>CM059204.1:11835173-12120173 GCA_030347435.1 Clarias fuscus | reverse complement strand
CACACAGGTGTTGGACAATGAAACTGAAACACCTGGTTTTAGAGCACAATAATTAATTAGCATGTTGTGGGGCCTCCTTCTGCGGCCAATACATAATATACAATATATATACTTGTATTTGTTATTTTGTATCTGTTTATACAGTACATATTAGTATATATACACACACAATATATATATATATATATATATATATATATTAGTAGATATATACAGTATATACTGTACATATGGAAATATATAGGACAGCTGTAAATACTGCTGTCATTGTTTTTAAAATGTTAAAAATGTAATTCAAACTTTTGTCAGAATAATTTTGGCCAGCACTGTAGTTAAGTGTACCCTCTCTCATTCCTTATTAACTAATTACTCCTTAATGAGATAACTATCATTTAATAGGAGTTAGTAATAGTAACCCAAGTGTTGATGACAAATTACTCAATTGTTCTTGATTAGTTTCTGCACAGTTACCTGGAAGCGTATTAAAAAGTGTTACGTGATCTATTTTTGATCTGATTCTGATCTGATGTCAGTTGCTTTGTAGATTGCTAATGTAAGTGCAGAACAAAAGGCAAAATGATCTCTCTGTCCCACCTGTCACTCAAAAAGGCACAGATTAGGTCCTTGGCTTCTTTAGACATTTCCATATCATCTGGGAAGGTCAGGCTGTTTTTGTGATCCATGATCTTGCCATAAGTTCCCACCAGTGACTCGGCATAAAATGGAGTCTCACCTGGAGCGAAACCAAACCTTGTTAAGAGAAGGTAAGCTATGGTAAGAGATAAAAAAAAGGGAAGAGAAGAGGAGCTACTGACCATTCAGTAACTCATAGATAAACACTCCCACAGACCACCAATCACACTCGCGTCCATAATGACCGGTCCGTCCCTGTGACATCAGCACCTCCGGAGAAATGTAATCTGGAGTTCCTACGGCTGTGTCGCAGTGAACCATCCCAGACTGGACACACACAAAGAAAATCAGCAATGTAAAATCTTATACAGTATATACTGTACATACATCCAGGTCTGCTCATAAGTTTACATAAACTGGCAGAATTTGTAAAATATCATTTATAATTTTATTATTATTATTATTAGTAGTAGTAGTAGTAGTATTCAAGTACAGTATTGAGTTAAAGCCAACATAAAGATTTTTTAACTAAAAATGATAAATGAAATGACCTGAATCAAAATGTAATAATATACACACAAGCTGATGGACACAGGTTTAAACAACTATTAAGGGCAAATCCTGCACATCCAGGAGCTACAATCAAAACGGATGCATGGACGAGTCATTTTTGCACCAATGCTACAAAACAGCCCACTTACATTACCCTAAACAGCACCTAGACAAGCCTCAAAACTTCATCATAACTCAAAACTTTCTGGCAAGAACCATGAATGCTATCTCCACCATCCCTACTGTGAAACACGGAGGTGGATCTTTAATGTTCTGGGGTGTGTGAGCTAGAGTGGCACAGGACATTTAGTCAGAATTGATCACACAGCCTCAGTCGGCTCGCATAGTGCATCCTGGTGCCATACAGTATCTTCCCCTGGATAAGCAGCGAACACGCACCTGGCTCTACAAATGTAGTAAAAGAAAGCATGATTCATCGGACCACTTCACTTTTTCCATTGGTCCAGTTCTGATGCTCATGTGCCCATTGTAAGTGCTTTCGGTAATGGACAGGGGTCAGCATGGGCACTCTGACTGGTGTGCACCTACGCAGCCCTATACACAGCAAGCTACAATGCACTGTGCATTTGTTTTCTCAAATCTAAATATAGCATTGTGCTGCTGGGTATCTGAAGCAGAGAGGACTTTATGAGCATGTCTGTCTTCCTGATGTTAAAGGAAACAACAATTCGTAAAATGAAGACCAGAGAAACTCCATGCACAGAGCAAAAGAAACAGAAGAACAAGTCAATGAGTCTTTTTGTGATGTCATGTCAGTGGACTTTAGAGGCCTGCCACTGCTCTGTGCTTGCCTCCTGCTGCTCTATTTTATCTAGACATGTAACAGAAACTCAAAAAATGGTCATCTGTTTAGTCAGTTCTGTGCCTGAACAATGCTCTTCCTTGACCACAATAATTCGCTCACAAAGCACGACAACCGTTTACTAGCAACGCCTGATCTCTTCTGCTATAGTGAATGATCTCCATTCTTGCTTTTCTCGCCCCATTCCCTTCCTCAGTATTTAAATTGGGAAACGGCACACCAGTGCCTGCAGATCCTCACCGTAAGGCATGAGCAGGAGTGTTTACAATGATCATGTTGCTCTTTCTTTTTGTCCTAACACCCTGGAATGGCTTCACCGTTGTGTTTATCCCCTGTATTAGACAGCCTGTTGTAAATTCCCCAGTCTTGTACCCAAGTGTTTATATGAAAATCAATAAATCAGGGTGCATTTAATTTGCTTTCCACAAGATGGCAGACATGGAAAGGCAAACTCTTTTATTTATTTATTTATTTATTTTATTCTATTCCAGCTTGATTTTTTTTGTAAATCAATCTTCTTCAAATTAAAATATATACCAATATGTATAGTTATTTATATTTGTTTATATTTATGTTTTTTGTTTAATGTAAAATGATTCACAAGTAAAATGATTCACAAGTAATGATTCAGTATCAATTTCAGTGCATAAAGTCAACCAGTCAAAAATCAGGTTGCTAAACTCAATATGAAAACTTCAGCATCCGGTCTACTTAGGGGTGTGCAAAGGCAACTGAGCTTGAAGGCTGTTATGTCCAGATGTGGCAGGACTACACAACCTCAAAACTCAAGTACAAGTACAAAATGTTGTTTTTTTTACTCAAGATCAAGTACTAAGTATTTATGAAAAATGTATATTAAGTACAAAAGTACTAATACTCCACAAAGAAAATGATTTTCCCGGATTTCTATCTGTCCAAGTTACTGCTAAAACTGCATTTTAAAAGTATTTTAAACAGATTTGAAGTTGATCACAATCATGCAATTCTAGTAGAGATTGATAGTGACGAGATTTAACCTTAAATAAGTGACTTGGCTGCACGGTGACGTAGTGGTTAGCACTGCCTCCTTGCACCTCCAGGTTTGATTCCCGCCTCGGGGTCTGTGCGCATGGAGTTTGCATGACCCCCCCCCCCCCCCCCCCATGCTTGACGGGTTTCCTCTAGGTATCCCGGTTTCCTCCCACAGTGCAAAGACATGCAGATTAGGCTAATTGGCATTCCCAAATTGCCCGCAGTGTGTAAATGCATATGAGACAGTTTGTATACAGTATATGTATGTGCGCCCTGAAATATAGTACATGGAGTACTCGCCTCGAACACTAAGTCTCCTAGGACAGGCTCCAAGACCCCCTGCATACCGGATAAGGTGGTATAGATGATGAATAAGTGTCTGAGTGAGTGAGTAAAGGAAGTGTGGTTAGCATTGTTAACTTTTATTACTTCACTAGTCTAGCTACAGTATGTAGTTGCCACCATATCCTGGTCCTACGCTGTATAATGAGCAATTAAATATGGCCATATTGCCAGCATACAGAACAAAATATGGTTAAAGGAAGTGCCAAAATATTACAATTTTATATATATATATATATATATATATATATATATATATATATATATATATATATATATATATATAATTGTTATTGGCGTGCAAATGCATAAGAGTTCACAACTCTTTTGCTCGGTATGTTAGCTAGTTAGCTAGAGCGCTTCTAATTTTACATTGACATTCACACCCATTTCAGACTATTGAAAAAGAAACAAGAAAAATCCACAGCCCAGGTCTCTGTGCTACTGTATAGGGCTGCAACAACTAATCGATAAAATCGGTAATGAAATTCGTTGTCAACAAATGCAGTTATCGATTAGTTGGACTGCTCACGTTACTGAGGAGCGCGACCACAAGATGCACAGATACACAGCCGCTCCGCAATGGAGGTTACAGAAGCGTCTGCAGGAAAAAGCGCGCGCCAATGGCGTTATATTCCTGCCACAATTCTGAGCGCGCGGTTTGCCTTTTTGAAAGCAGACAAAGCACTCCATGCGCGTGCAGTGTCTGCGCGCTCAACAGCTCGATTCTGCGCGTGCAATGTCTCCCCTGCTCGCTCAACATCTTCTCCGCGCACGCGCGACTTCTCGATTCTGTGCGCGCCCGACTCTGCCTTCACGCGCAAGTAATATTTATTTCCTGTGCGCGCTCGACCCTGCCTCTACGCTCGCTCAACTTTGTCCAGTGTTACAAAACTGCCACAAAACCAGCCAATCACAGACTTCCACACACTACTTCTGATTGGCTGTTCCTTCTCTATCAGCTGGCAATATCTGCAATTATTGTTAAAATGCTATATTTTGCAAACTCAAATTATGTTATTTATTTATTTATTTATTTATTTTCTTTGAGAGAGACCAGTCAGCATAAGTGAGTTCATTCAAAAAAAGAAATCCCCCATGCACTCCTCAACAAGCAGCCACTATAACAGATGCCATCCAATATAATAAGAGTACAACAATTGTTTTGCTTTTTTTTAATATATATATATATTTTGGATATTTAGAGGAGTTTTACTGTTCAAAAACAAACTTTGTCTTTAATTTAAGGTTTTTTAAAAAATGTCAAAATTAAAGATCATTAAACTCTTTATGTGGCTTTTGCATTTTTTAAAGTTTAGTTTTATACATAACTAATACCCTGACTTATGATTTTATATAGTTATAAGCAAAAGAAGTGTTTAGCTTTTATCCGATTAATCGAAAAAATAATCGCACAACTAATCGATTATCAAAATAATCGTTAATTGCAGCCCTACTACTGTATATCTGTTGCCCAGGTATCCGTCAACCACTAATTAATCTCTGCCTTCCCAAGGCTCAACGCTACATATAGGCATCAGGTGTGCTCTTCATAATTGGTTCCTTCCTCCAGACGCCACACTCAGTACTTTGAAGTCTGATTTCATTTGATAATCAATTCCTAATCAAATCCATGATTGCCTTTGTGATGGTCTGTTGATTTATTGACTATGGGAGTGTCTCAAGAGAGGAAGGCATTCAACAACAGGAAATGAGTAATGGCTCTAAGCTCAAATGTCCTTATTTGTCCCACAGTAGTCTGGACTTTAAACTTTAATTGTGCAACCTGAATTTAACCAAGTTTACTAAATTTGAATTTGTGAATGTTGAAAAAACTGTGTTTGTCATCCTCATACATTCAAATATTGTTGTCTTCAAGTTTCCTTATTAGGAATTTAATGGTTTTCAAACAAACAATTCAAAACTTATTTATATGTTTTTTTCTTTTTTGCTTCCTAAGAGACATGTGTGAGAGGTGTGAAAAGGTTCTCTTTTTTTATTCTCAGGAATTCTGTCTGCTCCCACAATTAACATTTTTATGTGTGCACTGACACTAATCAGGATAAACCAGTTCCAAAAAACGAAAACACATCCTAATTTCTAAGAAGAGCTCTCACAGTGTCACATAAGCACCTAATAAAGTCCCATGTTAATATATAATCTTCATATGCGAAAGTTGTTCTGGTCCTACCCACAAAAAACAAGCAAAAAAAAAAAAAAAAAAAACCCTCTCCAGCTTGTCCAGTATTTTATTCTGTCACCCAAAACCCAGCGTAAAAACACACTCACCTTGTCCATCTTCATGCATGTGCCGAAGTCGGCGAGTTTCAGGTGACCGTTGCCGTCCAGCAGCATGTTTTCAGGTTTGATGTCTCTGTGGATGAAGCCCATGGAGTGAATGGCATCCAGAGCCAGCACCACTTCGGCTGTGTAGAAGCGAGCCCATTCCTCAGGCATGTCGTAATTCATGGTAAGGGTTACCAGATCTCCACCTGCCATGAACTCCATCACCAAATAGAGGTGGCGCTCGTCTTGAAATGAACAGAACAGCTAAACAAACACAGAGAAACCCAAAAATTTTTTCTATATAGATACTGTGTAGCAATGGAAAAATTAATTCTAACCTTTAATGTCTTATCTTCATTTCTACAAGACAAGACACCTTCACAGACTTGTGAGAATCGTTCGCACTAAAATAAAATAATGTAACGGGACCGAAGCCTCCTCGACACACTAACCTCACTAAAGTTTTTGAAGATGAATGAACAGGAATCTCCAAACACATGCTCCAAAATGTAGTGGATAAAGTGGAGCTTACAATGATGGTCAGGAGTCCACATTGGCCATAAAGAGTATCATGGAGGTAGAAAATGTGACCTGGCCACACTGAAGAGAAGAATGAATTCATTTTCGTTTATAACTAGAGGTCTAGTTGACTGGCCGAACCTTGCTGTTAAAGCTGAACTTGCTTATTTCCTGTCGCCAACAGCCAGCATTTTTATGGCGCTTGTTATGCCATGACCATTACTCATCAGGATACTGATGACAGGGTTTATAGGTCAAATCATTTCATGTTTAATTCACTTAGGTCTAATATACATGAAACACACTTGCACATTAGGTATGTTCCAGTCAAACTGGGACTAATGATGACATTTCTTGTGAATGAAGGCATGAAAGCAATTGACTTCACAGAAGACTTCAAGCACAGTACGGTGATGAGACTCTGTACTGCAGTTGAATGGTGCAAATGTTTAAAGAAGGCTGTATGTCCTAGACTGACGATCCCAGCTTAGGTGACTCGGAGCCCACCATAGTCGTTCCAAGAAGGAAGAGAAACTGGATAGACATTACAGGTACTCGGCTGGAACTTGGCACACCCCCCGTACTGTCGTAACTTCACTCCAAGACACTTCCAAATGTTCGGACCATTAAAGGAGTTCCTGGAAGGTTCAGCGGTTCAGACGAGAAGCAGACAGTCCGATGACAGCTCCAGCGTAAAAGAGAAAACTTTCTATCTCAATGGTTTCTAAGCACTAGTGAAGCAGGAACTTATATGGAGAAGTAAATGATTTTTTTTGTCTCATACCTGTGTTCTGTTATTCTGACAATCAAAAGTCTTGCTTTGACTTGAACACCTGTACACCTGACACTTGTACAATGTAGGTCTATAATTTCCAAACTAGGGATGTGTTTGCATATAGCAGACCTTATTTAAATGTCAAATTATATGCAAAAGGCACTTTCAGGAAACAGGAAGGGCAAAGACTTTGAGCCACTTGATCCAGCAGAGCTCCAGCAGCATTCCACATACAGTAGAGGTTCAGTATGCAGGGAGTGAAATGAAACTCCAAATACACAAATTTAGAAGCCAGCATGTTTTACCAAAACACTGCCAGATTAAATGTAACTTTATATATAAATACATAATAGAAATAAAAATGAATAAACCAATTAATAAATGATTAATTCATTTGCACTGGATGAAACAAACAAATGACTGACTAGTGCAAGGGCAGTTGTTTTTTATTTTAACCATGCGAGTTATAATAATTCACTGTACCAATACTGTACCAATTTCGTTTTGTGATTTTTACTCTGTTGTCGGTCAAGATTTGGTGCGCATTTATTCTTATTTTCTCCCTTATTTAGTCTTTGCCAATTTCCACCCAATAATTAGGTCTTCCCCTGCATATAACAGCAACCAGCATAAAGGCTCAACTATGAACTCCATCTGCATCATTTTAAAATGAAAGTGCGGAGAGTATGCCATTCCTCCCACCCAGACACCAAGAAACGCCTTATGGATGCCTTTAGCATCGTCATTATTTAAACATCTGATCTACCTGCACTATCCAGGGGCTGTTTGAGAACGCCATGATGTCCCGCTCCTCCCAGAAGAAGGCAGAGTCTGAGCGCTTGAGCATCTCAAACTTGCTGAGCTTCTTCATAGCGTACACTTTTTTAGAGATCTTGTGCCGCACCTAAATGCAAAAACAAGAAACACAAGCACACACGGTTCAATGTACAGGCAAAAATTAGACAAGATGTCATGATTAGGCTAACATTTATATAAACAAGATGTAGTGCAAATATGTTTTTATTTTTCAGCTTTTGTTAATAAATCAAGAAAACATCGGTTAATTATAGTAATTATAATATTTACTTTAAGGAAACTAACAGAAGCTATAAAGCATATGACTTCATGAGCCATAGGCATGCATGCTGTAAGATCCTGCTCCAGTTTGTATCTTGTAATGATTTACAAGCCCTGGACTTAAGCTTATGCATTGACTCAGATTTAAGGGAAAAAATGATAAATTGATTATGTTGCATATGCCCAGGAAATTTCTAAAATGATCCAACAGCAACCAATCAGAATGCGCTGTGAGGATGCTACCTTATTATTTAACATGCAGAAATGTAAGTACTGTTAAATATGGTGAGGAGATTAAGGGAAGTAACAGCTACTGTATATACAACTGTGTTTTTCTTTAGAGCTGAGGAAAAGCAGAATGGTGCTACTGAACACGACACGCAACTAAGAGAGTAGTTAGAGTACGTAGCACCTTTGTAAGACTGGGACAACATCTAAGACTGTGAGTTTCATCATATTTTACTTTCTGTAATACAGTGGAACCTCGGATAGCGAGTAACGTGGTTTACGAGTGTTCCGCAAACCGAGCAAAGATTTTTAATAATTTTTTATTCGGAAACCGAGCAAGTATTAGTTTACGAGCGCCGAGTATCATGTCTCACGCATGCGACTCTTATTTTGACACCGAGCGTCACTCTCTCACCACTCCAAGGTTCCACTGTATTCTAATTCTTCAACTTAGCTGCAGATAACCTTTATACAGGACATGTTATCTAGCTATCCAGAGACTGCGCTTCCATTACTTATCATATTACAGTGTTTTATTCTAGGAATGTGATGGTTATATACAGTACTATAAGTTGTAAAATTAAATGTACTTGGGAATATTACTGAAATTGGATTTAAAAATCGGCTATTCTGTTCTGCCTGAACTTTTTTATCTTAAAGTGCATATTAAAGAGTGTGTTATAAGAGCTTAAAGAGTAGTTCTCATTAAATTGCTATCCATGAGAAATATGTTTAAACAAAACTCTATGTTAAAATTTTTAATTAATTAAAAACGAAATCTTTAGCAATGTCGGCCCCTTATTGTCTAAACACCTGGTTTATGGTGCATAAACGTTGATTGTGAGAAAGATATTGTATGTCATTATCCATATTAGAAACACTAACTACATTTCATTTGATACTTTCTAAGCTCAGGATTGTAATAAAACATACAGTATATCTTGGAATTTTTGTAAGACTTTTCTAGTTTTCATAGATGATTTCCGTGAAAAGAAATAAATAAATAAAACTACAATTGTTATATTACTATAAAGCATATAAAGTACATATATGATTTGGATAGTAAATCACATAGTGACTAATCATTGTCTCCATAATTTAGGTTTTGATTTTTGCATTTTACAATTTTTCTGATTCTTTATTGATCAAATATGCAACGGCATTTGATTTGGGTTAATCTTCTACAAATCACAGAACTGTTATATAAAATTGTAAAATTTAGTCCTTTGTAAAATTATAAAATTAATTCCACTCATTAGTTTTGTTGTACCCAGACATTTTAAGCACATGGGAGTTTGATTTTAATAAATGTCATGAAACATTTATCATAAGAGCAATTTCAACCCAGAGTATATGTTATTGTATTTAATTAAAAAAGTTATTACATGGTGTTTGTATAAATATAATGAGTGGCAACATGTATCTATCTACACACGTGGACAAAATTGTTGGTACCCTTCGGTCAATGAAAGAAAAACTCACAATGGTCACAGAAATAACTTTAATCTGACAAAAGTAATACTTTTAAAAAAATTCTATGAATGTTAACCAGTGAAAGTCAGACATTGCTTTTCAACCAAGCTTCAACAAAATTATTTAAAAAAATTAACTCATGGAACAGGCCTGGGCAAAAATGATGGTACCCCTAGAAAATAATGTGACCAAAGGGACATGTTAATTCAAGGTGTGTCCACCAATTAGCATCACAGGTGTCTACAATCTTGTAATCAGTCAGTGGGCCTATATATAGGGCTCCAGGTAGTCACTGTGTTGTTTGGTGACATGGTATGTACCACACTCAACATGGACCAGAGGAAGCGAAGGAAAGAGTTGTCTCAGGAGATTCGAAAGAAAATTATAGACAAGCATGTTAAAGGTAAAGGCTATAAGACCATTTCCAAGCAGCTAGATGTTCCTGTGACTACAGTTGCACATATTATTCAGAAATTTAAGATCCATGGAACTGTAGCCAACCTCACTGGACGTGGCCGCAGGAGGAAAATTGATGACAAATCAAAGAGACGGATAATCCGAATGATAACAAAAGAGCCCAGAAAGACTTCTAAAGAGATCCAAGGTGAACTTAATGCTCAAGGAACATCAGTGTCAGATCGCACCATCCGTCGTTGTTTGAGCCAAAGTGAACTACATGGGAGACGACCAAGGAGGACACCATTGTTGAAAACAAATCATAATAAAGCCAGACTGGAATATGCCAAACTACATGTTGACAAGCCACAAAGCTTCTGGGAGAATGTCCTATGGACAGATGAGACAAAAATGGAACTTTTTGCCAAGGCACATCAGCTCTATGTTCACAGATGGAAAAATGAAGCATATCAAGAAAAGAACACTGTCCCTACTGTGAGACATGGAGGAGGCTCTGTTATGTTCTGGGGCTGCTTTGCTGCATCTGGCACAGGGTGTCTTGAATCTGTGCAGAGTACAATGAAATCTCAAGACTATCAAGGGATTCTAGAGAGAAATGTGCTGGCCAGTGTCAGAAAGCTGGGTCTCAGTCGCAGGTCATGGGTCTTGCAACAGGACAATGACCCAAAACACACAGCTAAAAACACCCAAGAATGGCTAAGAGGAAAACATTGGACTATTCTAAAGTGGCCTTCTATGAGCCCTGACCTCAATCCTATTGAGCATCTTTGGAAGGAGCTGAAACATGCCGTCTGGAAAAGGCGCCCTTCAAACCGGAAAACAACTGGAGCAGCTTGCTCATGAGGAGTGGGCCAAAATACCTGCAGAGAGGTGCAGAAGTCTCACTGACAGTTACAGGAATCGTTTGATTGCAGTGATTGCCTCAAAAGGTTGTGCAACAAACTATTAAGTTAGGGGTACCATCATTTTTGTCCAGGCCTGTTCCATGAGTTCATTTTTTTTTTTTTATAATTCTGTTGAAGCATGGTTGAAAAGCAATGTCTGACTTTCATTGGTTAACATTCATAGAATTCTTATCTATTATTACTTTTGTCAAATTAAAGCTATTTCTGTGACCATTGTGAGTTTTTCTTTCATTGACCGAAGGGTACCAACAATTTTGTCCACGTGTGTATCTATATATTCAGCACTTCTCTATCTATGTATAGTACTTTGCAAAAGTCTCAGGCGCCATATAATCTGTAGTACAAATTTTGTTATATAAGTTTATTATGTCTGCATTATTATGTACAAGACCATTCCCTACAAAGATACACTACAATTAATGAATAAATAACATTACAGAAGAATATTTGCTTGCCTGTAAAGAAAGCGACATATTAGGAAAAGCTAACAGCTGTTTTACTTAGAATGCTGCACACATCTGTATCGAACACTACCGCTTATGTTCAAGCAAAGAGTTTCCACACCAAATATTGACCGTTAATTGTTTATGTTATTACTTAGTGCTTTTTATAGAAGTTTCTTTTAATGTAGAAATGTTTTCAGAAGCATCATTGCATATGGCTTTTGTTTGGAGGTTCCCAAGACTTTTGGGAAGTCCCAGACTTTTGTACAGTACTGTAAAATAAAGCAGCTGTTAGGTTTTACTGTGCATGCTGGAGAATATGAGTTTCTTTTGGTAACTTCGTCACACTCGCTCCTTTCTATTTCCATGCAAAACCCAGGAGTCTACATTATTGATTTTGTTTTCCATCTGAAATCTGGTCTGTTATGTAATATGTCACTTTCTTTACAGGCATGCAAATATTTTTCTGTAATGTTATTTATTCATTAATTGTATGTATCTTTGTAGGGAATGGTCTTGTACATAATATATATATATGGACAAGACAAATGTAGGACCACCTTCATCACTGCGTATTTATTACAAAAGCTTGTGAGTGGTGAGAGAAAATTGGTTCTTACTAACAGTATCCAACCTGACACGTCATTGGAATGAAATAAATGAATGAAATAGACGGTTTATTTTTATGGACTGCTGTCGGGTGATTTAATACATGCACCTTGTCTTATAACGGCTCAAGCCATTTGTCATGAGTGCTGATGAAATATCACTGTAAAAATGTGATATAATGGCACATGGCATGCAAAAAGACGTCTGTACAACGCCATATCTATCTAATGTGAATGATTTCGCTTTAGTTTACTTGTATACATGTAAATTTAATCATTTCTGTCATGAATAATGTCATGAACAGTCTTTGTTTTGTCTTCCAAATTCTAGAAATTTGTTCAAACTGAATCCAAAAAGTCTCTTATTTAGTTACATCATTCATTGCAATCTGCACTCACTGGCCACTTCATTAGGTACACCTGGTCAGGAGAATAGCCAGGCTGGTTTGAGCATATATAAAGGCAACAGTTACATAAATAACATCTCATTATAACTGAGGTATGCCAAAGAGCATCCCTGAACACACAACACAGAAGCAGAAGACTACACCTGTAAGCTAAGAACAGGAAACTGAGGCTACAATTCACATGGAATCACAATAGAAGATTGGAAATATGGACTGAGGAGTCTCGTTTTCTTTTGCCCCATTCAGGTGGTATGGTCACAATTATGTGCCTAACAGCATAGAAGCATGGATCTATCCTGCTTTATATCACTGGTTCAGGACGGTGGCGGTGGTGTAACGGTGTGGGGAAGATTATGTTGGCAGAGACACTTTGGGCCCATTAGTACCAAATGAGCATTGTTTTAATTCCTGACATTGTTACCTGAACTTTTCCCTCGCTATATTACCACAGTATAACATGCCATGTCACAAAGCTAATATAATCTCAAACTGGTTTCTTGAGCAAGATAATGAGATTCACTAAGTAATGTGTGAGATATCTACCATAAGATAGAAATGTAGATATAGTGATATAGATTGTTGTATGGTTGTGTAACATTATGTGCACTTTCCCATGCCTCTCTGCTCATAAAACAATCCCCACATTGTGCTTTCCTGATTCCTTACACGGTACTGCTTCCATTAGACCATGTCTAGACAAATATACATACAAATAGACCGTGTCTGCTGGAACCCTTTTGTCTAACCGGAAAATGCTAATGTGTTTCCTATTGTGTGTCTGTCTCCGGGTCGCCCTATGACTTACATGCTAACGAGGATGTACGGGATGTACGTGATTACAGGTCACCTGGTCAAAAGCTTAAATATTCTCTCTTTGCTGATAATAAACAGACACCAGACACATCATGCGTGCATGTGTGTTTGTCCCTCCCCCAATAAAAGTATTGTGGCATAAAGAGTATTAAGGTACGGAAGATACTGTACATCAAGCATCATTTCTTCCTTTAGCGCATCTTAAAAACGTAACAATTTCGACCATCTTCTCAAACCTAACAATTGATGACAGCCAGATAACCATACGCATATTTCATTTTTGCAAGTACACAAATGTCAAAAACTGTCAGTAAACCATCTCCAAACAATTTGTTGACTCTGACAGAGAACATTGCGTCTCATGCATTTCTTTTCTTGCATTTTTTAAATAATTGAATTTAGGTTAATATTTTCTGAGGTTCCAAACATAAAACATTTTGGCATTTTTAAGTTAAGCTGAGTTTAATTTCTGCTAACTGCCTGACTGTTTTGCTAACATTATATATATATATATATATATATATATATATATAAAACAAAATATAAAAATGTTAAATATGTTTATGCCAGGCAATGATTCAGTAAGTTGTGTGCATTTTCTGTTTCTGTGTCTTTGACGGAAAAGAAAAAAAAAAATTGGACAAATTGTTAAAAAAAAAAAAAAAAAAAAAAAAATTTTTTTTTTAGCTTTAACATTTCCATTTTTAAAAATTCATCCATTACACGAATACAGAACAGCACATATTCTTTAACCATTCCATATTTTAATTCAGAACTACAAATGTAACAAAAAGGCGTATGTAAGATCTTATAATCCTAGTGTGTAAGATCTTATAATAGTCTCTAACCCACACACTCTTGCAGGCTCTGGGCATGTGCAAACTTGTGCTGGAGAAGCATTAACGCAACCAAATAAAAGTCAATGCTTCAAGGCAAATAGCATGTAGTTAGAAGACACTGCTCCTCTCTTTCTATCTTTCAAACACACATGCACACACATACACACACATACACACACACAGACACAGGAGGTAAAGCCCGGCAATCACTCACCAGTTGCACCGCTCCATAGGCTCCTTTGCCGATTAGTTTAATTCGCTCGAAATCAGCCGTCCGTATCTGCAGCTCCCTCAAACGGGTTACAGCCTTCTCATCTAAACAATAAAGAAAATGTAAAAAAAAAAGTAATGCTTTCTTAGTTGCGCAACAATAACTCACAATTGTATTTGTGTAGCACTGTAAACTATGGACATTGTCCTGTTTTGTCTTTACGGAAATTAAAATTAGAGTATAAACTTCAAATAGTTACAATTATTAACATGTTTGATTCATTCATTTTGTACTGGCGCTATGAGATTAATGTTGATAACATACAGCCGAGCTTGCTCAATACACACTCTATTCAAAAGACACTTTTGACAATTTGTACAATAAAAGTGTGAGAATAAAGGTATTTATGATTGTTTTTTTTTTTCCATTTTAAATTGGAACTATATTTTCATCCAAAATACTCCTCTAACTAACAAATTGGACTTTGACTGATGATTAACAAAAAGTATACATTGCGTGAATTTACTGCTCACCTATTACTTTAACCATAGCACTCTCAAACAACAGTGGACATTTTGGATTAAAGATACTTACATCTGTTTAGGAAGACATCAACATTTTTGTTCTTCCGCAGCGCAGGGTGATTCAGGTCAAGGGACAAGGCATTTATAGAATCCTGCACAAATCACAGAAATGTAAACCATTAGAAAGGTATCAGTGTGATATAGGCACAGGTGTGACCAGAGGTTTACGCAGAGCAATCACGAACAGGCCATGGCAAAATTGGGCTCATACAGCACACATCTTTTTGTAGTCGAAAACTCTCAAAAAATTATTTTAGGTTTTCTAAATTATACATACAGGTCATATGTGGTACATTTGACCAGTTTTAAGACAAAATGTGATAAATGCCATTTGTACTTTTTTCTCATTTTGGTAAATATGAGTAAAGCTTGGTGGTGGCTCAGTGAT
The DNA here is from genome assembly GCA_030347435.1 of Clarias fuscus. Classification (NCBI taxonomy): domain Eukaryota; kingdom Metazoa; phylum Chordata; class Actinopteri; order Siluriformes; family Clariidae; genus Clarias; species Clarias fuscus. The sequence continues at coordinate 12,104,839 of CM059204.1, read as the reverse complement.
GCTCTGGAGCTGCTTTGCTCCCTCTGGCACTGAAAAACTGCAGCATGTAGAGGGCAAGGTGGATTCAGATATCCTTGAAAAAAACGTCATGTCATCCGTGGGGAAGCTGAAACTTTGGTTTCATTGGTTCCGGATTCATTCACCTTCCAACAGTACAATGATCACGAGCATACTTCAAATTCCACCAAGGCTTGGTTTCAGATGTCCTGGTTGGTTCTAAAGTGGCCATCACATTCGCCAGACTTGAATCCAATGAAATAATTTTTTTTTTTTTTAAACAGCTGCAGCTCACAAAACTAAGAATTTTCCTGAACTAGAGGGCCATTGCCCAAAAGGAATGGGCTAAGGTCCTTCAGAAACACTGCCAGAAGCTACTGTCTGGCTAAACATTTGGTGCAGGTCATAATGGCTCAAGAGGGCTCTACTAAGTCCTGAAGATGTTTCTCATCAAGGGGAAGAAATATTTTGATACTGTAGTAGTTATTAAAAGTAGCAGTTTGTGTTGACTTTGAAGAAACCATTGCATTACTACTAATGTACTTTTCCATTGCTGAAAATGAAAACTTCTTTGTGCTTCCTCGTGCATGTTGTTTTAGTCAAGACCTTTATAATTATTCTACCATCATCACTCAGCCAAGTTTGGCGCATAATCTGTTAAGTACTAATACCCCCATCTCACCTACGCGGATTCGCGCGGTGGCCGTAAGTGCGGTCCATCATGATTCCCCGCGGTTTTTGGTGCTGTGATTATGTTTCCATCTTTCCGTGCGTCTGTCCTTGTGGACGGTGCCTTACACCACTTCTCACCACGAGGCAACCCGGAAAAATGGGGGGGGGGGGGGTATGGGGGGGCCTGTATGGCTCACGGATTGCATAAATTGTCTCAATAACGGATAACACTTTTTAAAATATAAATAAATAACTGAGTACTTAAATGGCGGAACTAACACGTTAGATTACTCGTTACATTGAAAAAGTAATTCAAGTTCTCTAACGCTTTACTTTGTAACACATTACACCCAACACTGCTTCTTATATCATTTGTGTTGAGCTATTTAAATTGCTCTTGTTTAACTGATTTATTACAGACAGCTGCAAGTTAGTAATGTTGGCCAAAAAGAACTCTTTTTCAAAGGGAGTGGAATAATTTTAAATGCAAATGTATGTTTTTTTTAGAAGCTTCGAACTTCCAAGTTTCAGGCAAGTCACAACACTCAGCATGGCATTTTATAGCATAACACAACATGTTCTGGAAAGCATCGCTTCTTTCTGTCACAATCAGTGATGTGAAGATACTTCCTTTGCAACACATAGGCTGCGCCGAGTGGTTTGAATGTGTTCAAGGTGTGTTTGGAGAATCTTTAAAACCAAGATACAGACCTTTACACTGTAACTGCAGTTACAGTCACTCATGCAGTGAAACAGAACATTATGCTATTTGCATGTCAACCAAACACTACAGTATGTTATATACTTAACAAAGCAATGTGTGATGCTGCAGTGGTTTGTTTCATACACGTGACTGCTTGAACAAATCAACCAACATATTACTGATAATAAATTGCATACTTAAATTACCACAAACACAACAGTAGGTTTATTTATCCATTGTGCCAAAACTGTGGGAGGTGGAATTAGTGTTTTTGGCAAAATTAATTGCTTTTAATTTTCTTTTTCTTATTGCTTTATTTGAAAAGAAAAGAAAAAAAAAAAACTTAATCCATAAAAATGGAGATATCTCATTTTGCTGTCAAAACTGTTCATTTTGAATCACATCTAATATGTTTCTTATGATTTTAATAAATAAATGCTGATGCAATACATGCAGAATTGTGTATTAGATTGATAATGTTTGTAAAAATAAGTTAATACAGTCAATTAACCTTCATTTCAAGACAAACCTAAATTGCAACGACTGCAAATAAACCATAATAAGATTATCTTCGAATTTCTTTAAAACGTTCTATACGGCTCTATAGATTTTTGTTTTCACTCCTCCTGGAAGGTCAGTGGAGTGAATACACAAATTCTCTGTTTGATGCTCACTACCGGATTATCATTCAGCATAAAAACTCAAGGTGGTTTCACAACTACATTTAGCTTCCTGGTTTGACTCGAGCTTTCCGAAAAGCACAAACCCACACCACTTAGTCTGACTTAAAAAAAAAAAAAAAAAGAAAGTTGTAGCATGATGTACATGTACACACACACACACACACACACACAAAGACCAGCAGGAAGTGGCAGATTCTGAGCATGCTGAAATTAGTTTGTCCCTCTACTGAATTCGAGGATGTGACCTCAGCTTCCTGAAGGTTCCTTTCCCCTGCAACAACAGATGGGGTGAAGCAGGGGCTGGGTGGATTTCTAGAGTTTAATTAAGTCTGATTAAACCAAATCCTGGCTTTAACATTAAATGATTATGAAGGATTATCTGTTTTGAATTTGTCTTTTTGGCCTCATAATATAATATGATTACGTCACCACCTGGATTTAACTAAGCAAATACACTGAATAATTACACTATTATTTAGTGCTGTAGGCATCTTTGCAGAAATTAATTAAAATGCGAAAATTAATAAATGTGAATGTGTCAATATACATTTCTTTTTTTTTTCTTTTTTTTTATCATTCCCTCATTTCCCTTCCACTTCTTCTATTGGGATCACACTTGCAATGGCCTGACGTCAACTCTGACTTCCCTAAGGACTACCTTACATTCCAGCTACTCTTGAGGGAACCCCAGGCAATCCTAGACGAGATATAATAATCTGCCTCAACTGACTAGTGATTCTCAGGAGCAGTGGTTTTACTTCAATGCTCTCGTAGATTGTGGAGCTCCCTTGGAGGGAACCTCATTTCTGCTGCTTGTCCTCACACCCTTACCTTCTGGTCACTACCCAAAGCTCATGACTATAGCTGAAGGTTTAAATGTAGACTCAAATCTTAGTACAACAAAGCTACTGGTTTGCCACCACGGGGGATTGGTACAGTGAGTGCAACACTGCTGTTAGAACAATTAAAGCATGGATCAATAATGTACTGTAGGAACTGAGGAAGAGAGGCATGTTTTTAAAGAGATGTTTAGATGTCCCTGAACATTCTCTATGATGTTAATCTCATATTTACATCATAGAAAGAGATTTCCTCTGAAAGACAGTTAAAACTTTCTTTCGGCTACTCCAGTCAAAGGGTCGCCACAGAGACTTCCGCACACAACCTGCCACAGGTTTTTATATCGGATGCCCTTCCTGATGCAACCAGGCAGTGGCCAGGTAGTATAGGATATGGCAACCCACTGAGGGTGGGGATAGATCGAACCTGAATCTCCAAATCACCAACCTCAAGCCTTAGCCGTCTGAGCCTGAGAAATTACTCTAAATGACAGTAAACACCAATAATAATAAAAGTATCACTGCTTCATTTGCACGATTACAGAATTAAATGTATAACAGGCCTATTATTTATAGTTGTACATTGTTTGGTGAAGTATCACAAAATACTGTACAACTTCACTCACTCACTCACTCATCATCTATACCGCTTAATCCCTGTATTCAGGGTCACGGGGGCCTGGAGCCTATCCCAGGAGACTTAGGGCACATGGCAGGGTACACCCTGGACAAGGTGCCAATAATAATTTTAAAAAATGCAATATGGAGTAGCATAGTATACAGTATGCAGTACCGAATTACAAGCCCCCACTTTGCATGTACGTTACATAAAATCAGACATCAAAGGTACCATAAGCACAACCTTGTGAGTCTTGTCAGGTATAATTAAAAGTAAAATTCACTTTTAAAAAGTCCTGAAATATTACAAACCCAACAAAACATGAGAAGGTGAAAAGAAGATGACCCTGAACTGACCTCCAACTTATTTTCATTCCTTTATTTTCATTTAACCACAATGGTGGTCAGAATGTGTTGCAAAGCAAATGACCTCACGGAGAGAATATATGCCAGATATTTTGATCACCAGTCAAAGTAAAGTGCTATAGAATTGTATATGGTGAATATTTCCCTTTTAACAGACTATGGAATGAAGTGTGTACTTATTGTAATCAAACAGAAGTTTCTTTTTTCAAGTTAACCTCGAATTTCATTTGAATGTAGATGTGTAAGCATTTTTATTCTGACTGAGCCATCATTTGGGTGTTTATATGAGTGTAAATATGATGGTACTAAGACTACCACTATCAGTAAGCATTAGCGAAACGCTAATAAAGTATTTTGGGACACCTTGCATTTATATTAACCTTAGCTAGCATGACGCATCAGAAACACCAGTTGCTAAATCTCTGCTGTCATGTTTTGGTGATGCACACACCAGAAATATACTGCACAATAATCCCAGTGGCTGCTAATGGGTAGCTATTATTGTGCATAATGAGAATATGTACAATATGAGGTTATGCAGTGAGGTTAGTATCAGCAAAGGAGATAAATATAAATTTTGGTACTGTATGAATGGTCCATTTTAGTGCTTCAGAACATTCACAGGGAAAACTTTTTGCTGTATCATTTGATGTCTACATTTTTCACATACCCAGCCTAGTGCCATATTACGGATCATTTGACTGATTGACTGGAGGTCTTGACTAAAAACCATTTTTCTTGGTTCCAGAAGAAAAAAAACCTTGTTCTGCAAGTTCTCACGTTTCCACCGTGCTTCAAAGGAACAGCTCTGGGGGATAATTATGGTGGAACAATGCTTTTTAATCATCTACTAAAGTTGCACGTTTTACAAAAATGCACGTTTTTAACGTTTTCCCTACATTAAGTTCAGGAAGGGATTGTCAATAAGCTAATGTTATGTGAGCAAGGAAAACAAGCAGGACAGAGGTGCTCTCGGGAACTCAGAGCCACTTTTTAGTTTGCTTTTTAAATGCAAACAGACACTGATTGCAAATAGAGCAATCCAGGACAGGCACATTCTTGAGGAGAAGGGCGTTTTCCTTCACACATAGTGATCATATCAGACAAAAGTAGATAAGACCTGAATCCACCCGACTAGCCCTTTAACCTGTGATTTCTGCTTTTTTTCGTTTACAGTAATAATACGCTACATACAATTGGATCCTTTTTTTATTTTTAGGTTTTGTTTGTTTTTGCTTTATTATTAAATTAATTACGTGTTTTTGTTTTTTTAATTATTATTTTTGTGTAATCTCTTTCAAGTTTTCAAATGTCTCGTAATCTAAGATGAGGACTGTACAGTAGCTGTGATATTTCATAGGGGTAGTGGTAGAGAAATCCCTGTTAGACTGGTTTGAGGATTTTTCTCTTTGTGTCCGTCCTTTCTTTTTGTGTGTGTTTAGCTCTAGGCTCCAGAAAGGCATACGATGTTAAAGGGTGTTAAAGGCTCGAAAGAGCACACACAAACATTAATAAAATAAAACTCTGTAATACAGCCTTGGGTCTGTGTCTGTGAGGTTATTACAGGCTCAATCATAAATTATATTCAGGAATAATAGATTAGGAATAATAACAAACTTTATTACGTTAGCACGCCTACTGATTGCTTTTTATAGGTGCATCTACTTTAGGGAAAGGTGTGCTCTTAAATAATTCAGGCTCAATCATAAATTATACTCAGGAATAATAGATTAGGAATAATAACAATGTGTGTGTGTGTGTATATATGTGTGTATATATATATGTGTGTATATATATATATATATATATATATGCATATATATATATATATATATATATATATGTGTGTATATATGTGTGTGTGTGTATATATATATATATATATATATATATATATATATATATATATATATATAATCAATAGACGTGCTAAGGTAATAAAGTGTGTGTGTGTGTGTGTGTGTATATATATATATACACACACACACACACACACACACACACACTTTATTACCTTAGCACGTCTATTGATTGCTTTTTATAGGTGCATCTACTTTAGGGAAAGGTGTGCTCTTAAATAATTCAGGGAAAACCATTATGAGCCAAATTCCAGAGAAACAACATGTCCATGCGCATTGACTTCAGCGACCTGGCTGACTGATCACCTTCAGGCATTGCGCCAGGCAGTTTGGATACAAAATACACAACACACGGAAGGATTCATAACTCTCTCTATCTAACCTTTGAAACAGGGACCCGATTACCATCTGAGACACCATAAACTGTTTCATCTACACTTTTCCCACCACTATCCCTGTGCAATGCATTTCTTCTTACCAGCAAACTCTCCAGGTTGAGTGCTGATCGCTGGTCCCTGATCATGGACTCCAGCATTCTGAGCTGATTCTCGAGTCTTTTCTCCGCTCCGGGTGACATGGTGCCAGGACACGATCAGCACAGACATGAGACACACACACACACACAGGGAGAGAGAGAGAGAGAGAAAGAAACTGTCCGTAGTGATCTCAGAAAGTTAAAGGAAGCCAAAATCCAAAAGTCCAACTAGAGATCACCTTAACCAGCCGAGCCAAAAACAAACAAACAAAAAAAAACCCCTGCGGGTGTCCTTCTGATTAAACACGCGAACAGGCACGTCGGAAACAACAACTCCGTGCGCCCGACTCCCCCTACTTAGGGTTTTTTTTTTTTTTCGGAGACGCGTAAAATGTGGATCAAGTCACCAAGAAACGAAAGTTGTACATGGGTCCCGTCCGTGTGTGTGGGTGTATGTGTGTGTAGCGCCGTATTGTGGCTCAGCGCTGAGCTGAAGGCGGGATTCCGACTCTCTGACCTCACATGACGCTTTTAGCGCGGAGTGTCGGCGCGCGCTACAAATAAGAGCTTACTGGGACCGGCTTAAAAAAGACAATGACATGTCCGTTTCCACACACTTTTGTATCGTGTTGTATGTTTTGGGTTTCTGTGGTTTTGAATTGCATTCTGTCACGTATTGATTACACCTAAAGACAGAAATGTACATCCTACACTAAAGTCACACAGAAAAGGATATGCACATTTCTGCCTTTAGGTGTAACTGTGGAGAAAATTAATGTGGGTATCTGTGGTAAAAAAAATAAATATTTTTTTTAAGTATTTTTAAAAAAATAATCATCATCATCATCATAACAATAATAATAAAAGTAAGAAATTTACATCAAATGAATTTTAAGGTTACCAAAATGTTATCAGTAAAGCAAAGTACAACAATATATATATATGTATTAATGTAAAATGTTTATATGATATTCTACTGACAAAACCATTTTTATTACATGTATTTGGGACATGTTGTAACATCTTTGATTTGGGCCTTTACTTTCATCCACAGTAAATGATCTCCACATTATCTATTTGTGGCATACTTATTTATGGCAACATTCAATTAAGCACATCATATCACACCAGAGGGAGTGCTGTTGTATGAAATAACAGCATGGCAGTTAGACACGAGGCAAAAATATATTCAGGACAACCTCTATGTGTGAGGTTGCTTTTATACAATAGTTCCACAAACGCCATTTATTATAAACAGATTATGATTTCCTTGTTCTTTTGCTCCACCAACGCATATCCTTCTATGACTGGCAGGACTAACTGGCAGTGCAACATGAAGTGAAATTATTTTTAAATTCTTACTGTGTTACTATGTAGCCAAAAGGTTATTATTGGTCTTTCGGCTGCTCGTGTCAAGTGTACATCCACAACTTGGCACAGGTTTTACGGCCTTTCCTGTTACTCTATTCGGGTTCTGGGGTTTGGCCATTGGCTGGGAATTAAACTCAGGCCTTCTGCATGGCAGGCAAGAAACCTACCACTGAGCTACCAACGCCCCACTGTGTAGCCAAAAGGTGACAAGAAAAATGGTGGAGGTCTTGTGACAGTGCAGAGAAACGTACAAGATTATATTTATATTTTCATTTATACACACCAAGTAGTGCCATTGATCAGTGAAAAGAGAGGGATCTGGGATTCAGCCTTGTGTTAGGAACTAGTTAGCTTTTTAGATTGCATTAAATTAAAAGTATTAAAAGAAGCAATTTGTAATGACTTTTTGTAAAGGAGATAAAGAATTATTTAGGATTACAATGGAATCAGGTGTGTTTTCTTATTAAAAGCGCATTCTTGACTTGTTTTGTATGTGGGTTTTGGCAGACAGCTGCTCTTCTGTCTTTCCAAGTGCTGTTACCCACTTTCACCCATGCTGGCGACTGTCAGATAGTTTAATTAACAATTGTTAGAAGGCCTCTAGTGTGGAGAGAGTACTATTATGCTTTATGTCACCACTCATGGAATGCCTCTCATCCAATCAGATTGCTCAGTCGGAATTGATGCATAATAGGAATTATAAAAACTATTTTTTAAAACTTATTCTAATAACAAAAATTCAGTATGGTCAAAAGTATGTGTATAATTAATTATGACTCCTGGAGATAGCACCCATATGTAGTTCTTCTCTCTTATTGTTTCCACAAAATTTGAAGCACACAATTGTATAGAATGTATTTGTTAGATATAGCACTACAATTTCCCTTTGGTGAAAAACTGTTCTTACTTCAACCCTAATGAACACCTTTACAAACAACTGGAACATCAACTTCACCCCAGGGCTTCTCATCCATCCTCAGTACCTAAACTCACTAATGCTCTTGGGGCTGAATGGGCAACTGGGCACACACTGAAAAAGCTGCATATTTGCATACAGCATATAAGGATAAATGCAACAATTTACCCCATGTTTTATTGCATAATAAGGTTGAAAATATTTTAAGAAGTGTTATCTAGAATGCACATGTGGTAAATCCTTTCTAATATATACTTATAGTTAACTTCTTAACTTTTTGCAAAGGTAACTTTAAAAGTTAAGAAGAATAAAATCCAAATGGTCTGTATTCTGATATTAAGTTTTTATATCATAGACCTGACTTAAAATCGAATTCTATTAATGTTAGTTTAATTACTCACACGGTTAATCATGTCAATCTTTTATTGACCATATTCTCAAACTTTTCCGCAGCAGAACACACATCTCCCAAACAATTATTATGACTGGAATGAGTTTTCCGATAAAAAAGGTTGCAAGTTTTACATAGACTTGTCTGCTTTGATAACTAATATTACTACTTATACTTTTTTTCCTTCAGATTTGCTTATTTTTACAATAGTTAATAATGAAACAACTGTTACAAATGGTACCAGTCAAGGGAAGATTCCAGGCTTGCTAGTATAGTGCAAATTAAACTCCTTATCCAACCTAAAGAATGCAGGATAGCATAACCATAATGCAGTGTTCCTAATACCTCTAAATACTGAATGAACCAACAGTGTTGAATGAATTATTCCAGTGATCATAATATCTTTCATAATATACAGTAGATTAAAATTATCTTTGAATTCAACACAGGATAAAAAAAGACAAAGACAAAAGAACAAAAATATTTTGTTTACAAAAAGTTAATGAATTTGCATCTGGCATTAATTTATGTCCTGCTGAACACATTTGGCTTTTTATGTGAACGCTGAGAGACACTTTGTTTAAAACATTTGTTGTGCTGTGTCATCTCATTTGTTTGATGAGCTTTATTAATCAATATGTTTTTCTGTACGGCACAATGTTTAACACTAGACATTTTTTTATAATGATAGGCTGAACTGTAGGCAACAGAAGACAGTTCTAGTGAGAAAAGCTTAAAGAACATTTTACACTGTACCTGTTTCAGTGTAATAATGTTTGGTAGACATAACTTCAAAGTGTTTTAAGGAAGTGTAATTACAAAAGCATGCAACAGGCTTTTAGTGAGGCATGCCAGTGCTGGCATAGTCATACATACAGAATGAGTGAATCATTTCACGTCATACAGTAGCAATCGTCAGTCAGGGGCAGCACCAGAGATGTTCTTCTGCTGATGCTGTGCAGCTTCTTGACTTTTTGTTGAGGGGTTCCTTTTAATGTGGCAGTTACTACAGTTTAATTCTGTTGCAGTACCCTGGGCATACATATGGTATACACACATCCATATATGCAAGCAGTGCCCTCTGCATGACAGTTACAAGGCCAAACACAGCACTACAAGGCAAAATATTCATCACAGGATAAAGATGTAAGGATTAGAAGATAACATATATATATACACAGCCAGGGAAGCAAGCCGACACATACGTTTGTATAATTGCATATTACAAGCTCATTTTGCTAGTTGCCAAGAGTGTTCCGTCCCACAGATCTAATGATATTAAATGAATGAACATCACATAGAGATAAACTGCAAGGAGTCTGAAATTGTACCTTAATCACCAGTGCATTGAATCCAAAATAGGTGCAAAAAACACAAAAAATCACGGTTTTACCAACAGCAATCATGCATTTCAGGCTTTCAACAAGATCGTGCTGTACACCTAACCACAAATTACCACAATTTATGCATGTTAATTGCAAAGGAATACATAAAATCAGTGTTTCAACCAGTGGTAAAACACCCATCAAATGGCTGTAGATAATGTAATGTATATGACTTTACAATACATTCCTGTTGCTCAACAAAAATCTAATACATATCCTCAGAAATGTCTTTTCTCAACACATTTAACATACAGACATTGCCAGTTTATTGGGTCCACCAAGCTAATGCTTAAACTAATGGAGTTTGGTGCTGTATGAAAATTTATTGGACTGTATGTAAAGCAAAACAAGTTAATTACCAAGCAACTTAATAGACATCAGAAGTCCCATTTGCACACTTGAAGTCCATATACACAAGCTGCAAGGAGGAGTGTTCAAGTGAAACTGATACTTGTGATGAAATTCCTCATGAATGAAGACGTACAAAACAATTGACAATTAGGATAAAGATTAAATTATTTGTAACACACAGCTTACAGCACAGTAAAATGATTTTTAATTGCAGTTAAAAATTGGGGCAGAGTACATGTTCAGACATCATATAGTGGTTCAACAGTGGCAATTTTCTGATGTTCCTGTGAACATTTTTCAAGTGGATTAACTGATCCTAGAAAATCGACAGATAACTTGTTACCAACTTGCAGAAGAGACACATGTGTGTGTGGGAACTGTAGACATATTCATTCATCAACACCACTTGCATATTCCTGGAACTCAACTGGAAGTTATTGCCCCCATGGCAAAGGACTGAGTATAAACTCCATTTGAGAGAAACAAGTGTTCATGAGAGACTCAAGCCACAAGGGGAAGAGGAGTCGTGCTGCTGCTGTTTGACAGCATCCTCATCATCATCATCATTATACATCATCTTACAAGATTTACTTTATATTTCAGCTTTTGAATATGAACTATCTTGCAGAGTTTGAATCCCAAATAGAAATCCCAAATGAAACACTAGCATGCTAATGTACAGTATGGTGTTAGTTAGAATCCCTGCTTCCACACACCAAGTAGTGCCCTTGATCAGGGATTAGAGGGATTTGGGATCCAGCCATGCGTTAGAAGATTTGTAGCTTGCATTAGCTGTCAACGAAACAACATGCATAATTCAGTGGCAATTCAGAATGACTTAAAAGCAGTTACTAAGGAGACAAAGTGTTGTTTAATAAGACAAAACATTATCACTGACTCTTTACAAAACAGATTTTAAGTTTCTGTACTTACTACAGTCGTGGCCAAAAGTTTTGAGAATGACACAAAGATTAGTTTTCACAAAGTTTGCTGCTAAACTGCTTTTAGATCTTTGTTTCAGTTGTTTCTGTGATGTACTGAAATATAATTACAAGCACTTCATATGTTTCAAAGGCTTTTATCGACAATTACATGACATTTATGCAAAGAGTCAGATTTGCAGTGTTGGCCCTTCTTTTTCAGGACCTCTGCAGTTCGACTGGGCTGCTCTCAATCAACTTCTGGGCCAAATCCTGACTGATAGCAACCCATTCTTTCATAATCACTACTTGGAGTTTGTCAGAATTAGTGGGTTTTTGTTTGTCCACCCGCCTCTTGAGGATTGACCACAAGTTCTCAATGGGATTAAGATCTGGGGAGTTTCCAGGCCATGGACCCAAAATTTCAATGTTTTGGTCCCCGAGCCACTTAGTTATCACTTTTGCCTTATGGCACGGTGCTCCATCGTGCTGGAAAACGTATTGTTCTTCACCAAACTGTTGTTGGATTGTTGGAAGAAGTTGCTTTTGGACCATGGCCACGACTGTATATGCAAACTGGAAAATTATAAAACAGATTTCCCTGAAACCTCTGACTTTTACCATTTGTGTACTGTATAAACTTCTATTTTTATGTGTTACCTTTGTCTACACTACTAAATTAGAGATTAGCACGTACAACTATCTTGAATCATCAATTTCTTAAATTATAAATAAACAATAAACTAAATATTAAAAAATTAGCCTAATACCAAGCACAAGCTAATATTTTTAAAGCATAAATTTTGTGAAACATTTTCAGATCTTTTTGATTATTTCTAGAAATAAATGTTCATAATTTGCCAATTTGGCAGCCAAAAGGAACAATGAATTAACATTTAAAATGTTATTTATTATTATTATTATTATTATTATTATTATTATTATTATTATTAATAATAATAATAATAATAATAATAATAAATAGGCCAAATAACCTTATTTTTATTTAACATTATATCTTGGCTATGATCTTACATTAAAAAATTGTAGATACATTTGACTAGATTCAAAATATTTTCACTTGCACCGATGTCATTTTCTGCTGTGCACCTGGATTGTTTTATAATATCTTTTCAAATAACAAAATCGATGTTCTCAATGTTATTGTTGATGTTTTTGTTGTTGTTCATCTTCTTCTTTTGATGTTTATTGGTGGTTGGCATCATCAATGTTGTATTTCCACCACCTTCAGCTCTCATTCTCCCTCAGTGTCACATTAAAGCTGAATGTCTAGTTAAGACACCTTTAAAATAATAATTAAATAATTAAATAAAATGTCCTCTCTTAAACTACATCTCCACATTCTCTTCACACTCTAACCATTGTCCTCTACTCTCCATATTTCCTGTAATTGTGTCATCAGTTCTTGTCTTTCCTGTGCAAATTTCCTGCATGACAAGTGCATGCGCAGTAGTCTCTTCATGGCACTGATCTCAATGAAGTGTTAAATGTTTTCCTGTGATGGAAAGTATCCTGTTAACTGAACATGGTGACCTTCTCATCTTGCTTATGTTTACTAGCTCTTTTAGATTTTTCCCCTACTTCTACACAGATCTCTGTTTTGGAATAAATGTAAATGACATTGCTGTTGCCAATGTTGTTTTGCCTTTCTCCACATTCCCCCTGATTCTAAGCAACATTGTTTCCTCAGTTCCTTTATTTGATTAATTTGACTGCTCTCTTATTTCTCAGGATACAGTACCTGAATGTGCTCGAACCTGCATGAAAGTGATAGCCTAACTTGCCTAGTCTTGCACAAAAGATGTCCTAAACCAGATCTTGATGACTTATGGCTGTAACTGTCTTATTTCTTGCAATAGTGGACAGAGAATCATTTTTTTGCTTCAGATTACCTGTTAAGTTCATTCTAATGCCACAGATTTTATATGCCATTCAAACAAGCAGATGTTCCCTTGTTAATTCCCATTATGTATAGTTAGGCACAGCAACTGCAGATCCTGTGGCCACTGTTTACACTTCTGAACACAATCATTACATTTCCAATCCCTATAGCTATAGTATTTAAAGTTTGTAAAGTGTTTAATATTTTGCCGTTCCAGACCTACACTACTAGTCTAAATGGTCTTTCCTGATTTTGATTTCTTTCTACATCCAAAATGTGCAATAATCTCCTTTGAACAGTTGATATTGAGATGTCTCTGCTACTTATGATCTGTAAAGCCTTCATAATGGCTCTAATCTGAGGTGCTGTTTGTTAATTGGTGATTTCCGAGGCTGGTGACTCTAAATGAACTTCTCCTCTGCAGCAGGGGTAAGTTTTGGTCTTGCTTTCATTAGATGGTCTTCATGAGAGCCAGTTTCATCATGATGCTTAAAGGGTTTTGCAAATGAACTTGATAATACTGTTCTTGCAAGAACTATTCCTGAACAGCTGACCAACAACTGAGTGCTGTTAACCTAATTACCTAATGCCATATCTGTCATTTAATTGTTTTGGAGAAATCCGGTATTGTTCTTAAATGTATAAACAGCTGCATCAAACTGTTTACTATACAATCCTATTTTTTTTTTACCAGTTGATCTCCTTTCCAGACAAAATTTTATGTCTTCTCCTTCTCCCAGCATGCATCCAGTACCCCCTTAATTGGCCACAGCTGTTGCCGGTCAGAGGCTGAGCTTGCATAATATCCAGGTCTGCTTACACAGATTTTGCTCCTGATCCAAATGTTAATCTTATAAGAGCTACTTTCATGTGTTGTAGAGAGTCAATACCAGCTTCTCGCTCTGATCTCGCAAGACATTATCAGATTATTATTTTTTTTTTTCATTTGGTAAGCTCATAACCCACTTAATCAAAGTTTCCCCCTGATTCCCATTAACCTCTTATTTATCATAAGTTTTAAGTAATTAATTTACATACATGTGATGTCAAGGCATTTGGTCTTTAGGTACAGGTACTGAAAATATTGGGATAATTTAATACAGCACACAGTTTCAGAACAGGCTTAGTTAATCGGTCATTACCCAGAGCCCAGGCAAGGGAGGAGACAAATAGGCTAAACCGACCAGATGCTAGCTGCACACAGTCGTCACTGGTTCACCATATTGAGACTGTATCTGTTCCCCGAGCTAAACAAATTTTTTTTAGAAAGACCCAGACAGTCTATATTAGTAATTTCATTAATGTAGAGACCAAAACGTCATAGCACACCGAATACACACCCAGCACCTCTGATCTAAAGCTAAGACTGTTAAATATTAGATCTCTTACATCCTAGACGCTTACTGTTAATGAAACTATCATGGATCAGAAGTTTGATATACTATACAGTGTTTAACAGAAACCTGGATTAAACAGAACAAGTAGGTAGCATTAAATGAAGCTAGTCCTCCTGGATACAGCCACATACACCAGCCTTGGCAAACTGATAGAGGAGGAGGTGTCACAGGTATTTACAATGATAATCTGACTATTGTACAAAAACACAGACACAAATTTAATGCATTTGAAGTCCCCTTTTGTAACATAACAAGTGTAGCAACAAATATTAAGATCTGCTCAGTCGATCCCATTAATTATCATTACCAGGGCCGTACTCTGAATTTCTCTGAATTTGCAGATTTCCTCTCAAACCTGGTCGTTTCTGTAGGCAAAGCGTTAATTGCTGGAGATTTTAATATTCATTTGAGAATCCAGAAGACCCTCTGGAAACAGCATTTATTTCCATACTGGACTCGGTAGGAGTAAATCAGTGTGTAGCAGGACACACTCATAAAGCAGGTCACATTTAGATTTAATCTTATCCTTCGAATTAAGTATAAGAAATTTATTCACAATTCCACTGTCTGAAGTTATCTCAGATCTTGTCTCAATTAAAGTGTGTCATAGTAATAATGTACGCACAGCACCGCGCTACCGCATTAAACATGCATTCACATCAACTACCACATAGAGTTTTATCAGTAATCTCCAATAATATCAACTTTGATTAGATCACCTTATGACCCCAAGTCAAAATTCTGTCAAAATATATATTAGATAATGTATCAGTTATAAGTAAAATGATTAGAGATTAGAAACTCTCCCCCTAGTATAATGACCACACGCACTTTAAAACAAGGAAAGAGAGCATCCTGAACTACAAAAAAGCTCTTAGTGTTGCTAGATTGTTGTATCTCTCCACTCTTATAGAAACTAACAAAAATAATCCTAGATTTTGAATTAATACCATAGAAAAATTAACTAGAAATAAGACCACTACAGAAATCTCCACAACTACAACATACAGTAGTGAGGACTTTAGGAACTTTTTCAATGACAAAATCGTAAGTTTTAAGCAAAATAGATTATTCTGCATGTTCTCAAGTGGCGTTTGATATTCCACAGGGTTCAGTTTTAGGCCCACTGCTTTTTTCTCTTTACATGCTTCCTCTGGACAACACAATTAGTAAGCATGGTATTAGTTTTCACTGTTATGCTGATGACACACAGTTATACGTCTCAGCAAAACCAGATGGGAAAAACCAGCTTAATAAAGTTGAGCAATGTGTGAAGGACATAAGAGACTACATGTTAACTAACTTCCTTCTACTTAATCCTGACAAGACAGAAGTTTTAGTCTTAGGACCACATGCAGCTAGATGCAAGCTTTTTGATCACACTGTAACTTTAGATGGCCTTTCTGTTCCATCAAGTGCAACAGTAAAAGACCTCGGTGTGATTATAGATGCCAGCCTTTCATTTGAAGCACATGTAGCTAATATTACCAGGATAGCATTCCTTCACCTCAGAAATATTGCCACGATAAGAAATATATTGTCACTAAATGATGCAGAAAAATGAGTTCATGCTTTTATCATCTCTAGGTTGGACTATTGTAACGCCTTACTGTCTGGTTGTTCAACTAGGTGCATAAACAACCTTCAGTTAGCACATCACTTCTATCTTACCCACACTGTATTGGCTCTCTGTGAAATTCCGCATTGATCAAAATATCCAGTCTTCTTCTTGTCAGTACCACATTATGAAAACTACAGCAGGAGGCAGAGCTTTTTTTTTTTTTTTTTACAAAGCCCCAAATAGTCTTCCAATTAATGTTCGGGACTCAGACACAGTCTCAGTGTTTAAGTCTAGGTTAAAAACCTATTTATTTTAACCAAGAATTTTTGTAAATAGGCTTGCCTTAGGTAAAGGAGCAGATCTGGGGGACTCATGGGCATAGAGTATTATGGTGAACTGGTATGTTTAGATGCTGTCTTCCCCACTGTCATTGATCACACACCTTTGTTGAGGTTAAAGTGACTGGTTGCCTTACATCTCAGGAAGGGATGCGTGTGGTGATTGGGGACAATGTCAACCTTACCAGGTGCAGTCTTTCCTGTTTTAACCCATGCTGAATTGGAAATCTTGCTCATTACTTATGCAACATTTCCTAAATATTTTGTTCATAAATACGTCTCCAGATTTTGTTCAATATCTGGTTCTTTTCCTTCGTCAGACAATTTATTGGATTTAAAAATTTTTATTTTTTTTTTAACCAAAACTGTTATCAGAACAGGATAGGTTTACTCCCTTCTGTCCCCTAACATTTTTTTATCATCCCCATATCTCAATACTCCTGTGTGTGTTTTTTCCATCCTTACTACTCCCTGTGCTTGTTTTTACTAAATGGAATTTTAATAATAGTAATAATAATGTATTATATTCATGTGAAAAAATACATATATTTAAATTTATGATAATAATAATAATAATAATAATAATAATAATAATAATAATACATTGAAATGTATGTATTTTTTCCCTGCTTCCTGATAAGCCCACCCTTCATTCATTTTCTAAACCTAATAAGGAATACCTTGCTTGACTAAAGTGGCATACACCCGCTCCATCTTCTGTCTCTCTTCACTACAACATAACCACATAAAATAAAGTCCAAATTATGTTTTATCCAGGATTCTTGAATATACGTTAGTTTTCTCTCAATTCTTAACTATAAACTGCTTGAAATAATAAATAATGATTTATATCCAAATGGCAGTTTTTACAGTAACCTGAATTCTGTGAAATTTCGATTTGAGTTTATACATCATATGTCCTTCCTGATATAAATGTTATCAAAATCTTAAACCATGCTTTGTTTAAACCATAAATTGGCCCTTGTTACTTATTCACTCACTCACTCCTTATTCTGTTTCGTTTATTTCTGTTCTGCTAAATTCGGTCTCTAGCGCCTCTACCTATTTTTTAAAAACGTCACACCTTCTATAACCTACGCTGTGATCACCTCCACAATGAGAACATTTTGCTCTCTGCATTTCCCATATTCATGATCCCCACCACAACCAGAACATTTTCTCTTTTATTTGTGCTCTTTGGCCCCATGCCTGTAATCACAAGTATGCTTTCTTTGGAAGAACCTATTCCTCAAATGATGTCAAGATGTTATACGTCTTCTTTGTTTTCTCCTTTTTTCTGTCATTCTTTTGCACTGAGAAATCACCCCCTTACTACCATTAAAACCTCTTCTCCACAACCCTTTCAACCCCACTTTGAGTTGTTAATCATCTTTGTCTTCTCCACATTAATTTTACTATTACATCCTCTTAGCAAGTTTCCATTTCTTCAAACTCTCGCATATTTTACTTTCCCAACTTGCCCACTGATGAGTTTTCACATGTTTGCATTTTTTTCACCTTTTCCTCAAATCTTACCACAACATTAAGCAGGTCCCATCAGGTCCATCTTTTCTGCTTTCTAACTTTCTAATTTTTTCTTCTTTCTTACTAAACACAACACGGTTGTTGTGGTCCTCAACAATTCAAGGTTATTATTCCAGAATGGTATACAGGCTGGCAGTTAATGTCCCCCTAAATCTTCTCCACAATACTTAATCCAGTAATCAACTCCAGTAATTATGAAGGCAAAGTATTTTTTTCTGGGTGTGATTCTCTGTGTTGTTCAAAACATCACACACAATTACCTATATGCATGATTATGTTATACGTAAATGTTACTAGGTTCGACCTAATGATTGCAGTCGTAAGTTTTACAGAATGGTGTCCAGAGTTCTTATGCAGACATGAAGCTGACATATTCGGATGCTGTCAGATTCACAGAAATATTAGGAAAAAATGCTGGTAAAGAAAGCATTCTTCCTTCTAGTCTTTGTACCTGACTTCCAGCCACTCAAGTTACAGGACTCCTTTCGTTCTTGTTTTCTGCCGATTCATGCTGCCCATCTGATCACTTGTGACTGCAGTCACTCAATAGTTCAGGACTGAAAATCATACAAACAGTTTTGTACCTGAGCCTCTAATAATGAAAGTGGACGGGCCAGATTCTGAGAGGCTAGAGGTCTGGGTTTGAAACTTAAGCTCTTGTGGGATGTTCATGGTTTGCAGTAGTCAGAACCTAACAAAAGTAATACAAGGAAGGAAAACCGGTAAACTGGCGACACGGTCATGGGTAGCCAAGGCTCAGTGATGCACATGGGGAGTGAAGGCTGGCCCGTGCAGTCCGATAGAATAGAAGCACTAGTGTAGATCGAATTGATGAAAAGGTTCATGTTGGTTGTGATGAGAAAGGTTTTAGAACACAGTGCATCATTGTTATGGTGGCAAAAGTGGGGACATATTCAATATTAGGCGGGTGGTGATAATGTTAAATTCAATTCAATTCAATTTTATTTCTATAGCGCTTTTAACAATGGTCATTGTCTCAAAGCAGCTTCACAGAAATGAAAAGAAAATTTATGGAAGTGTATATGTGTAAGAAAAATGTGTCTAGATAATCTGTCTGAGATTGTCCCTGATGAGCAAGCCAAGGGTGACAATGTTATGGCTGATCTGTGTATATTATAATACATTATTAGCACATGCTCCACTTACTGTTGGAATTTTTTTTTTTTTTAATAGGGTAGTGCGAATCTACTAATTCAGGCTATGGTAGCCATTTTTAAATAAGGTGTTATAAAACTTGTGCCAGAATCAAAACGCTGTGCTGTGGCGACCCCCAGCGGGAGCAGTTGAAATAACAGCGTCCATAAACAACGCCGCGTTCGAACACTTCAAAGGGAAACCGTGTAAATAAAGTGTTGCAGGAAAAAGAACTTTAAGGCACGTGCCTTCACAATGTGCAGGCTGTACGGTATACGCGAAGCGGAAACACGTTGTCCCGTGGCTGCACGTGCGGAGGTACGGCACTTCATGTGTAAATGCCGCGCGCGCCGTGGAGGGCAGTACGCTTCCGGCCGGAGGCGTGGAATAACTTTGTCCCAGAGTAAAGTGCGGACTTCGTCAAGCGAACATGGCGTCACGGGCGGGCGATCCACGCGCCACCACGGAGCCCTCTGTGTACCAGCGAGCGCCGCCGCTGCTCACGGATCTGTACCAGTTCACCATGGCGTACGCGTACTGGCGCGCGGGCAGGGACAAGCACCACGCCGTGTTCGAGATCTTTTTCCGGGACAATCCGTTCGACGGAGGATTCACGCTTTTTGCGGGACTGAGCGACTGTTTGCAGTTTCTGCGCGACTTTCGTTTCACGGATGAAGGTGAGTGCTGTGCACACTTTAATTGAACAGAGCTGCGCAGAGAGGTCTACTCTGTGTGTGTGTGTGCGCGTGTGCGCGCGCCTGCTGAAATGTTGCGCAATAGACGCGTTTACGTCTCAGAAACAGTACAGGCAGGACGAGTTTTACCTTCGAATGTCAACACGCACGGGCGCGCGCGCTCTTACATACGCACACGAACACACATACAGTATATACAGTGTATCTATAAGTGTACTTATGAAATAAATATATGCGTCATGTTGGCGTATTGGTTAGCACTGTCGCCTTTGTACCTCAGGTCCGTGTGCACGTGCATGGAGTTGCATGTTCTCCCCATGTTTGGTGGGTTTCCTCTGGGTCCTTCGGCTTCCTCCTACAGTCCAAAGACATGCACATTGCGCTAATTGGCGTTTAAAAATTGCCCATAGTATGCGTGTATATGCACGTGTGAATGTTGACCGGAGGGCCTACCCCATATCGTACAAATGTAAATAAATACAATGGTCAGTACCTAGTTGGACCACGGAGGTTCCTAGATGGGTGGAGCTTGGCTTAGTGGTTAGCACTAAAACTGGAGCCCGTCCCAGGAGATTTAGGGCATTCCCAAACACGCCATGTGTGGATCCAGTCCCCGTCCAGGATATACACCACCTAGTGCCATAAGTCTTCTGCGATAGGTCCCCCCCACCCCCCATGACCATGTATACAGTATAAAGTACTACGAACTTATGACCTTTAGTCTCCGCGATTAAACCTGATTCACTCCTCGAGTCTGTTTACGCCAAAGCACAGCGAGTCAACGTCCAGAAATAATCAAAGTTGTAAAGTTTACAAAGTTCTCATGCACATGAGGGGGGGGGGGGGGGGGGGGAGACTGACTGTGAGAGCAGGCATGAGGAGAACATTTCCGCAGGGAGCATGTTCTATTAGAGATTGCCGTGAAGCCTGTTGTGCAAAAAACAGGGAGGGGAATTCTCAACCTTAATCTGCCTTTAAGAAATAAAGGTACTACCTAAAAGGTAATCTCCCTTTTAGATTCATATGTACGCCGTTAAAGTATGTACACAGACCCACATGAAGACAGGCAGTCCTATCAAGACTCCGGCGTACTGAGATATTTTTCTACCTTGATGGTTTTCAAGCACTAACGAAACGCTTCAAGTGCATTTGTGTAGCAGGGAATTGTATAGAGAGAACTAAAAAGTGTGTTTTACTCTCCGGTTATTCTGCGCAATCAGAAGTCCCTGTTTGATCCGAACGCCCCTCATGAAAGCAGCAATTGATCTTTACACATGTTAACATTTGTTGTGTATCGTACAGATGTGGAGTACCTGCGCAGTGTGCTACCCTCAGGCACACACCCAGACTTCTTCACCTACCTAAAAGGGATAGACTCCTCCGCTGTGTCGGTCAGTGCAGTATCTGAGGGGACCGTCGTTTTTGCCAGGGTATGTGAAGAACTCACCGTCACTCTGTGAAACTTCTTCTCATGGAGAAACAGTGAAAAAGTAATAGTGACCCATTATATGCTATTATGTAGGTTCCTCTTATGGAGGTGTCTGGTCCACTTGCTGTTGTTCAGCTGCTGGAAACCAGCCTTCTTTGTCTGGTCAACTATGCCAGGTAATCATCATCTTCTGTATGAATGTAAACTAAGATTAGAAAGCAAAACAATAATACTTTTACAATTTAAATGCAAAGTATTTGTGTCCTAATGTTTTATATTATACATGTTTGCCTGTGATAAAAACATTTTGATGTTCATTTCAATAATCACTGCCCCCTTGTGTACTTTCAGTCTGGTGTGCACCAATGCTGCACGGTTTCGTCTAGCTGCAGGACCCCGGAGGCGACTCATGGAGATGGGACTGAGGAGAGCTCAAGGACCCGATGGAGGCCTGACTGCTTCTCGCTACACATATATTGGAGGTATGTACACAGAGAATGGTGTGATAAACAGAAGAAAAAAAAAATCACTGAGAGCATAAATTGTTATTGTGTAAGGTTGCATTTTTCTCCTTGGTTATAGGTTTCGACTTAACAAGTAATGCTCTGGCTGGGCGTCTCTTTGGAATTCCAGTGGCAGGGACTATTGCACATTCTTACGTCACATCCTTCTCCTCTCTTGAGGAGGTGTGTCCACAGGTGAGTCATAACAGCGAAGACAGGTCAAATTAATTTTAGGTCCAAACCAATATTCACACATCCCATATTTTGCTTGATTGCTGTAGGACACTTTTACATATGCCCCATGCCTATTCTGCTAACATTGTCTTAAATGCAGGCGAGTGTGTTTCCAAAATCAGCAGGTAGGTCAGGCAATGACCAACTGCCACGTCTATTTTAAAGCTTTGTTCCTGGACATAATAGTGGCCATATATAATCCAAATAATAATGGATATTTGTCACATCCTTATGTTTCTACTTCATATTGCAAAGCATTGGTGAATTGAGTTTTAGCTCGGATTTACCAATGCACATGCGCGCATGTCTCAGCTCAATCCTGGGAAGCCTGTGGCACATTTAAGACATGGACCAACACCCGATAACTCCACCTCCACTATATATCATTGTTCCTGGAAATACCTGGGTCCCCAAAAGGGAAGAGGTTATGCCACCAAGTGGTCTTCAGCCACAAATTTTGGTCATTTTGTTTTGAATCTATTTTAATCTGTTTTGGTTACCAAACATGGCTTCACACCTCTTGGGTCCAGGGTTCGATTCCCACTTCAGTGCATATGTGCATGGAGTTTCAATGTTCTCCCCATGTTTGTGGGTCCAAAGACATGCAGATTAGGCTTACTGGTATGGTGTGAATGAGCGATCGGCACACTGTCCAGGGTGTATGCACCCCGACTCATGCCCGAAGTTTCCAGGGAAAGGCTCCAGACTTCTCATTCCACTTGAATTTGATTTCTATACTGCTTATCCTGAAATCAAAAGAGGAATATAAGATGATGCGTGGATCAGAAATTCAGCTTTCATTTTCTGATACTAATTGTACATTGTCATGAAGTAGGTGTTCCTGGCACAGCGTAATTACAGATAAAAACAGGGATCGCAAACCAACAAAGATACAGCTGTAAACAAACAAACGATGACAGATCAACGACATAAAGGGATGTAAGCTACTAGACTGTGGACACCAAGGGCTTAAATAATAATACTTCCAGGAAATGAAACAAACTCCGGTGAGACTGAACTGTGAATGGAATGAAAGTGAACATAATACCCACCAACATCGACAAATGGTTCCTAAGGCACGGATTGCCTTCCAGGAGGTGTCCCCGACAGATTAGATGTGTTAACTAACCAAGCCGTGACACTATCTCCACGTGCTTGATCACTGAGCTTCTATGTTTTTGGATCATGAGCAAATCTGTTTGAAAATTGGCTTTTTCATCAGTGTGTTAGAGGTTCATCTTGTTTACAGAATTTTAATGACTCATTTCGTTTCCTTTGCAAATTCCAGCCTGGTCTTGTGGTTCTTGCGGCTGTTGAGCAGTTTGGATTTTGTGGCTTGGCCTCTTATGTTTCTGCTTTCTTAGAAGTCTTCCTCAGTCAGTGGATTGTAAAACATTCACCCCTGCTTCACAACACCACTTTCTTTGGAACCAGTGGTTCCACGTTTTTTTTTTTCTTTCTTTTTTTTCCCAGTTGTAGGGTTTGGGTTGTATTGTTGTATTGGCTATGCCAGTGCTTGTGCAATGGTTCTGATTTGCCCTCTTTTCTCAGCTTCAAGATGGCTTGCTGTTGTCACCGTAGAGCTCACTGGCCTTAATAGTTTCTCCTTTTGAACACTAAATGGAGGGCTCGAAGAAAAAATTGGCATGCAGAGCGAACAGTTTCTTATAGGTTACATATTATACCTTTTTTTTTTTTTTTTCACAAGTAACATATGTCTTAGAAGCCTGTGTGTTAATGCTTTAGCTGAAATGCCCCTTTAGAATTTGTCACACCTCCACCTCCCTCCTTTAATTATTACTTGCTAAACAGGAAGAAAAATAACTTTAATTGAGCAACACTTGCAGCCTCAGAATATCTATCGGGACACTCTCAAATCCTAAAGAGACTTGTTTTAAGCCTTTATAACAAAGGTATCTTTTTACATAATTTTCTAAATATCTGATGTTGTTTGGTTTTGAATCTTAACCGCAGACTCTGGCGCCCTCGAGAGGTGGTGACCCTGTAGAACTTGTGCCTTTGGTGAAGGACTGGTTAGGACGTGTGTGTCAGTTACTAGGCGCTGAGCCGCAGCATGTGCGTGAGGGAGAACTTGCTGCTTTCCTGTCCTATGCGATTGCTTATCCCTGCAACTTCCTTCCCGTGATTGACAGCTACAGCGTCAGCAGGTAAAACAATGTCCTGGTTCTCAAAGTAAAATGAGTTTATTCATGCAAATGCCATGCAACGTGTTGGAAACATGACAATGACAATTTTTATTATTTTTATTTTTTGCAGTAGTGGCCTGCCCTGTTTCTGCGCTGTTGCGCTGGCGCTCTGTGAGTTGCAGTACCAGCCTCTGGGTGTACGGCTGGATAGTGGAGATCTCTGTAGGCAATCTCTGGAAGTGTATAATGTTTTCAAACAGTGCAGCAAGCAGTACGTAATTGACTTTTACGAATGTTATACTAATATTAGACTTCTGATACACAGTAGATTAACTACCTTCCTTTAGCTTTTCAGTTCCTGCATTTGAATCACTCTTCATTGTTGGTTCGAACAGTTTGTCTGAAAAAAGTCTTTCTGAACTCAACAAGAGAGTAAGAGATTACTTAGCGTAGAAATATTTCACTATCTCCCAGAATTCCATCATGCTAACTAACTTTTATAATACGCATGTTTCTCTCACTTTTTAGGATAATGAGATCGATGTACTGGGTATCGGAACTCACCTTGTTACGTGCACAAGTCAGCCCTCACTCGGTTGTGTGTATAAGGTAACCTCCGAATATTTTTAGAGCATACTTGTAAATGCATGTAGATATAGCCTGTGGGAATCGTGCATATACAGTATGTGATTTCTCGCTTATTAGTTGGTAGAGGTTGAAGGTCGACCTAGGATGAAGCTGAGTGAGGACCCGGAGAAAAGCACACTGCCAGGCAGAAAGGCCGTCTACCGACTCATGGACACTGAAGGTCAGGAGGCTTTCCAGACTTTTTATCTCCTTTTTTTTATTATTATTTAATGAACCCAAGTTGATGGAATTTGTACTTCTTTTTGTTTAATCCATTTATCCTTCAAAATATAAAGTGCTTAAAAGACAGAATGCTGTTTTTATTCAGAAATGCATGATGGGTCCAAATGGTGTTTTATTAGTAGGGGTGCTAGTGTGCTATTACTTTTCTAAGGAATCCAACCGACGGTGTACCCAAAATTCCTGTCCTGACTAGGTGACAGGACTAACAAGCTTTTCAGTCTTGCATGTTCTCCCATGGAGCTTAGGTCAAAATGTTCAGCTGGGTCTCCCGGGCACAGCGGAACAATCTCAGTACCTGTTTTCAAGTTATGAGGATTTGTTACCCGTGCCGAACGACTTTGATCGCTCATTTTTGGTCTAATAGAAACAAACATGACACATCTGTAAGTAAAAGTATCACAGGAGTGCAGGTCCCTTTGAAGTTACAGCTGGATACATTCTCCGTGCCTGTGAGAATCACATGCGGGGGGAGGGGCAGCTGCAGCCAACGGCAGAAGCCACACCCCGTCAACTCCCACGTTTGCAACCCTATCGGCAAGAAACGTGCCATTTTCAGTATCTTGCCCAGAAAATAGTGTGCCGTCGTGACCCTATTTCTCAATGTCTTTAGGAAATGTATCTACGTATTTTTCTGAAGCAAGTTCTTCAAAATTCCTAAAAATAGAACTGGGTCAAAACGCTTCACTTTTTCTCACACTAAAGATTCTTGTCTCAGCTCACAAAGAATAGTATAGCTGTTTATCTCCTCTAGTTACTCTCTCACCATTCCTCTTAACCTTCGTATGTTTTGATTTCACCATTCACAGGTCATCCTCAAATGGATCTCATATGCCTATCAGCCGAGCCTGTCCCAAAGGTGGGAGAGCCCCTGAACTGTCACCCTTTAGGACAAGATAAGGCTGTCCAATCAATCACACCTGCCCATGTAACAAGCCTACGATTAGATGTCTTCTCCCGTGGAAAGGTAATCACAGATTGCACTCATGGTTTATGTGAATGCGTATATTTTGAAGGAAAATCTCTTGCTTGCAATAACTCCATCATACCTACAACACTCACACCACATGACTATTGCATTCTTCTTTTGTGCTTTCCATCTTTGTAGTGTTCCTTCTTTCAGCTTTTTAAAAAATTTTTAAGATGAAGTCCTTTGTTGGGTTGACGGTGTACATGGATCGTCGTCTCGCCAATTAGATTTGTGTCGACTCCTGAATTCATTTTACTGCTCGCATCATGAGTTCTGTCCTCAGTAAAGATGAGTGAGAACATTCCAGAAGCAGCCATGCAAGCCCAAGCCGTGACACTATCTCCACCGTGCTTGATCAATGAGCTTCTATGTTTTTGGATCATGAGCAAATCTGTTTTGTTCACCACCCATTGGCTTTTTCATCAGTGTGTTAGAGGTTCATCTTGTTTACAGAATTTTAATGACTCATTTCGTTTTCTTTGCAAATTCCAGCCTGGTCTTGTGGTTCTTGCGGCTGTTGAGCAGTTTGGATTTTGTGGCTTGGCCTCTTATGTTTCTTAGAAATCTTCTTCAGTCAGTGGATTGTGAAACATTCACCCCTGCTTGACGACACCGTTTTCGTTGCAACCTGTGGTTCCACTTTTTTTTTTCTTTCAGATTATTTCAAACTGTTGTATTGGCCAGTGCTTGTGCAATGGTTCTGATTTGCCCTCTTTTCTCAGCTTCAAGATGGCTTGCTGTTGTCACCGTTAAGAGCTCACTGGCCTTAATAGTTTCTCCTTTTGAACACCAAAATGAGGGCTCAAAGAAAAAGTTGGCATGCAGAGCGAACAGTTTCTTAAAGGTTACATATACAAAGGTTACTTCTTACTATTTTTTGCTTTATGTGTAGGCTGTATTTTATGACAATTATAATATACAGTAGAACCTCGGATTGCGAGTAACGTGGTTTACGATTGTTCCGCAAACCGACCAAAGATTTTTAATCGGAAACCGAGCAAGTATTAGTTTACGAGCACCGAGTATCATGTCTCACGCATGCGACTCTTATTTTGACACCGAGCGGCAAGTGATCACAACTGAGCCAATGATTTTTCTCTCTCTTGCGCTGTGGGAATTATGGGTAATTGTCTCCCCTGTGTCAAAATAAGAGTCCCCTGCTGCGTCTTAGTGCTGGTCTCTTATCAACATCTCCCTCTCTCTTCTGTGTGCGCGCACATAATTTGACAGACACTGTGCCCCACACACACCGACACACACACACGCACACACACTTTTTACACATACAGATCTCCCCGGCTGCAGACGCGCTTTATTTACACAGAAAACTCAGCTCTGTCACGATTCTTTTCAAAGGTAAGGTGCTGGTTCATTTGTTATTTTTAATTTTTTACTTCACAGCAGTGATTCCGTTAGTATGCTCACGCGAGTATCATTAGAGAGAATTATTTTTTTTCCCGTTAAAACAGTGTTTGCATTGTGTATGTTAGTTGTGAAACTTAAAAAGTGAGGTGTGGGAGGGAGAAGGAGTTTTACTGTTTAAGACGAGGCGAGGGGCTAATTCCACACACACACATACAAATACACGGCGCCTGCATGCACAAACGGAAACACTTAACTGTCTGGATTTATTTTTTATTTAAGTGCAGGTTAATTTGTTTTATTTTTACTTTATATGTTGTATTAATTATTTTTATGTATTTATTGTTTTGGGCTGTAGAACGAATAATTTGAGTTTTCATTATTTCTTATGGGAAAAGTCTATTTGGTTTACGAGTGTTTTTCGAATACGAGCCTGCTTACAGAACAAATTGTGCTTATAATCCAAGGTTCCACTGTATAATCATATTATAATTTTTTTTTGTTAATTGCCTGATTATGGTGGTTGTTAGTTGTGAGGTTCTATAATTAGACAGCAAATTTGAAGTCTCATTCACAGATTTTAAGAGGATAGATGAAGACGAGTTCCTGATGAAGACTGCCAGCATAAATGATGAATTTGCAGACAGACACTAAAGTCTCCCACTTTTGTATACATTTATCGGGTTCTAAATAATTTAGAGTCTGGCTTTGCATTTCTTTCATTGCATTTGAACACCATAATAGCCCGACATACCTAGTGTTTTTGTCTATGCTGTATTTCCAGATTTTGCTTCCCCTGAGCAGCGCTCATGAGAGTCGTCGACACGCACAGACCTCCATCCAGGCTTTGTACAGCCATCACAAAAAACTGGAGAATCCAGAGTCTTATACAGTGAGTGAGTGACAGATCTAAGATTAATGACAGAAGTATTCTTTATGTAATATGTGCTTTTGTTTTTCACAGGTGGCGGTGTCTGAGAGAATTTATTCTCTTGTACATGACATCAGAAGAGGAAACAGCTAACAGTGATTTTCCTTTTCTCCACCAAGCTTCAACGTTGCCAGAGACTTTTTTATTGCCCATCTTTTCACAGTTGTATTTTCCTACTAACATGAATGTGTGCATATGTATGTTTTATGAATAAGTTGAATATTTTTTATATTCGATTAAGGATACCATTATGCTAGTAAGAAAACAATGACCTCTCTCTCTCTTTTTTTTTTTTGCATTTGATTACTACAAACCAAGTTCCCTAGTACAGGTCTCTTCTGGTGAATATCATATATCACATCAGCTTTCTCATTGCTGATTAGATTTTAGACAGAAAAAAAATCTGTCTTTTGTTGCTGTTATCATATTTTATATAGTTATGGCTGGTAGTCACACGTATTTTATATCCTTTAATTGTTGTAGCCAACTATTTTTTTTTGTGGATGAGTAGCTGGCTGCGAACACAATCATCAAAATGTGAATTTAACTGAAAAATACTTGAATCTCGATAGAAAAAAGTACTCGTATGCAATCTAACTGACAAACATGGAAGAAATTTCCTGAGCTCAAATACAAAACAGCACCATCTGGTGGCCTTTCTAGGACACATTCCGCTGACCAATAAATTACATATACAGTATAGCAGTTTTTTTTTCTTCTTAGAATAACAACAATGAAAAAATGCATGTCTCAGACATGTTTTAGTTTGTTTTGTGTTATTAACTTACAAAGTCCTTGAAGCAAGTTTATCTAAAAAAATAAATAAAATTGGGGTTGGTGTCTTTGGGTGTCTTTTACCACTGTCGCTTTGCACCCCCAGAGTCCGGGGTTTGATTCCTGCCTCTGGGTC
This sequence comes from Clarias fuscus, assembly GCA_030347435.1. NCBI lineage: Eukaryota > Metazoa > Chordata > Actinopteri > Siluriformes > Clariidae > Clarias > Clarias fuscus. The sequence continues at coordinate 12,075,346 of CM059204.1, read as the reverse complement.
TGTGTTCGTGGAGTTTGCATGCCGTGCTTGGTGGGTTTTCGCCCACAGTCCAAAAACATGCAGTTTAGGCTATTTGGCATTTCCAAATTGAATGAGTGTGTGTTCTATGCCGCATGCCCAAAGTCTCCTGGGATAGGCTTCAGGCCCCATGTAACCCTGCATGTAGGATAAAGCGGTATAGACAATGAGTGGGTGAGGGAGTGACCTTTGAGTTAAGTTTTTCCTAAGTAAACACACAAGGAGATAAAAAAGAATTCATCAAGGAAGCGCAGATAACACGAGCCACCATGGGAATAGGAAAAAAAGCCCCATACCCTCCAGTCACATATTCTGCATATGCATTCATTAATATTAATTTATTCTTTTATTTTATTGCTTATCCTATTCATGATTATGGAAAGACTGTAGCCTATCCCAGGAGACTTTGACTGGGTACACCATACACACACCCATGGTGGACCCCCATACTGCACAGGATAAGCAGTCTGTAAATGAATGAATATTAATATTATTTTATACGTTATATTATTAATGCAGGTGTAAAAACAGGCACAAAACTAGCTTGGTAGCAACTCCTCAAAAAGAAATATACACAAATACAGTATCTCACAAAAGTTTAGTCAATGTCCAGCTTGTATAGCAGCACAGATTTACTGTCCTCTAACAATAACTCAACATGGTTCAGGTCTGGAGACATATTTGATGAACACATGATGAATAGGCCATGTGACTTTGCTTGGTTAAAGATGTACAGCTGTTATCACTTGGGGTGTACTCGCGTCTGTTGCCAGCTATTTTGACAATAATGGCTGTATGTTGAGTTATTTTCAGAGGACAGTAAATCTATACTGTACATTGACTACTATAAAATATACCAAAGTTTCATTTCTATAGTATTGTCCTTTTAGAAGATATACTAAAATGTTTGCTGAAATTAGAGGCGGGTACTCACTTTTATGGGTGGGTGTATAATTTATACAGATAATGTACTTTTTCCTTACAAGCAATTATGAGGCTTAGCCTACCTTACCTAAATAAACAGCATTCTGTGACTACATTCAATACGTGATATGTTTATGTTGTTTAATAGTTTAAAGGAAATAGTTAATTTTTTAAATACTGACAATGATCATAAATATGATAAATTAAAAAAAGGCATTTTATGTCTCCCCCCCAGTTTAAAATTTGTAAGTTTACCTTAATATTTCCAAAAGCATGAATCAATTGTGAATCAAAAACTAACCCAAATCCAAAGCATATGGTGAAGGCCGTGTTAATGAAAGAAAAACTCACAATGGTCACATAAATAAATTTAATCTGACAAAAGTAATAATTTTAAAAAAATTCTATGAATGTTAACCAATGAAAGTCAGACATTGCTTTTCAACCATGCTTCAACAGAATTATTTTAAAAAATGAACTCGGAACAGGCCTGGACAAAAATGATGGTACCCCTAGAAAATACTGAAAATAATGTGACCAAAGGGACATGTTAATTCAAGGTGTGTCCACTAATTAGCATCACAGGTGTCTACAATCTTGTAATCAGTCAGTGGGCCTATATATAGGGCTCCAGGTAGTCACTGTGTTGTTTGGTGACATGGTATGTACCACACTCAACATGGACCAGAGGAAGCGAAGGAAAGAGTTGTCTCAGGAGATTCGAAAGAAAATTATAGACAAGCATGTTAAAGCTAAAGGCTATAAGACCATTTCCAAGCAGCTAGATGTTCCTGTGACTACAGTTACACATATTATTCTGAAATTTAAGATCCATGGGACTGTAGCCAACCTCCCTGGACGTGGCCGCAGGAGGAAAATTGATGACAAATCAAACAGACAGATAATCCGAATGGTAACAAAAGAGCCCAGAAAGATTCTAAAGAGATCCAAGGTGAACTTCATGCTCAAGGAACATCAGTGTCAGATCGCACCATCCGTCGTCGTTTGAGCCAAAGTGGACTACATGGGAGACGACCAAGGAGGACACCATTGTTGAAAACAAATCATAAAAAAGCCAGACTGGAATATGCCAAACTACATGTTGACAAGCCACAAAGCTTCTGGGAGAATGTCCTATGGACAGATGAGACAAAAATGGAACTTTTTGCCAAGGCACATCAGATCAATGTTCACAGATGGAAAAATGAAGCATATCAAGAAAAGAACACTGTCCCTACTGTGAGACATGGAGGAGGCTCTGTTATGTTCTGGGCTGCTTTGCTGCATCTGGCACAGGGTGTCTTGAATCTGTGCAGAGTACAATGAAATCTCAAAACTATCAAGGGATTCTAGAGAGAAATGTGCTGGCCAGTGTCAGAAAGCTGGGTCTCAGTCGCAGGTCATGGGTCTTGCAACAGGACAATGACCCAAAACACACAGCTAAAAACACCCAAGAATGGCTAAGAGGAAAACATTGGACTATTCTAAAGTGTCCTTCTATGAGCCCTGACCTCAATCCTATTGAGCATCTTCGGAAGGAGCTGAAACATGCTGTCTGGAAAAGGCACCCTTCAAACCGGAAACAACTGGAGCAGCTTGCTCATGAGGAGTGAGCCAAAATACCTGCAGAGAGGTGCAGAAGTCTCATTGACAGTTACAGGAATTGTTTGATTGCAGTGATTGCCTCAAAAGGTTGTGCAACAAACTATTAAGTTAGGGGTACCATCATTTTTGTCCAGGCCTGTTCCATGAGTTCATTTTTTTTATAATTCTGTTGAAGCATGGTTGAAAAGCATTGTCTGACTTTCATTGGTTAACATTCATAGAATTCTTATTTATTATTACTTTTGTCAGATTAAAGTTATTTCTGTGACCATTGTGGGTTTTTCTTTCATTGACCGAAGGGTACCAACAATTTTGTCCACGTGTGTAGGCATGTATGTCTGACCGAAGTAGCCAAATTAATTCTGAAAAAAAGGCAAATAAATTGAATGGTCTTAAAAGGCCGAGCCAGTCACCTGACCACAACCCATTATTAAAATCCTAATATGCGTATTAGTTTGTCCAAGTACTTTTGATTCTGTGAAAAATGGAGGGACTGAGTAAAAAAAAAATGGTCTTTTTAATTACAATGTCACTTTAATTACTCTTCAATTACAATGGAAAGTCACATATTGTAAGTTTCATATTTTAAAATTCTCTGGTTTCTTGCTCCATGTGTGTTAAATAAGCTCAACAGAATATGTCCCTTTGTTTACAAATAGAGTCGAGTTTTTTTTTTTTTACTTGTTTTTTTTTTATTTTTTATTTATAATAATCTCAGATTGAGCTCAATACTTTCTCAAACACACTTTGGAGGCTTGCAGTTTATCAATTTCAACAAATTGAAAGAAGGAATTGATTTTTATCTTGGATTTGTTGAAGTATAATGGTTAATTAGGTACTTCTAATAAATATTAGATGTCTTAAAATAGATCAAAGATGTTTCCTGAAAGCCAAGTGTAAAGTACTTTGATGTATACTATGTTTTCTATAGATCATCTGGGGACAAAATATATTTTGCTCCCAAACAAGATTTTTACACATTATCTATTTTTGTAAGAAATGTTCTGAGAAATTTAAACCAACCATTTCATCAAAGTGCAGTTAACCGAAAAACATTTATTACTTTTACCTTTCCTAGCCAAAAAAAACAAAACAATAATAATTAAAAAAAAAAATCACACACATTATGATTACAGCACACAGTGTGGTGGAGAGTTCATGTGTGAAAATGATTCCTTTGAAAATGAAACATTCTTTCACAATTCAAGTTCTGGAACATGCCTGTGCCATCATCATATACTGTATGTGATAATCTGGTCATTAAGTACATTCAGCTGACATTTTATTGCCACATAACTTTGCTGTGCATATGCCTGACCAACTTAAGCAACCCCTGATAATAAAACTGCCTCCAGAGGCTTGTACAGTGGCCACTGTGCATGATGGGAGCATCGCTTCATGTGCTTCCCTTCCTGCTCTAATGCACTCATCACTCTGCATTATGGTCAGTCTGAACTCATCAGTCCACATGACCTTTTTTTCCATTGATCCAAAGTCCAAAGTGTTTATGCTCCCTAGCAAATTCAAGCTTTTCTTGATTTGTCTCACTTACTAGTGGGTTTCTTACGGTAACGCAGCTGTTAGGTCCTAATCCTGTGAGTTCTCAACATACGGTGTGAATAGAAATTCTCTTACTTTCATGATGTTCTTTTGTGTTTTTTATGGTTGAATTTTTTTACTTATTTATTTATTTATTTATTTTTACACCAAGCCACTTCAAGTGTTTAAATGATCTCCAATCATGACCCCCCCCCCCCCCCCCCCCCCCCCCCCCCCCCCCCCGGCCACATATTACAAAGATGACAGTTCATCACTATCCTTCCAGGTTTTGATAATCTGTTCAACGGTTCTTAAACCAGTTCCAGTCATTTTAAACCTCCTTAGTTGTTTTCTTTGCTTGATGCAGCCCAATAATTTAACCCTTCTAAAATAATGACTTTTTTTTTAGCCAGGCAGTGTATTTTGCCAACATTAAAAATGTTTCTTTGTTTATACCTTTACATTTATGGCATAAAAAAAATGATTACACATTACACTGTTTTGTTTGTGTCATAATGCCCTCTTTTTTGTAAAGTAGCGCTGTACAAAGTTGTATTATTTAAGACAGTTTTTTAAATTATTATTTAAAAAAAAATTTTTTTTTTTGGAGATGTGCTTCGATCCAGCTAGAAGAATGTGTAGAATAGCATAGCTACCCATGTACTTCCTCCCAGCGAGGGCTTTTTCTCCCCAGCACAAGGCCAGAGGTCTACGAATCAACGCGGCTGCGACTGGATTGTTCTGCTCACAGGTGTTACTGTTGTTAATTTCATATTGCCCGCTAGAGGGCAGCATCGCGACTTTTTTTTTTTTTTAGATGTTCAATTCAAATTCAGCAATAAAAGTGGCCACTAAAATTACATACATTCCGTTAACGTTGACAGAATATTCTCACATCTATCATTCACTATACCTATTTTAATATATAAAAATGTGACTAAAAAGGAAAAAAAGAAAATAACACACATTGTAAATCATCTCAGTTTGCACACAAACCTTATACATATCTGCTATATATATATATATTTTTCTTTTTTCTTTTAACAACTAGAAAAAAAATTCAACATTCTTTAAAAACTTATTTTGCATAGATGATTGACAACCAAACTGTAATTATGATTTAACTTTAGCCTAATACCTTAAACATTTAACCTTATGCAATTAAATCAAACAGGATCCAGAGGAGTTGTTAGAATACATGTGCTGGATGTTTATTAACAAGTCCACGATCCAAAAAAGAATAAAGGGCAAATCCAAAAAGTAGTTAAGTAAACAAGGCAACGATCCAGCACAATATAGCATACACAGAACCAGAGGGGCTAATGACCTCAGAGTTTGGAAAGCCAGGCCAAAACTAATAATAACGTTTTAAAATAAACGAGAGGCTGTCATGCTGGTGAAATTTTTAGAGCGACCTTGTAATCAGCAGTTGACAGTTGACAACATCCAGCATGTGGCAGCTCTTTTCATGGCTTTAGATCAGCTGAGCTCCAGGTAATATGATGGAGAAATGTTGCCAGGTTTCAGCAATATGTCCAGCCGAACACCTCGAAATCCACAGAAAAAGTACATTAACACAGAGCGTTTATTTATTTATTTTTGACAAAAATGTCACATTTCTTTTTGACATTTTCACAGGGAAAAAGAAGTACAACCATATGGACAAAAGTAGTGTATCCAGCTTCAATATGGAGTTTACGCTGGATACAATAAAGCATCTATTTACAATAAAGCCCTTTTGCAGTTATAACAGCTTCCACTCTTCTTGGAAGGCTGTACACAAGATCCTGGAGTGTTTCTGTGGGAATTCATGCTCATTCATTCTGTAGAGTGTTTATGAGGTCAGACAATGATGTTGGACGAGAAGGCCTGGCTCACAATCTCCATTCCATTTTATCCTAAAGGTGCTCAAAGTGTTTGTGTTCAGGGCTCTGTTTGGGCCAGTCAAGTTCTTCCACACCGAACTCATCAAACCATGTCTTATAGTCCAAGCTTTATGCACTGTGCACACAGTCATTTTGGAATAGAAAAGGGCCTTCCCCTAACTGTTACCACAAAGTTGGAGACATAGCATTGTCCATGATGTCTTAATATGCTGAGGCATTAAGATTGCCCTTCAATGGGGATAAGGGTGATTAAAACAGCTGAATTCAGTAGTTAACATTTTTGGCGAAATACTTTTGTCCATATTGTTCAGAAGAATCCGCCCATTTCTTTCTTCACAGGCTACTCAGGTGCTTGTTCAGTCCCTTGTTATTTCAAGACTGGACTACTGCAACTCACTCCTGGCTGGCCTGCCTCTGTCCACAACTCGTCCTCTGCAACTGATCCAGAATGCAGCAGCACGTCTCGTTTTCAACCTTCCCAAGTTCTCCCACACCACCCCACTCCTCCGCTCCTTGCACTGGCTTCCTGTAGCTGCCCGCATCAAATTCAAAACACTGATGCTTGACTACAAAGCTAAAAATGGCCCAGCACCCACTTACCTCTCTGCTCTAATCACACCACGCACTGCGCCGCGTTCCCTCCGGTCCTCCAGCACTGCTCGCCTCGTCCCACCATCTCTCAGGGATCGAGGAAGACATTCATCCAAACTCTTTTCTGTTCTGGCACCTCTTCCCAGTTGTGTTAGACTAATCGCACTTAGTTATTGACCTAGTTAACCCAGTGTAAGTATCTATCCAGTAATGTAAACTTTAAAGCACTTTTTGTAAGTCGCTCTGGATAAGAGCGTCTGCCAAATGCCTAAATGTAAATGTAAATATAGTGGATATTATTATTATTATTATTATTATTATTATTATTATTATTATTATTATTTACTCATTCATCGTCTAAACTACTTTAGTAACACTGTCATGACTTCTTCTGTTTATTCTCTGCTCGCAAGCTGCAGTTCCCATTTTTGACCACTAGGTGTAATAATAACTCTATGGAAGCTAAGTAAGGCCGCGAGCTCACTGTCCCGCGATTGCGCAACATGTAGAAACGTGAATGAACCCTACATGTGCTTCCTGGCTAGTCTGCTCAAAATATTTCTGCAGCCTTGATTGCATTTATGAACACGGTGCCAGTGATTGAGAGTAGGCTGATGACAAGGTATTTTGGCATTATGGAGTGGCACTAAGATAGCTTTTTTCATGCGGATGACATGTGTTTCATGTGAAAGATCAGTTGAGAAGCTCTTTGATTGTCTCCCTGGAGTTACCTTGCTCATTCCTGGTGTCTTATTATTGTTCATTGTTGCTATGGGCTTTGATAGGCAGCAAAGGTTCTGGTAGTCCTTGTTGTTTGCACCATGTTTGAACTACTCAAAGTTAAGCTTGTAGGTCCATGCAGTGGTTCAAGATACCAGGCTGTGTTCGATGGCAAATGACCGGGCATAATTAGTTAATTCCAGAAAGTTATTAGATATTTGCTTAGCCTCTTTATCCAGGTCTTCCAACAGTGCCAGTGCTGTGAATTTGGTTTGTGCCTGTGCACAAGGCCCCGCAGATGTGACGAACTGAGCTTGGCTGGGATTGCAAACTTTAGCTTATTTTGTGAAACTAAACTTTGCCCCAAACGAGGTAGTGATCACAACCTGGACGTGTCATGGAGTGCAGAATCGGAAACTGATCAAAAGAATATTTGCCAGATGTATTGTGGTTTGGTGTGGATGATGGAAATGCTATTGGCAACGGACAACAAGTGGAGGTCATTGTCATTGATCTCCTTGTAAGCAATTTCCCCATTATTATCTCCCATCCAGACCTGTCTACAACATAGTGGGCCTTCAAGTCACAGACCAGAATAAATAGTTGTTAGTCATTTATGAGAATTATGCAAATGAATTCAGACTTTATAATAATTCCTGTGTGGTGATGTTCTTCTGGCCAACATGATATTGTTGGCATGTTTCATGTGACAAACTAAACTTTTGCTTTCTTGGTCATTTTCTCACCAGACCCTTGCATTTCCCAAGATGCAGTTGCATGTGAGACTGAGATTTATGTAATTCCCACAGTTTCCTAGTTCTGGTCATCTTTTGCAAACGGCTTGAGGTACTCCTTGTAGGAGCTAGTGAACTGTAAGAATTTATCCTTTAAATTACAGCAACTTTTATACATATACTAATGATCAATTGGTTTTCTTAAGAAGGTCTTGATTTTCTACAGATCCTTAGAGGTACCAGTCTGTCTGAAAATATATTGAATTGTCACCTCACAGACGTTAACCTACACACAAAGCACAGAGCCAGTGCATCGTAAACACGCTTATAAAAAAAAAAATATTGTTTACTAGTTGTGACATTTTTCCTGTCACCTCTACTCATATGATAACAGCTTGACGATTTCAGAATTCTACAATGTGCGAAAAGGTTATTTTGTTCTTTATTGACATAAATATGAGTAGAGATGACAGGAAAAACGGTCGTATTATTTCCTAAAGAAACATTGCTTTTGAGTGAAAAAAAAAAAAACTTTTTAATGGCATTTATCATCTTTGGTTAATTTAAAAATGTATAAACATAAATGCCAAATCACGGTACAAAATATGCAAGTGAACAAAAGCCGCCTAACAGTGATTTTTTTTTCTTCTTTTAAAAAGAAACATCAGGTTAAAAAAAAAAATGTGATCACAATACATTATAATTGTCAGCGGTTTATATTATGCATAAATTGCACGCTTGTCTTAAGTGTCATACGTTGCAACAATAAAATAAAATGATAACTCACCACCACCACCACAACGAAACACAATTCAATGCACATATAAATCATCAGTGAATCATTTCACCATTGGTTCAGTTCATCCATCATGTAGGTGTAGGACGGAATGTCAAAAGCTCCAACAAAATGTTGCGGTGTCAAAGTTGACTATCTTTTTAAATTTGTCTACGTTGCTTACTTCCATTACAACAATTAATAAGGCCTATGCGCCCTAAACGCTAATCCTCCGAAGCTCTAGAGACTCTGGTTTGCCTCAAGAGTGATTGCCTTCGGTAAACAAGTGCACAATCAATCATTGTGCAGTCACAGAAAAGAGCACAGCCTAATCAGGACAGCTAAGGCTCGTTGTTGCGCATGGGCAAAGCCCGCTGGGGTGCACTTGCGGAGAGTGCTTAAGATTTACGCATTAGCGGGATCGCTGCCAGGATACACTGGGAGCAGAAACAGTAATGGTTTGTTATTATGACCTTTTCGCGTTTCCATTAGTCCTGGTCTTATTTAGCTGCGAGAGCTGCAGCGTTCACTGAATTTGATTTAGCCATGTGTACATTGAACAAAAGAGAAATGAGACAGCCTTGGTTCCTTTACACAAATGGCACGACTTCAACCTTTGCCGCCGCTTTAGTGTAAATACCGAGGTTTTAATGGGCAGCATCGAGGCTTCCATTAAAGGAAGCTCTTCTGTTGTTTAACAAGCAGGTCGACTGGGGCGAGTGCGAGTTAGTCCGACTCTCAGATGTCCATCTTCTGTTTGGCAAAAGGGAGTGCGCAGCTTAAATACACCGCATCACATTTCACAGGAGATCTTGCCAGTTCAAAGTTTTCCAGTTCGAGTAAAATGAAAAAGACTGTACCGATTCCTCTTATTTATAATATTGTTGAAATGCAATCAACTTCGATCAATTGTTCAAAATAAGCTGAAATCGAAAAATAAATATAAGATAAAAAAAAAAAAAACCTTCGGGTTAAAGTAGGTTTCATGATAAACGTAACGGAAATGTTTTTGAGTGTTTTATTTTTTTGCTGATTATATCTTTATAGTCAGACCCGCGCCTGACTGGACACCTAAAAAGCAATTATACATAATATGACGCTCGTAATTTTTTTTCCCCCCCGTATTTATTATTGAATTCATAGATTTTCCTCAGCAGGCAAGCTGCTTACCCACTGCTCGTAACAACATACTTGTCAGCTTTGTGAAATATAACATTTTGGAGGGCATTGGACTTAAATTATCTAGGGCTGTTCGAATGCTTACATTTACTACATTACTCCCTATTTTGAATCCCGCTCGTTTGAAATTATTTTCTTTAAAAAAAAAAAAAAAAAAAAGATTTCAAAAGGGAAATTGGCAGAGAGGGAAAGTAAAGGCAAATTGAAAGGAATGTGTTCGTGGGTTCAGAGATGAAGTAATGAATGTTATAGAATAAGGACGAACACCATAACTGAATAATACGAGAGAATCAGAAATAGTAGAATGTGGTAACAGAAAGATGGATAGCATGAGAAGACAACCCAAGGAAAATGAATCAGAAGCAACCAGTAACATATAATATGCTACACAAGGGGCATTAGTAACCGTGATTTTGGTCGGCCTGTGGTAATATTCTCTTTCTGTGTTAAACTTGATATTATTATTATTATTATTATTATTATTATTATTATTATTATTATTATTATACTTTATGTATTACAAAAGACTGGGTGCACTTTTGCGTGGAGTAGGCTTACTTAAGGACATTTGCAGTCGTGATTATTATTTTCTTTCTATATATTATGAAAACAACGAAATTGACAGTGCAATTTAGAATTCGTTACAATGTTGCGTGAGATTTGAGTAAACGGTTCATCATTCCGTTACCCTTTTACACAACCCATTAGGATATTTAAGCTTCTATATTGATATTACGATGTTTTGTATAGCTATAATAAGAGTAGGGATGAAACAAATGGTGCATAAGGTATGTGCAGAAATAAAAAATAACCAGTGCCTGAAATATAAACATGTTATTATCACTTTGCACAGAAGCGGGAGCCACGCCACATATATTTACATATTTGCATGTTACCAATGAGTGCACATTGTAAGAGACTTTTCCAGATTTTTGTTGTTGTTGTAAAATTAGGAGAAATCTGGAGAAAAAAAAATCAACCTTCCCCCCAAATTATGACTGTATTTTGTACGGTTTATAAAGTATTTAAAAAAAATGACTTGTTTTTAAAGTAATAAATCGCATACTTTCCAATATTATAAACATGCATTAATAAAAATTTAAATTACAAGATGCGACACACAAGATGTATTCATTCTTACTGTATAATTATTACTAAAACACAGTTTGTACTTAGTTTTGTAGGTTGAATGATTGGTTGTTTGGTTGGTTAAACGTAAATTATGAAAAACAAACAAACAAAGAAACAAAACAAAAAAAAAAACAGTTTGCCTGGTTGGTAGTTTTTCCCCCCCCCGAAGGACGCATGCTTTCTGTAATACTACAATGTGCTCTGCACTCTTGAATTAACGTGCGAGTTTCAGCATGCTAACCTCACTTCTTCTACATCCTTTTCCATGGATTGTTTTGACTGTAAGTTCCAGGGTAAACATTACATTTCATCTCTAAATTTAAACCGGAAAAGTGTCACTCTAAAGCGTCGTGCTAAGAGCTAGCCAGGGTCATAGACCTTTCCGGCATAATAAATCAGCAGTAATGAACGCCTCAGAAGGAAGATAGAAGCAGAATGACGCATCTGCTAAAACATATCAGGAAAACGGTTCCTCTTATTATAATTCTGACGCACACTAATGTCTGTCAACCGACATTTAAGGAATCAACGAATTGCGTCATTTAACGGTAGCGATCGTCAAGTGCATCACCATCTTAGTGGATATGTAATATTACTTTAAAGCAACATTTTTGCTTTGTGTCCGTAAATCGTTTATCAGTAACGACAGCAATAATAATAATAATAATAATAATAATAATAATAATAATAATAATAATCATATCCTTCTATAGCTGGCCATAATAAGAGAATGATGGGTTGGACTTGGGTTGTAGCCTACATATGGATGAAGTATCGCTTCTGAAGTTAATTGTGTTTTCGTTTTAGTGGAGAATAGATTTCCTTTGTTTATTATAAGCATAGAGACGGATTTGCGTCACCATGCAACTTGCAGGGTGAGATAAAGTTGCACAAATATTGAAAAAAGGAAGTGCTAACAGTCATTATAAAGTCCCCCCTCCTCGCTCCGGAGGAAATATGGACCTCCGCTGTACCCTAAAATACTGACATCTTCTATTTTGGGATAAATCTAGCAGGAATATCCGCTCATTTAGGCTTGAATCAGAGCCCTTAAAAACAGGATGGCCTGCATCGAGAAACTCCTGTTTCCTAATCTCACTGGACCCACAAGGAACCGAGTGCAGTTTTTTTTTTTTTTTGGCGAATAATAAAGCATGTTCATTCTATATAGTAGTTATAATTATAACATTCTGCGCAAGTATTTTTAATTAAAGATTCATTAGACTATTATGGCAGGTTGAAATGGCAGGATGACCACAGGACACATTTTTAAGATGGATAGATAGATAGATAGATAGATACGTGATTACTTCTAAAATAGAAATGATGCTACTGATAATGTAGACGATTTTATATTTTCTAATAAAATGATAGCACATAGTAAAATAAGATGTAATGCAACATCTGAGGGTTGTTTTAAATTATGAATGCAGCTCTCATTATATAATCTAATAACAATAAAGTAATTTAATAATCATTTCGAAGGCTACACGTACTGTCTTAAATAGCTGAAGAACTTTCCCAAGGCTTCACCAACGCATCAAGGGGAAGTGGGAACGTTTTCTGAATCTCCATTGGCCAACACTGAGCCAATCATCGTCTCAGAAGAAACTTCTGCGTAGAACTTCTTGGACCACAGACTGGGATTTCATTCTTGAGAACATTTCTGGAGCGTAGAGAAAGCGATGCACGTCATTAAATAAAACGCTTCCTATACTTAATGTCGTGATACTTTTCACACACACACACACACGCACGCATAAAGAAAGAATAAGGCGATCTAAAAGAGGAGGATGTATACTGCCGGGTTGAATCCTCTTTACGCGTCGAATTTTAGTCTCTGGTCTGCGTATTGTTCGGGAGGTTTTGCGGTGGATACAGTGAAAAAGCCTTCGTTTTGCATTGCTGACATACTGCATTTTGGAGACGGTGAGAACGTCGCTGGGTCTTCGGCACTCGTGAGCCATATGGGAGCCAGGGCTCAAGTTCATACCACGGCATCTCCGCTTCGTCCGTCTCCGTTAGCGCCGGACGCATCTGTATTCGCTGGGAGAGTGAACGCAGCGTCTGCCTACCACAGGCATGGAATACACTTGACCTCTGTGGCCAGAACAACATTCTTTTCTCAATCTGTACCTCCACTTTCTAGCAAAGACCTTAAGTTCGGCATTGATCGGATATTGTCGACAGAATTTGAACCAAAATCAAAAGATTCGTCGTCACTAAGAGGTAAACACGCAACTTTACAAACGTTACACAGAACGTTTTTTTCTTCTTGTTTTTTTTTCATTATCAAAAAGTAATATAATAAGACTATCAAATGCTCAATTTTACATAGGCTTAATAATTTAAAATGCGATGTAAAATAGAGGGGTGTTCACAGTGGCCTGTTCTAATTGGGCTAAACTAGGACATTAAAAGTATTTATAATTATTAATAGAAGTGACCAAAATCCAGAACGTTATTTGATAGATTTTCATGACCATTCATGTCCAAAATTAGTCCCAATATATATGTTAATTATACATTTTACCTTAATTATAAAATAACAACGTATATAACTGTAATTCCTGATACTGTGTTTACAGATCACACGTCTGTTGTTAGTTCGAATCGCCAGTCAGTCTCCGTGCAGCCGAGCCCCAGTCAGTACTTCTCCATAGAGCCGGGGATGAGCGACGCATCCTCCATTATAACTTCCTCCAGACAATCAGGGCATCAGTATCAGGACACTTTCCCAGGTAGTGTGACATCCCCTGCCAATTCTCAGCACAAACGTTTTTTTTTTCTTTTCTTTCTCACTCTAAATGCAAGAAAAAAATATCAGGACATGTCTCATATAGGCTATACAATTATATTAGCTAACTGTCGTTTCCGCCATTGTGGTGTCTCTTATTAAAATATATGTATCTCTTTAAATGAAGCCTATAAAACGTCAGTGAACTGACAATTTGTACGAACAACCATATATTGCTGTTTGACTCTTTGCAGGACCCTATGCAGTTCTCACCAAAGACACAATGCCACAAACATACAAAAGAAAAAGGTCCTGGTCCAGAGCCGTGTTCTCCAATCTGCAAAGGAAGGGCCTTGAGAAACGCTTTGAAATTCAGAAATACGTCACAAAACCTGACAGAAAACAGCTTGCTGCGATGCTGGGCCTTACGGATGCTCAGGTGGGCTGTGTGTGTGTGTGTGTGAGGGAGAGAGAGAGAGAGAGAGACCGTGTGTATATCTGTCTATCGGTCAAACTGTCTGTGTGTGTGTGTGTGTGTGTGTGTGTGTTTGAGAGAGAGAGAGAGAGAGAACACAGGAAGCACACGACACGCAGATAAAATAAAAATACTGAAAAGCGTTTGCCTTTCTGAGTTGCGAAACGCCTATTCATGGGGAAATGAAAGTCAATTATAACGACTTTTGTAAATGATGAAAGGCCATAGCAGCCAACTGTTCCGTTGTAAACACTTCTCATGACATGAAGCTCATAGTTGGGTTTAAAAAGTTTTTTTTATTATTATTTTTTTAAGTATATATGTTAATGATCATTTATGTCACATTTGTACGCAAAAAAAATGGCATCTTGAAGAAATGCGCGAAATAGATAATATTATGAAATAGTCAATATTTATAAATGTGTTTGGTATTTTGTTTTGAAATCGCTTTGGAAAAGTGAATTAATAAAACAATTTCATTATCTTCAGGTCAAAGTGTGGTTTCAGAACCGCCGAATGAAATGGAGACATTCCAAGGAGGCCCAAGCCCAGAAGGACAAAGAGAAGGAGCAGTCAGATAAAGCCGAGACAGAGGCCGAGCAGAAACCGCGCGACGAGTCCGACTGCGATACCGAGCAAAGCGATTCCGACTTCGACGAAGAAGTAGAACAGAAAAGAGAGACGAACATTTCTGATCCCAGCAAACATAGCGTTGTCATCGCCGGCCCTCTTCCTTTAAGCACAGACATCATGCCGTCACCAAACGCCGTGGCAGAAACAACAGCATCCTCACAAATACCGTTTTGAACTTTTTTTTGGGGAAATCACCACTTATGAACTGTAGGCAACTAAGATCCATGACCCCCTCTCAAAAAAACAAAAACAAAAAAAAAAACTTTTAAAGGAGAAAACGCAGTTCCGCCAGTAAGTCAGGACTGGTTAGGTCGTCCCTGGGACACTCCGTCGTGATAAGTAAATATATCCGGTGATGTCACTGACTTATTATATATATAAATATGTATAAGAGGGATTTTACAATCTTGTGAATATCTTGTGAATTTGATCATTGTGAATATTCATCTGAACTACTTCTTGTTCACCTTATGACCTCTGGGAATTTACTAAATGTAAATGTTATCTTAAAGTTCGTGAATCTGAAGGTATTATATTTTGTTAGTAGGTATTTGCACTGAAGATGTAAATAAAAGTTTAGCGTTTTCTTACTTGATACCTGTTTTGAAATTGTTGATGTCCATCCAATACCAAGCCTTTTATATGAACAATAGTAAACTCCAGCGCTGTTATTATTATTATTATTATTATTATTATTATTATTATTGCCAATCACATGTTTAAAACGGTGTAAAAGAAAGTAAGATTTTCAGCAATACCTAATACAACTAATTGAGGCTTTTCGGTTTTTACCTGCAAACCAGAAGCAAATGAGACAGCCAATATGACTGAATGAACTGTAGCCAGTTCTCTGAGACAGTTTGAGCAACCAACCAGTCGTTTTGCTTATGAAGGTGCTTAGCCGTGTAGATTAATTTCTTTCTCAAATGCAGTTTTAAAAAGGCAAAGGGTGGTCACAACAAAAATGTATTTAATTTTCGTTTTCATTTGATATATAGGCATTTATATTATTTTGCTTTAAAAGCATATTTGCTTCACAGATTTTCTTTACATATGATCTTATATATAAATATATAAGATCATTAGTGTATGATAAGATGAAAAGAGGGTATTGTACTTTTGGCCTTGAAGGCCCTTTTGCTCTGAGAAATGTTAGTTGGGAAAATTTGGCATCTAACAATAAACAGAGTGACGCGCTAAGATTTATAGTTTGTGTACATTTACTGGCTCCAGATATCAGCAACAGAAATGAATCCAGGCTCAGATCAGCAAATGAAAATGGAGTCCATAAATGGACTCCAGTTGACTCTGTGACAATCACCAATGACAGGCCATAATGTTGTGCTTGTGTATATAGTTAGGTTCATAGTTGTTTAATGTCAGTTTCCATAAAACAGTTTGTTTATAAATTATGACATTATATCATTATATCTTTACCATAGGAGCGGATTTGGACAGACAGTCTTGATTGTAAGGAGAAGGAAGTAAAAGGAGTGACTTTTATGAATCAACTGTTCTTACAATGTATCACATGTAAAACATATTTTCCGTGGTTGCCTGTGAAACAAAATAATATCTACAATAACAAGCATAGTTTCATTAACAGCGATGAATTTGTAACAACAGTGGCGATAATGAAATGAAAAAGATTTTGAAGCAGTATACAATTTTAAATAGGATGGCATTTTTTTTAGAGAGAGAGAGAGAGTGTGTGTGTGTGTGTGTGTGTGTGTGTGTGTGTGTGTGTGTGTGTGTGTGTGTGTGTGTGTGTGTCTGTTTGTCCATCTATGTGTATGTGTTTCAGCTGTATAAGTTAGTCTTAAATGTTGGTGGGGACCTATTACAGGAAAAGTATGAGCTTAGATAATTAAGTTTAAAAAAAGCAGACACCTTCAGCTATAAACAACATATCCATCAAGTTTAATACATTACTTAAATAAGACAATATGTACAGTACTATATTTGCTTATAGCCACCACATGGACATGAACCAGTGTACAAAAACACACGGACACACACTGCACCCGCTGACCCACAGACATATATGTTCTAACAGCTGCCTAAGTAAATGAATAATAGAAAAAAAAAGACTTCTATCATATTTGATGAAATATGGGTACAAATGGAAACATAGTGAGGAACTGGTATATTTTAGTGAGATTGCTTTCTCATTTAGAAGACTGAGGCAAAACTATATGTTTAAGCCAACATTAAATGCCCACATAATGGTAGGGACAATTAAATTTCGTAAGAGCATTTACTTAGATCCCCAAGTCTAATTAAATCTAATCTGTGTTGTGCATAATGCACGTATTTAAGCATAAACAATAAGGTTCATACTAAGTGAACATTCTAAAACTAAAAACTGCATTATATTACTTGGGACACACTATACACTATGTTTCCACTAAAGACAGAATGAAATTGGCAAACCATGTGTAAAACAAAGTAACAACGTCTTGCACATTTGGGCCACGCATGAGCGTTTTTCCATTCACCTCACTAAATTGCTATGAGCATCTGAGGAATAGCACAAAGGATAAAGAGTGATGGAGAACATCTCTATAAAGGAGAGCTCTGTTGGGGAAACGGTTTCTTTTCGCGAATGACTTCACCAAAGATCACCAGAAGCACACTCTACCATAGGGTCTACTTTTTTCTCCTCCGGAAAGAGGGATGACCTCTTGAGATCACCAGTTTTTCCGCTTAAGGCCACATATTGAATTCCACTTCAGCGTTTACATTTCCCACCCCCACTCCCTACCTGCCCCTTTCCATTCAGTGCACTGACACTTTTTACATGAAAAAGCTACAGAATGTTTTCTTCCATCTTAATGCAACAAGTATGCAATATCACATAATTTTTTTATGACTCTGCCAAAACACATTCATTTATTTGCATATGATGATAACCACTTATATGTTAGCATCCTTTAATGAACATTGACTCATTTCCCATCTAAAACATGTTCTAAGGCCATTTTATTAATGAATATGATGTACTATTTCCTGCAGGAATCAGGTATCAGCAGGTGAATTGTACATTATCCCTTACAAGGCTATGAATATAATGCAAACATAAAATACCAATACAACAGAAATGCTTACAAAAGTATTACAGATTTTGATCACTAAAGTGCCTTAAAATATTTTTTTTAATTGCCAGAATAAGAGAAAGGCTTTTTGTTTACATTTAGTGCCATTTTCCACCATTAAAGTAGCTTTTCGAGTGGCCCTGTAACCCAAGCAGGACAATGTAGGAGCTGAACAGCTTAACAGATTTCCTGTCTAAACTTAAACATTTTGAAAAAGCAGCTGCTTCAAATAAATTACTACACTGTGTGTTTTGCTTCAAAACACATAAGGTCATGTATTAGCTTGTCCTCGAGAGTGTGGTTTAAAGCATTAGAATGCTTGATAAATCTCCTGTTTATGTCTTTTTTGCTAGATTTTATTTGCTAGCATTTTATTATGCACCAAAACTGTCTGCCTTTTGTACGTCCCAATTTATAGTACAAACAGGTTATTAAATATTTCAGCAGACTCGCTATGGTGGTAGATGATATGAGGGACTGCTTTTATTTTAATAACCTGAAATAATTGACACTAGACGTCAGAAAAAGACGCTCTCTTGTAATATTTTCATTAAAGAATGCTAAGCATCCTGCTTTTGATGAATTAATTTGATGAAAAAATTATTTATTCACTGCAGACCTAAAATTTCAATTATGGACACAAGCATCCAGTACAGTAGTAAAAAGTTAAAGGAAACTGCAGTAAGTTCTTTCAATCAAGTTCAAAACTCGGTCATTGCCTTTGACAGAAATGTGTTTTGTAAGTATATGTTTAGTCCAGATAGAAATCAAAATAAGTACAGTACATCCTGTCAGAGTTCCCAACTATGTGTTTTAGAGAATGATCGGCATTACCTTTATAACACTGTAAAAAGTGCAAATCATGAAAAATTTCCAAATCTTCTTGTTTTCAATGTAATCGTTTTGTTTGCATTTCTAGAGGTTTTCAACAGTGAGTTACTATAAAATCGACTCATTGCAGAACATATTGTAGCTATGAAACTATCTAAATTGATCTACACATTTTCATGTTTGAAAACTGAGCTACACATACTGGAACCAGATCCTTAAAAAGGCAGATTATTGAGTGCTTTTGTAACATAGTTTCCAAGCAACTTAGCTTTGCTTTCTGAAAACCAAGCCTTTGCCAGCTAGTTGGGAGAGAGGCAAAGAAAAGTAAAGAGAGAGAGAGAGAGAGAGAGAGAGAGAGAGAGGCTAAGAGGCATCTATGGTTAAATTTAAGGATGTGTTTCTCTTGGACGACTGTCTGTGCAGCCATAAACCAAGGGAGACATTTTCATACTCTACATTTTTCATGGTTTCGCTCCTAGTTTCCTCCCTTCCTTTCTCACTCCACCTTGGATCCAGTTACCTTCTGCTGCACTGCCTGGTAGACCACAGACGATGGGGCATCAGCTTCTTGTGAAACTCCACTGTGAGACCCCAGACCACATGCCGTGGCCTCTATCTTTGGATGGAACCTCATTGTGCTTGGACCACTCTCTGACTCAGTGAACCCGATGAGACTTTACCACCTGGATGCTGACTGCTGAAAAATCCTTTCATCGCCCACCCCATTTTAAAGTAATGCCTTGTGTGCACACTTAACTATCATTACATTTTGTTATAGATACTAATCTAAAGGCTCTCAAGGCCTTTCACCCTCATTTTTATGTGGCAATAAACAGGCCATATTTGACATCCTGAATCTTTTGGAAAACTAGGCAGTGGTTTTTCTGCCAGTTTCATGGCATATCATCATTTGTGTGAACTGCCTGTAGTTTGTTATTAATTTGAGCTTAGTGATCCTCCATGAGATTTATCATACGCCCTGTCTGGCTCCATAGCAAATGTATTTGCAGACATTTACACCAATGATTGCAACCACATTTGGGCAGCCCTCTGTGATTTAAAAAACAAAAAACAAAAAAAAAAACGGAGAACGAAATTACTGCCATCAAAGGTGGAACAAAATTACATTTAGTTTTCTTTCTACATATAATTAACTTGCCTATGACTTTTGAATTTATAGCTGTGTTCAAGTTAACTGCGGCAATCTTGCAGTCAAGCCGCAGAGAATCCATGAATTACATCACCTTAGAAATCATTTTAATCTGTGAATGCCACAAAATTGACTTCCACAGGTCAACTTCCCATAAACCAAGGAAGCGTCAATCCACATGTCTAGGTGCTTTACACACACACACACACACGCACACACACACACACACACACACACACACACACACACACACACACACACACACACACACACACACACACACACACACACACACACACACACACACACACAGAGTCATCCAAAAAATGTATACACATTTCAGGAAAAGAACAATAGTATGATGTATAATATTAATATAATATTAATAATAATATCATATTGTTATCATAATATCATCATATATATCAATATATAATGTATAACAATAAATTTAGTATTGAAATATTTATAGACGTTTTTCTTGTCTTGAAGTGTGTATACATTCTTTGGCTGACTCACAGCAACTCAATGCATTTAGGCATGTAGACATGGTCAAGGTGATCTCCTGAAGTTTAAACTGGCTACCAGGATGGGAAACAATGGTGATTTAAGTGACTTTAAATGTGGTATAGTTGTTGGTGCCAGATGGGCTGATCTAAGTATTTCTGAAATTGCCGATCTACAGGGGTTTTCAGATGGTAGGGTCAGAATTTGATGCAAATAATTTGAAAGCATGGATCCATCCTGCTTTGTATCAACAGTTCAGGCTGCTGGTGGTGGAATGGTGTGGTGGAATATGTTCTTGTCACACATTGGGCCTCATAGTACCAGTTGTTCTTTGTTCTTTAAGTCTTTGCATTGTTTAAAGGCCATAGCCTACCTGTGTATTGTTGCCGAACACATCCATACCTTTATAACCACAGGATAGTGCTTGTCACAAAGTTAAAACCATCTCATCCTGTTTTCTTGAGCTTAGAAATTAGTTCACTGGACTCAAATGTCCTCCACAGACACCAGATCTCAATCCAATAAAGCACCTTTGGGATGTGGTGGAATGGGAGTTTCGCCAAAATCTCTAAGGAATGTTTCTGTACTATATATATTTTTGTGTGTGTGTGTGTGTGTGTGTGTGTGTGTGTGTGTGTGTGTGTGTGTGTGTGTGTGTGTGTGTGTGTGTGTGTGTGTGTATTAGTGTGTGTGTGTGTGTGTATATACTAAAACCCATGAACAGTGTCTGTGGTCTGATCTGCTAAGAGCAAAACAGCTATCTGTATCACTTGCAGCCACATGTCCATTGTCATAGAACAAACCGTACTTCCTTGTGTAACTTTTGAGTTTTTTCATATCCTCATTTTCACTTTATCATGATCATCTACAGACAACTTTAATTAAAAAAAAGACGGATAAACAAAAACTAAATACTGTTCATAAAATCAGTCTCTACAACTTAAAACACAATACATTTCTTTTTTTAAAAAAAAGAAAAGAAAAAAAGAAATTGCTGGTTGATACTCAATCACAAATGACTGGTGCCTGAATATAGGAGTCATCTGTTTATATTGTCTGGATGACTTAACCTTAAGTAAAATAATAAAACCACATCTTTGACATTATTGAGAGACCCCTTGTTTAAATCCTAGTAATGGTCTTTAAGTGGTGGGACCACCAGAGTGTGCACATTATCAGAAGCTCAGCCATATTGACTGTTCCCTGGACTGGTAACATTCTGTGTTTGTGTGTGTGTGTGTGTGTGTGTGTGTGTGTGTGTGTGTGTGTGTGTGTGTGTGTGTGTGTGTGTGTGTGTGTGTGTGTGTGTGTGTGTGTGTGTGTGTGTGCACGTGTATGTGTGTGTGTGTGTCTACTTGAAAGGCGTACGTGCCTATGATAGAAAATTATTTTAATGGGCAAAAGATGACAAATCTGATAAATAAAAAAAAAAATTAACTTTGCAAACCAATCATAGTGTCAGTTCTGTGAGCAGATCCCTAAGGAGTCAGATGATTCAGAATACAAAACTGCTGCAATTGAATCAAATTTATTGTATATGATAATGGTCCCTAAAAGCAAGCCACATTGGTTGTCAGTTACCACAGAAACTGCCATCCACATGCAGAGGAAAGAAGGTGAGTGATTTTTAGAAAGCAGTTTGGTTTCACATCTCCTCACAAATTCCTCATTTGAGAGAGTGAAACATGATGCATGCAAGGATTAGGCTGTCCTGCTGGCTGTTAACGTAGTGTGCGTGCTCAAGTTTTTACCAACTCCAGTACTGTCCCTGCAGTATATTAGATTATTAATGTTTATTGCATTGAAAATGGTTGACTTTAATGTATTTACAAACACCCCTTGGACAATCTTGGTGCCTCATACCCTCTGGGTGTGTGAGGTCAGAGGTCACTTCCTCCAGGGTATGTTTAGGAATCTTTGACTCTGTGCAGCTGGACTGATCATCTGTGTGTAGATGACTATAAAACCTACAAAGCCTGGCTCTGGCCAGCTGCATCCATCTGCCTAAGGGAGTATTCATGGGACTATTCCTTCAGCCAGGTAACAAGTTATATGCTTGTCCATTGCTGTCCACATGCATGCGTCCAGTATACTGTATATTGCATGTTACACCAAAACTTGCATTTTACATGTTTTACAAATGCATTTATGCATTATAAATGTACTTATGCAAAATAAATAAATAAATAAATAAAATAACACTTGGTTTCGTGTGAATTCTTTTCTGTGTAAAGAACCCCCTCAGTGCAATCCTCCTCCACACCCTCTGCCCTCCATTATCTCTTATTTTCTCTGTCGTCTGACATATGTTTGAGCTCTTACACGCAGCATTCATCATTTAATCATTACAACCTCAAGGTCTTGACCTATAGTATTCTGACCATGAACTGTCTTTCTCTCTCTCTCTCTCTCTCTCTCTCTCTCTCTCTCTCTCTCTCTCTCTCTCTCTCTCTGTCTATTTTATTTTTATTCAGCTCCATTCTGACTTTAATTTTCTACAAATTACTACAACGAAACCAATATGGCTACAGGAGACAGTATTTGTGTCAAACTGCATTGCTTTGACACTTCAGGTATTTATTTGACCATGGAAATATTTTAGTGGAATTCCCCCTTTCCCATCACAGAGAAGCATGTCTGTGGTGTCATTTGGACTGCTTAAGTTGCAGGGAGGGCTTACTTCCCTGAACCTCTTCTGACCTCTCGCATACACAAACAAACACAAACAGTACTCCTGCTTGTCCCAAATCCAATTAGGTTTATCTTGTGTCTGACACAGTGATCTAAAGAGGCAGCTAGCCTCCACACACCTTTTCATAACAAAGATTTGTAATATACAAATAAGTGTGAAGGTGCCGTTTGATTAATTATTAACTTCAATGTACACGCATATGGTTTTCATCAGACATAAAGATATGAAACGGGTTGGTTAAAGACTTTATTAAGGTCATTTAATTTAAACAAAAATGCATTTTTTACAATAACTTTTTACCATCAACTCATTTCATTGCAATGTTTGTATGGATTTAGTTGTATTTACATGATGAAATCTGAAGGCAGTGTGATATGTGTCTAAAATAATTACTGCCTATCCAACAATGATCAACTGTTCTGTAATGATCTGCTGTTTGCTTGATCAATTTTGAACAACAGTGTTGTTTCTCTAGCAAAAAACATTTTTTACTCCACCAAGATCAGAAAAAATTACATTTAAATACTTGCAATAGTGGATAAATTTTGTGGTGCTGTAAATTCAATCAAATTTGTATTTTTATTAGAATATATTGATTACCTGAATAAAATAAAAAAAATCACCATTTCATAAGGGTAAAATTATTGGCCTAATGAAAACAACTAAGCAGAGATGAAATTGCTGGAATTAACGGTTGTTAGGCGAAGTAAATGGAGATCACAAAAAAAATAATAATAATAATAATTTTTTTTAAAAAAACAAACAAACTATATTTAATAGTAAAAGTAAGCGCATTTCTGTACACACAGTGGACACACAGAACTCATAGAATTGGGATTAAGGAAACCACTTGTTAGTGAGACACTGTAGAAAAAAGAAGGCTTGAATTAGCTTTGGGTTGTGTGGGCTGATGAGTCCAAACTGACCCTATTCCAGGTCAATGGATGCATCAAGGTGAGAAATGAATGTACTGTAGCGAGGCAGCCATCATGCATAGTGGCTATAAAATTAAGTCAGCTGATGACATAAGTGTACAGAATCACCAGAGCATCACATCAATAGACACCCAATAACTGGACACCACATTGTGTGCCTACCAAAGCTAAAGTTGAATTAATGACATCTTATGAGTGTGCAACTTTTTTTTTAGAAGTCTAAGTTGATCCATTAAAATTACAAAAAAGTGTAGTAATCGTACACAGCACACTAATTAATATTATATCCCTAGTTCAGATGACTAACTCTAAAATAACAAAGACATAATAGTTAAAATCCAGAAGCTGATTTAGTGTTTAACTTGTGCTGCAAGGTTTGAAAGGTTGTTGTTTTAAAAATAAATAAATAAATAACTTTAGACATTTATTTTAACATTAAAATATAAATGTTAGCATGTACCCCAGCAATACAGTATATTTTAAAAATATTTTATTTTTTAGGTT
The DNA here is from genome assembly GCA_030347435.1 of Clarias fuscus. Taxonomy (NCBI): domain Eukaryota; kingdom Metazoa; phylum Chordata; class Actinopteri; order Siluriformes; family Clariidae; genus Clarias; species Clarias fuscus. Next base: position 12,050,685 of record CM059204.1, on the reverse strand, counting down.
TCATTAAAAAAAAAATATTTAAATGTATTACGTTTATTTTTAAGTTAAATTTTTTTAATTTTAAGTAAAATGACTCCCTAACTGTCTTGTAATTCAGGGGCTTCTGAATTATTTTGTGTATTCCATATTTCGATTGATGTTTAACATTACAGATCTATGTCAAGATTATGTTTCACATGTAGAAGTGAACCAAGCAATGTATGTCAAAGTAATTGTTTTAATGTATCATCTTAAAGTGAAAAATCAGTCACAGGCTTGAAATGCTTTTTGTGATGGTGGTGCTGGGGGTCGTTGGGTGTCAGAGTAGACATGATGGACTTGTCAGCTAAGCCTTTACCTCATAATTCACTAAGGCTCGGCGTGAGCTACCACGGCGCTATGTTAGACTTAAACCATAACAAAGATGGACTGCTGTTGATAGTGGCCAGCCAAAAGCAAACGTAGTGAAATTTGGTAAAGCATGGTCAGATATTAATGGCGGTGCTTTAGCAATGATAGATGTCTCATTATTAGGCCAGAATAAGTGTTTCTCTATATTGCCCCTCTGTTAAACCTCCCCTGCACACATACATTTTCAGGACATCCACTTTAGTAGTGCTAGTAATTTCTTGGTCTATTGCTTAGTAAAACCCCAATCAGAAACAGTTTATTTAAAACTGACTTGTAATGGAAGTTGAAGAAAAATTGATGACAATAAACATTTATGCTAACGCATGCCTTTCCTAAACACTACAGATAGAGTCGCCACAGATAAGTAAGACTGGTATAATTGTATCATACTGTTTAATAAAATGATGTAAAAATGTTATATTTGTTAAACTCTTTATCACTACATTATTTATTATTTGACTATTATTTAACTACCATCATGTTTTGGATCATCTACCGTTAATGGGGCCAGGCGGACGTTAGTCCAAAAACAACTGTCATTGAAAGAAAAAGAAAATAAGTCTGCAACATTTGGCTACATTTGCTATTACATTAACAGAAATGTTTTGAATGAAGATTAACATTAAACATTGTACATGGGGGAGGTAGGAAAGGTAGTTTACATTCTCAGCAGAGTAGTCTTGATAACAGGCCAAGAGAAATATGAGCCGTTTAAAATGTGTGCATTAACATAATTTATTGTTCTCCTACTCTGCTCGAGTACTCTTCACAGTTGCCCTTTTTCAGGCCCTGAGACAAATGACAAGTCCCACTTCAAGAACGGATGGGAGTGAAAAATCATTCACAGTTGGTAATCGCTTAAAACAGCACTATATTTACAGACTAATAAGTGCAAAACGTTCCAGGCCATTCCCTCCCTTTGACTAGGATTTGGGATCTTCACGGAAAAAAAAAAAAAAAAAAAAAAAAAATCTCAGTGATTTACGTCAATTTGGAAAAGGTTTTATTTGGAATAAGGCATTGGTTGTTGAGGAGGAGGAAAGGAAACAAAGGGAGGTTGAGGTGGGGGATTTATATATTTTTTGTGGATATTTGGAAGACTCCCACACATTTTTAACCAATTTACGTACAAATAGAGTGATCCTGGAATTAATGAGCTTTTCACTTTTAGTTTCAGCACAAATGAGGTCAAATAAATTTCTACTTTGGAACTCCACTCTTCCACACTGTCTGTTCTCTCTCCCTCTCCGTGGCGCAAATTCTGTGATAACAGACCGAGAAAGAACATGAGAAATGCTACCTTATTGACACGTTCTGTCAATCCGCTGGGACATATTTTACTGTGAGCAGTCCGAGGGGCTATAAACAGAACTTGATGAATGACTAAGGGATAGGCTGAGAAGCCAAGGGTCACTTTCTTTGCTCTAAATTGCAGACTGCCTTGTTGATCTTATACACATTTCTCTCTCCACGGTTTTTAGTTTAGTTTTGTTTCACTTGAGTATTGTAAATCTTATATATTGTATGTGTATATTATTTGAACAGTTACTATGTTACTTAATAGACTCTTCATTAACAGCATACAACAATTCTAAACACGGCACTAACCGACTAAAGCAGAAAAAAAGAAAATGAAAACTTAAAAAAAAAAAGTACAAATGTGTCAGGGATGCACAAAAGTCAATATATCACATAATTGTTTATTTTTGATTTTCTTACAAATATCAGTAGATATTCACTACAGTACAATAATAGTACAGTGTATATGCCGTACACTCATGCATAAATGGTGACAATATTTGGTTAAATCATGCACACAAAGCAAACAAATCTGTTGGTAATTACGTAATATCACATTACTTGAGGTTGTGCTGTTGTATTGAATTAGCACAGTTATTGTAATACTGATATTTACAGCACTTACCCTCATGAGATATTGCATACATACTGTAGTCTTCTTACCCTCATGAGATATTGCATACATAGTCTGGATATATATATCCAGGAAAAGGAAAATAGCATTATTTATATTATATTAATATAATATTAATAATGTTATCATATTAGTATCATGACATTATATGTATCTTAACATATATCTAATAGCAATAAATGTTAACAATGTTGTTTCTTTTCGTGAAGTGTGTATACATTTCTACAACAAATTCAATATATTGCATGTTATATGTTTATATATTTTTTTTTTCTCATAAATTTACTAAATGCATTGATACAAACAGAAAAATATTGTATATAATATTATAAAGAAACAAACAGAAGAAAAATCGAAATTAAATCAATTTTTGATGTCACTACCCTTTGGCTTCAAACCAGCATCAGTTCTTACACTTGCACAAAGTCAGGGATTTTATAGCATCGTGTCAGAAGTATAATTAACCAATTAAACCCAGCAGGTACATTATTAATGATCATCAAATTCATATTTAGATTGATATACGGTCATTAATTGAAAAAGAAATGTCTGTGAAAGATATCAAACTGAGTGAGGAGCAGCCAAACTCTGCTACCAAGGTGAGGTTGTGGAACAGAGTTTCATGTCACATGTCATACACCATGGCAAGACTGAGCACAGCAACAAGATACAAGGTAGTTACGCTGCATTAGCAAGGTCTTTTCCAGGAAATGATTTCAAAGCAAACCGGCGTTTCGAGAGGTGCTGCTCAAGCTATTTTGAATAAGCCATAGAAACATGCTTTGTTGAGCACCACAGATGCAGTGGTTGGCCAAGGAAACTTAATGCAGCAAATACATCATTCTTGTTGCCATTAGCAAAGAACTGGCAGAAATCAGTGGTGCCCAGTTATACCTATCTACTGCCGTCAATAGTCCAGCCAAAAGTGGTCCTGATGGTAGAATTGTGGGCCAAAAGCTATACCTTTGACAGGGAAACAGGATTAAGCAACTCAACTATGCATACAAACATACTGTAGGACCTGAGCTGCAGAAAAATGGCAGCAAGTTTTCTGGGCCGATGAGTCAAAATTTTAAACATTTGGCTGTAGTAGAAGGCAGGTTGCTTGTCAAAGGTAATGAGTGTCTTCAGGCAACAGTTTTGGGGCTGTATTTCTGCAAATGGAGTTGGAGATTTGGTCAGGAGTAATGGTGTCCTCAATGCAATATCATCAGAGCATTAACCCTGACAGCCAATGACAGCCAATGTCATTAAGATCTATCTTCAACGTTTGGCCCCAACAGATAAAAATAAACTATTAACATGTCTATTTTTGAAACCACTATATATATATACATAATTTTATATACATATGTACGTAAAGTGCTGTTCATGCATTCATGACCTCCAGACTGGACTACTGTAATGCATTACTGGGTGGCTGTCCTGCATCCTCAATTAACAAGCTACAGTTAGTCCAAAATGCAGCCGCCAGGGTTCTCACTAGATCCAGAAAATATGATCATATAACCCCAATACTATCATCCCTCCACTGGCTACCTGTTCAGTTTAGAATTAATTACAAACTAGCATTACTTACGTACAAGGCTCTAAACGGTCTAGCTCCCACATACCTAACCAGTCTTCTGATACGTTACAATCCACCACTACTGGTAGTTCCCAGAATATCAAAATCTACAAAAGGAGGTAGGGTTTTTTCATATTTAGCTCCAAAACTTTGGAATAGCCTTCCTGACAGTGTTCGGGGCTCAGACACAGTTTCCCAATTTAAAAGTAGACTCAAGACGCATCTCTTTAATCTGGCATACACATAATTTATTTCTTTACCTCATACTCCAGTACATCTATCCTGAATGGCAAGCACGCTAATTCTTTTCACCTGCTCTTTATTTTTCCACCCATCCCGAGTCATCTGGAGATTGTGCCAGCTTCAGTAGACAGAGGCCAACCCTGCGAGGTTCCTGAGGCATCCAGAGAAGGACCTGCTCCAGCTGGATTCTTCTTCATGGTGGTTTGGATCTACACATGCTGCTCCTGAGCTCCCAGTGATCCAGACCCCCATCTGCCCTCTGCACCTGCTGACTCATCCCTGAGCTGAACTGGACTTTGTGTTAATTTAAATAACTTCTGTTATATCGAACTTTCAGCTGCATAACACACATGATGTTATACAATTTCTGCTATCTGTTATCACCGAGATGAGGATGGGTTCCCTGTTGAGTCTGGTTGCTCTCAAGGTTTCTTCCTATTGCCATCTCAGGGAGTTTTTCCTTGCCACTGTCGCCGTCACCCTTGGCTTGCTCATCAGGGACAATCTCATTATCTAGACACATTTTTCTTACACATATATGCATTTCCATAAGTCTTCTTTTCATGTTCTTTTCATTTCTGTGAAGCTGCTTTGAGACAATGACCATTGTTAAAAGCGCTATAGAAATAAAATTGAATTGAATTGAATTGTTGTAGTCAATAACAACATGAAGGTATTTCAGTAGCTGTGCTGATAGTCAGGATGACAGCACAATCTCAAGTAAAGTGATATTACTATTTATTGTAGATTATTAAAGTGATATTATTGCGTGCGTCTGATTTAACAAGCTATTTCGCAAGGAAATGAGGAGGAGGAAACCTAAAGTCAATTTCAAGTCAATTTTATTTATATAGCGCTTTTAACAATTGACATTGTCGCAAAGCAGCTTTACACAATAAAAGAAGTTAAAAAAAAAGAAAAGAAAAGAATGCAATAAGAAAAGAATGCAATGTGTATGAATCAAAATGATAAGATTGTTCCTGATGAGCGAGCCGAGGGTGACGGTGGCAAGGAAAAACTCCCTGAGATGGTAATAGGAAGAAACCTTGAGAGGAACCAGGCTCAACAGGGAACACATCCTCATCTGGGTGATAACGGATAGCAGGGATTGATCAGCATAATAATGTGTACTGGAAGTTCAGTACAACAGGAGATGTGTTTAAAATTAAAATTAAAAGGAGTCCAGTTTGTTCCTGGAGGCTCAGGTAGACTGTAGGAGATTCCAGTCCTGAGCTATCAAACAACTGAAGTCACAGGTCACCAGAGCATCAATCGATGACAGGACATTCTTCATGGAAACCATCCCCAGCCACCACACGAATCCAGGCAGACCACACGGGGCATCCATGCGACGAGATCTCCAACCAGAAGCCGGACTCCAGGACGGGTTAGACGGGTCCAGAGGGCAGAGGGGTCTGGATCACTGGCAACTGGAGCATCACTGGAGTGACATGTATAGCTCGACAGAGAGACAGAGAGAGGGAAAGGAGAGGGGGAGAGAGAGAGAGGAGAGAGCAGAAGAGGAGAGAACAGAAAATAAGGAGAGATGGCAGTTAGGTATGGTCACAGTCAACATGTATAAGGTGAATGTATATTTAGTGCAAAGTGCAAGCAGGGACTCCGGCAGGACTAACTATAACAGCATAACTAAAAGGGAGAGCCAGAAGGAAACACAGACATGAGGGCTCCCTGTGATGTAAAGCAACCAATCACCTCACCGTCAACAAACCTGAGTGATCAATGAGAGTGGGGAGGACAGCATCTAAACATACCAGTTCACCAGAATACTCTACGTCCATGAGTCCCCCAGATCTGCTCCTTTACCTAAGGTTCATCTATTTACAAAAATGCTTGGCTAAATAAATAGGTTTTTAGCCTAGACTTAAACACTGAGACTGTGTCTGAGTCCCGAACATTACTAGGAAGACTATTCCATAACTTTGGGGCTTTGTAAGAAAAAGCTCTGCCCCCTGCTGTAGTTTTAATAATACGTGGTACTGACAGGCAGCCTGCATTCTTTGATCGAAGTAGGCGTGGCGGATCGTAAGACACTAGCAGTTCACTCAAATACTGTGGCGCGAGACCATTTAGTGCTTTAAATGTCAAAAGTAGTATCTTAAAATCGATGCGAAATTTCACAGGGAGCCAATGCAGTGTAGATAAGATAGGGGTGATGTGCTCGTATCTTCTGGTTCTAGTGAGGACTCTCGCTGCTGCATTCTGTACTAACTGAAGCTTGTTTATACACCTAGTTGAACAAGAAGACAGTAAGGCGTTACAATAGTCCAACCTAGAGGTGATAAAGGCATGAACTAGTTTTTCTGCATCATTTAGTGACAATATGTTTCTAATCTTGGCAATATTTCTAAGGTGAAAGAAAGCTATCCTGGTGATATTATCTACATGTGCTTCAAACGAAAGGCTGGAATCTATAATCACACCAAGGTCTTTTACTGTTTTTTACTGCATTTGATGGAACAGAAAGGCCATCTAAAGTTACAGTCTGATCAGAAAGCTTACTTCTAAAGAAATCCCACACTGAGACAAATGGAAAAAATGGGTGTTTCTCATATAGTTGTCAAAACTTTGTGTATTTGCTGCATAAAGTAAAATGTATTCTAACATTTCTTACAATTAAGCTATGATTACAAATATTTATTATGCCTTTTTTGCCAACTTACCTCCTACTCAATTGGCACTGGCTAAAAGGATATTTTCTTTCATTGCTAGGGTTTATAACTGTCTTTATTTAAAAAGGCTTATTAATGATCGTTTCAAAACAGAGCCAACTGTTTTAACCATGCTGCCCTTTGCTTTGTGTCCATTTTAATATCTAAAAACTATCGAAGAAATGTAAAAGATCTTTGCACCACTTAACCACAGCAAATATATTGTGTAATATTAAGTAAACAGCACATCTCAAACTCCTTGGCCAAGTTCTTGCAAGGAATATTTGCCAAGAATGTACTTTCCAAGTCAACTCTTTGTGTTCTTGTTTTGAAATACACCCCATGTAAAATGCCACACAGACAGCAACCTGAGCTCAAGCTTGAATCACGGACTCTGGAGCTTTGAGGCATCAATTCTGGTGCTGACCAAGAAAAATACATAAATTCATGAAACTTTCAAGCAAAAGAGAGGCAATGAATTTGTCTTAGTAGAGAGTATTTATACTGAACTTATTATTTCACCATGAAGACGTTTCACCACAGATAAGGAATTTACTTGGGTGTACCTCCACCATTTAACCATATTACATGATTCACACATATTTCATCATGAGCTATGGTGCAGATGACTTGAAGTGAAACCACTGAAGTAAACATATCATGATGGCATTGCTGGTAATGTTGCAAACCATACCCACGGTTAGGTGATAGTTTAGTACAGCTTTAATTGAAAGGGGTTCTTTCCATTATGCATACTTAAAGGAGTGACCCTTGTCTTTTAGTGAAAGGTGGACAGCTGGATTCTGACACAACTATGCATTATAAAATAGCTAACATTAGCTATGTTTTTGTTCACATATTATTGAGCAGTCTTAGCAATGAGTTAATACTATTCAGCAGCCCTCAAATCCCCATGTTTTTTATAATTTTTTTATGCATTACTATGTTTTAATAAATCTACATAGGGGTCAGGATTATGTAATATACACAGTGACATACTGTATCAGTTTGTAAATTAAAATGGGTTTGTTCTCATGTGAAGTTTGGTGTTCCACAGGGTTCGGGGTTTTCACCCATTGCTATTTTCTCTTTACACATTTTCTCTGGGCAGCATAATCCATAAGCATGGTATTAGTTTCCACTGTCATGCTGATGACACACAGTTATATGTCCCAGCAAAGCCAGATGAGAAAAGCCAGCTTAATAAAATTGAGCAATGTGTGAAGGAAATAGGATACTGGATAATACTTAACTTGGTTCTGCTTAATCCTGACAAGACAGAAGTACTGGTACTAGACCCACATGCAACTAGAAGTAAGCTTTCTGATCACACAGTAACTGTGGATGGCATTTCATCATGTACAACAGTAAAAGGCCTAAGTGTGATTATAGATTCCAGTCTTTCATTTGAAGCACATGTAGAAAATATCACCAGGACAGTATTCTTTCATCTGAGAAATATTGCCAAGATAAGGAATATAGTGTCACTAAACAATGCAGGGAAATTATTTCATGCTTTTATCACCTCTAGGTTGGATTATTGTAACGCCTTACTGTCTGGTTGTTCAACTACGATAGGTGCATAAACAAGCACCAGTTAACCTATAATCCAGCAGCGAGAGTCCTCACTAGAACCAGAAGATACAAGCACATCACTTCTATCTTATTCACACTGCATTAGCTCCCAGTGAAATTTCAAATGTTTTTAAAAAATACTTCTATTGCAGAGTGCAAGCAGGGACTTGTCTTTATCTTCTATAAACACTCAGAAATAGTCTTGCGTCTTATGATCCGCCACGCCTACTTCGATCAAAGGATGCAGGCTGCTTGTCAGTACCACGTATTATGAAAACTACTGCAAGGGGCAGAGCTTTTTCTTATTAAGCCCCAAGGTTATGGAATAGCCTTCCAATTAATGTTCGGGACTCAGACACAGTCTCGGTGTTTAAGTCTAGGCTAAAACCTAAAATTAATTAGCCAAGCATTTTTGTGAATAGATTAGCCTTAGGTAAAGGAGCAGATCTGGGAGACTCATGGACATAATGTATAATGGCGAGCTGGTATGTTTGGATGCTGTCTCAAACTCTCACTGATCACTCAGGGTTTTTTTTGCCAGTGAACTGGTTGCCTTACTTCCCAGGGAGCCCTCATGTCTGTGTTCCCTTCTGGCTCTCCCTTTTAGTTGCTGTCATAGTTCATCCAGTTGGAGTCCCTGCTTGCACTCTGCACTAAACATACATTCACCTTATACATTGTTTGACTGTGACCATACCTAACGGTTATTTCTCTTCTCTTCTATTTTCTCCCCCTCCCTGTCTCTCTCTGGACCTGTCTGACTCATCCTGGTGCCGGCGCTTCTTGCTGCGTGGATGCCCCGTGTGGTCCGCTTAGAATGCGTGTGGTGACTGGGGACGATTCCACTTTACCATGAAGACGATCCTGGCCTCGGGTGATGCGGACAGGCTGTTCTCTGAGGACGTATGACTGCAGTCGCTCCATAGTCAGGACAGGAGTTTCCTACAGTTTTGTACTTGAGCCTCCAATAACGAACTGGACCCCATAATAACTTAAACACATCATCTGTTATACTGAACTTCCAGCTGCCTAACACACAGTATGACTGTTCAACAATCCCTGCTATCCGTTATCATGAAAATGTGAATGGGTTCCCTGTTGATTCTGGTTCCTCTCATGGTTTCTTCTTATTGCCATCTCAGGAAGTTTTTCCTTGCCGCCATCGACCTCGGCGTGCTCATCAGGAACAACCTGACACATTTCACATCCATAATTTTTTTTTGATTCTGTAAAGCTGCTTTGTGACAATGTTGTTAAAAGCGCTATACAAATAAAATTCAATTGAATTGACACACTACCTAGACAACTTGATCAAATAAATTTTATTTAAATTTAACCAACTATACAAACATGACTGAGCAAAAAAAAAAAAAAAGAAATAGGTCACATAGGCATAATGTGAAAGAGAAAGAAATAATCCAGATACACACGGTCACTTGTTTTTATGGTTTCTATGGCTAATGCTAATGCTAATGCTAATAATAATAATAATAATAATAATAATAATAATAATAATAATAAAAACAGCAATTGTACTACCTATCATTCTCTGCATTAGTCCACGTTCAAACAAAATGATGGTCTGTGAAAAATCTTTTTTTTTTGCACTAGAAGATAAATAGAGTAGCTTTATAAGATAAATCTTCAATCTTAGCATCTCATCTTAATCTTTCTGTTTAACTGTAACATGTGTTTTCATGGTAACTTTATTAATATGGAAAATGGTTCTTGTGTGACCATGTTTTAAATGATTAAATATTACATTTGTGGCATCACCATTCCTATGATTTTCCATCATTCCGTCAGATATATAGAACAATTTCTATATGTCCCTTGACCAACATACACACACCCCATTTAAGAAAATACCTCTACCTTGTGGCATCTGTCTGGCTGCATCTTATGGCAAACCAGTTCTGATCTCTGACCAGTTCTGGTCACAGGACACCTGGGGTACTCCCTGGTACCATGGGTTGTCACTCCCTCGTAAGGCACATAAGCACACACACTCACTCATACACTATGGAGAATTTGGTAATAGTTAGCCTACTCTCTATGTTTTTTGACTACAGGAGGAAACCAGAGTACCCAGAGGAAACCCACCAGGCATAGGAAGAACATGCAAACCATATACACAGGAATTGAACCCTTGACCGTGGTGATGTGAGGCCACAGTGTTAACCACTATGCCACTGTGCCGCTCTGATAGAAACAGAACTGGGAAAACATATATGTATCTTTAGACTGAATTAGAATGACAATAAACGTGTTATACTACTACTTACTACTAGATGAGGGTCTTAAAAGTCTGGGCTGGGGATCCTAGAAGGGCAGGGACATTGTGACCCATTATGCTGCTCATAAAAAGTGAGCGTTGAGCTTTAACTGTTGATGCCTTTGCTCATTTTTTCCCCATGTTTCCTCTATCCCAAGCTTTATGTATACTATATATTAAGCATGTTTGCCTTCAATTTATTATTAGAATCAAGGTCATTGTTAAGAGGCACATTTATACTATTTATATTATAATATTATATAATATTATACTATTTATACTCATGTAAAACTTTCTGTTCACATTTTTTACACTTTATAAATATGTTTGAACTCATCCTTGTTGCTAAATTTAGCAAAGATGCTAAATTTATTTATTTATTGACATTTATTGAATTTTGACATTTCAAATGTTGCATTCCTCTTTTGAATAAAGTTTAGGATGGAGAGAGAATTAGAATAAGAGTTCAAATCTTAGTATATGTGACAGTTTACAGACATTTGGCATTGTGTACGCCATAATCTAGGCAATATTTTATCTTATTTGCATGAGAACTCTCCGAGCAGTGGTTAAGTTGATATATGTGTTAATCAGTGTGGCAGATGTCCATATAAATCTGGTCCATCTGCCATTACAGCCATTACATTCTTTAGCCACTTTTAAAAATAAACTACAAGATGATGTCAGTGGGGTGCTCTGAGATTAAGCAGTTCTGTAAAGTTCTTGGCTGATGTTTCCAAGGGAACACCTTGATGGCTATAATTACTGTCATGTCTGAAGAGCGATGAGAGATACCAGAGGTCCAAATAAAATGTAAAATGGTTTTGATATAATAGATGTGTATCTCTTTGTTTATAAATTCCCCAGACCATCTGCTGCTCATCTCAAGGGCTGAGTGGGGCTTTACTTGGCTTTGTTTGCTTAAGTATTTCAGTCTGGACCATTGCTACAGTGTGAAGGGGTGTAATTAGAGGAGTGAACATCACCTACATTTTACTGTTACTGAGATTCACTCCAATGACTAGACAGACTTAACACATGTCAAACTTATTATGTATGATGTGTTTTTCTGTGGCTAGTTTTTTTTTTTTTTTTTTCTAGGGGAAGGGGTGGAGGCTGGAGGGCATGTCTCTGTGTTAACCATATTGTGGTTTAATCTTCCCATATTCTATAATGGAAGTATTTCCATATACAAGGGTAGTGGCAATCATTTCCATGACTGGTCCTATCTCCATCCCTAGCTGAACAAACTTATATGCAGGATCAATGCACTACTCTATGGCAGAAAGGTTTGAATGCAACAGAAAGCAGACAAGTGCCTTAGATGCTGCTACCACACACAGAGGGCATCTGGGAGCAAAAAACACACTAGGAAAAATCCAAGACTGGTTTCACTGGACTGGAATAGAAGTGAAGGGGTAAAGTTTCTGTGAGAAGCACCCTCCAACAACCCATTGCCAATAATCGAAGTTTCCTTTGATTGCATAAAGAAGGAGCTGGTCAGTCTCCTCTCTTAACCAGTGCAAGGACATTTTCATCCTGGATTATCTGGTGACCAGGTGATTCCTCTCTGTAAAGCAACCTCAAAGAACCACCCAAGGACACCACTGACTCGCCAATGACATCCTAGTCTAATCCTGTCCAAGACATGCCCTCTGTTTCCAAGCTTATTGGTGATTTCTGTGCGCTGCTGCAGGGATGACAGATTAGGATCTCTGTCTACCATACCAAACCAACGGACTCATTAAGCAGTTTCTTCAGACCCTTGAAGTCAGGCCCAGCTGGATCAGTATTACAGCATATCTACAACTGGCCTTTCCAGCCACAAAAAGTTAGCCCCAGCACCACACAAGCGGTAAATTACTAGCACAATGTCAGAGCCCTACACTGCAACTGAGCAAGATGGAAACATGCACTACTACCTGCAGCAGAACAGTAAGAGGGACGAATTACAATTATATCACAACCTACTGTATAAACTTTATCTTTGTGTCACTTGACCTCCAGGTACTCCCCAAAAGCTGTAGATGCAGCTAGAAGAAGAATTTGCAACGGCTCAATGGTAAGACCTCAAGCAGCTTGTGGCTCAGTTCCAAGATGTGTTTTTACTACCTCACCCAACTAATGAGAAAAGTCATGGTCCACTAGCAGTCATACTGGGTTCCCATGGCGCAACTCCATGCCATTAAGGAAGAAGTGGTTAAGATGCTTCAGACCTGATAGATGTGATGTCTAAGCCTGACGGGAACCTTAGAATATGTAATGATTTTACCGGCTAAATCATGTGTCAGAATCCCCCCCCCCCTGCCGGTAGATGACTCAGTTGAGTGCCTGGGAGCGTCCAAGTCATATCCCTACTGGATGTGACGAAGGGGACCGGCAGGTGAGCCCTAGTATCAAGCCAAGCTAATGGTTTATTTGAGTCGGCAAAGCACAATGGAAGCACAATGGATCTGCGACGTATAAATTCCCGGCACAAAGTAGTGCCCTTGTTCACCTACAGAGAGAAGCAATTACTTAGGAGACAAAATGATATAACATTTTCTTGCTGAAAGTGTTACCATGAATGGAAGTGGGTTTTGATAGGTCGCGCCTCTCTTTTTGATACTTTCTGGTCTTTCTGCCACTGAAACTTTTAGTGGTACGCACTAAAAATCGGATTGTGTAGGACTAATTTTACCCATGCTCAATTTTATAGATGGCTAAAACTTTATTGTCATAGCACAATACAGGTTCTCTGTTATGAATATGCATGCAAATACTGTAAAATTGTTACAGTTTCCCAATCAAATAATGAGAACTAGGCAAATTTGATTGTATGATTTGCGCCATAGTCATGAGTCAGCAATATAAACACAACTGGGCCTGATACCAAAATCTCCTTTAGGCCTTTCACAAGATAACAGACACGTCCTCCTCCAGTCAACCGCTTATTGCACTGCCATAATATTCTTCCTTATTTTCGCTTGAGATCATTTCTTTATGTATGTGTTCCATACATATAAAAATCAGCAAACAGACTAACATCAAATAATGGCACAAATAATTACATTAAGAGAATGTTTGATAATGTTTAATTAGCACCACAAAAGGTCATTTGAAAAAATAAACAAATATTTAAATTATTGACAAACTCTACCTTCCTGTAATGAATTGTGAGCTTTGGCGATTAGATAATTGCATGGGTCCATATCACAAATGCAATTAATTGTGTAGCACTAATAAGCAGCGGCAGCATGAATTGAATCTACTTTCATAGTCCTGGTTTAGGATTTGTGATGCATGGCCAAAAACAACACAAAATCCACTGTAATTCACAACTAGGGAAAAAGAAAAAAAAAAAACCCGCCACAGCTAAATTCAGCTTTTCAACTATGCAGATAGATAAGGTTGAATAAACTATGAGACTGAATATACAGCAAAAGGTCAATTTTGTTTGTTTTAATGTTAAAGTTTAAAATAATGTCACTTTATTTAAGGCTTCAAAAATGATTGTTCCTTGACCTGAAAATATGTAGCTGAAGAAATGAAATTTTGCTCAATAAGGGGAAACTGGGCTGGAGGATAAACATGTCTGAAGGACACAGGGAACCTAGTAATGATTTAAAGGTGCCAGATGTTTTACCTTAAGAAAACCCTAACTGGTAAACTTTAACTTGAACTTTTCACTTTATTAATATGTCTTGCACTTAGTGGTGCTACTGACCTTTTATGTGGTTCTGCATTAGATAGAAGCTATTATTTCAGATGTCATTATCTTTTATCATCTCAGGCTGATACATGCAGACAAGGGATGACTGTACTGAAAGTAAAAAAATATTTTGACCCCTCATTACACTGCCATAATATTCTTACTTTTTTTTTTTTAGTATGTGTTCCATAGAGGGAAATAAAACTATAGAATAAATGGGTGCCAATTTATCTAGTGCGACACTGGTATTTTCTGCATCGTTTGGATTTCACAGGATTCCTCTGTGCTCAGATAAAAATAATAAATAAATAAATAAATAAATAAATAGACCATTTATCTGTGCCAATTGCAAAATTGTTAACAATGTGTCTGGTGAATCACATCGCAATAATGCATTGACTGATGTTGCATTTGTTTTTAATTGACGTACCTTTAGTGGCTACTTTGTAGTATACTGTATCTTATTGATTTGTGGCTGCTTCAACTAGTGACTAAAATGCACAATTCTTACCTGGTGCAGACATTCTTAGGTTTGTAAATATAGAATATAGAGCTACAGATACAGATATGCAGAAATTTTTACAAGTTTATGTTGGAATAAAGATTGTGCCTGTTATTGATGCCCACATGGCAGTGTACTGTAAATGCTTTAAAAAAAAAAATCTTTTTAAAAAGCTCAGATGTAGCATCTCAGACCCCAAATAGAACGTTGTGTCCTGTATAATTTCTCCTCACTGTTTGTGCTTTTGTTTCTCCTGTTTATTTCTTCAAATAGGAAAAAGCCTGGCAAGACTTATGAGACTACATCAAATGGCAAAATCCTATGTCCAGGAACCATAGAAGCTGGCACTGTACTGCTCAAACTGGGCTATGGAACTCGATTGACACTTGGAGCCACAACGGACTGGGCAAGGGACAGGGCACTTGGCATGGTGACTGAGCACATTGGCACATTGGGCTAGAACGTGGCATTGTGCTGAGCAGGAACCCAGCATGAGCGCCAGGCTGGAAGTTGGCTTGGGTAACAGGCAGGAACATAGTGTAGGTACCAAATTGAAGCTTGGCATTACCTAGTGCCCAGGGAACCCTTGTTAGCCTATGACGAGGACCTGACTGGAGCTGAGCTAGGGCTTAGAACAGAAAATGCTGCCTCTTAGGCCTCTGGAAAGATCCTGACAAGAACACAGTCATCCATGCATCTGGGTGAGTATGACATTCTCAAAGGTGGCAGGAGGAGTGAGCCAATCATCCTCCAAGCTGACAGCCTAGCCCCCACTGAAAAATGGATTGGGATAATGCATACTCATTTCTTCAGCAATTCAATGACTGCTACATACACTTTCCATGATGGGATGCCTCTGTACCATGAGGTTCTTTGCCCACCGAGATGCTGGGCTGGTGAGCTTTAGG
Organism: Clarias fuscus; assembly: GCA_030347435.1. Taxonomy (NCBI): domain Eukaryota; kingdom Metazoa; phylum Chordata; class Actinopteri; order Siluriformes; family Clariidae; genus Clarias; species Clarias fuscus. The sequence continues at coordinate 12,034,932 of CM059204.1, read as the reverse complement.
ATAACAAGATTTGATTCCAAAAATATTATTAATAATTGTAGTATAATGTTTTATTATGACTTCAACTTAGCACCTCAATGTGATAAAAAAAATAAACATATTAAAATTATTGACAAACTTTAGATACATTACTGACTAAGTTTATTCCTGTTTATTTATTCAAACAGGAAAATGCTTGGCAAGACTTATGGGGCTACAACACAAAGAAACTAGGGAACATATTCTAAGAAACATCAATTGTGTCAGGGTTTAGGCCGTTTGATTTGTGTCAGTTGTATTCTGTGGAAAGCTATAGGATCATTGTGCATGATTGATATAAGATGGTTCGACTAGTGTCATTTAGCTTTGCTTGCCGTATTGTTGGGACATATTAAATTTCTCACACAAAATAAAATGATGTCATTAATGTAATGGTGTCCCAATATGTGTTTGTTTTCCTGACAAGTATATGTCTGAGGCATGGAATAAAAAGCCCTGCATACTGCCCAGTGCTGGCCAGCTTGAATCTTTAACAACTATGATTGTTCTCTTTAGAGAGCAATATCTATAAACATTTATTTATTGTAATGACAGGCATTTGTGCAGAAGAGGGCCTTAGAGCATGTGACTTCATAAGTCATCTGCGCATCAATAAAAATTAAAATTCCAGTTTTGAGGAGTGATGAGAATACTCCCAGTGGGTGCTTCTCCGGGGCTCGGCCCACCATTTTGCCAGTTGGCACTCTTTTTAGAGGTCTGTGTTTTCTGAAATAACAGAGGATCTAAGGCCCATTACTCTATATTTGGAATATTGTAAAGAGGTAAGTGGAAGCCAGTGGAACATTTTGTAAATCTTGAGTCACCCCAAACCACCATGAGGACGATAAATGTGTTGGTCTCTCCAACAGGATATCCCCTTTGCCTCACTTACCATGGTCATAATGAGAATAACAGAGGGGGCATTATTTTTCCTCAGTAGTTCAGGAAGGTGATAAAGAGCTCTCAGATCCTTTCACAGGGTGCAGTGGTATATATACATTAATACACAAGGACACGGCTACATCTCTTCTCATTACAGAACATTTTCCCCATTACACTTTATGGTTCGGAGCTATGTACTGTACCTATCCGTAAGATATATTGGTACCTGTGTGAACTTAAAGATCAGTTCCTTATATGAAGTCTCCCTGGTGAAAGGATAACAATAGGATCGAATTTCATGTACACAGAATGACAAATAGTGATGAATGCAGACATCTAATCTATTAGTAGATTTTATATTATGGACAGTGGTAAAATGTTTTTATTCTGATTCTCAGTTTATCATTTGAATGATCAAGGCTCATGGGGAAAATAAGAGCCTGGGTTGGGATTTTCCCAAATCCCTCAATTACAAGCTATTCTATAGCTGAAAGAAGTGCTGTCTAATGTTATCTCATTGTATTGGTTCTGGTAGCATTAATGGTTTTAAACTCTGAGGTAAAACACTCATAAATGATAATTTTGCCTACGGGATGTGAGATTATGTTACTTTCTTGGCAGGATTGTTGATGAAATATGTCACTGACCATCTGCTAAAATGATTACCAGACATGACTAAAAGTTCTTAGTGCACAAAACTGTCAACTGATTTATAACACATTTAGTGAACATATCTTCTTTTTATGTGTCCTGTTAATAAAAAATATTTAAACATAAAATATTGTTTACCTTACAGTGGGCATGTGTCTTTGCATAAAGTAAGATGTAAATAACTCTGGGTTTTCTTTATTATACTCCATTATTATTATTATTATTATTATTATTATTATTATATTATTATTATTATTTACACTTTGGTAGGCTGTGATAGTTAGTGCCATTAGTGGCTTCTTTTAAGCTTCTTCTATCTGCAGAGTGCAATGGACTGACTGGAAATGCTCCATGGGTGTGGAGGCTTGTGCACAGAAATGAGTATATAAGCAGTTTAAAAGACTTCATGTCTGGCTTCTTGCACTATACATTTTTATATTCTATAAACATCTTCGGCTAACGATATCATTCAACTTTGGGCTGATATGTCGGTGCAAAATATAATGTCCGTAGTTACAAATATTCATCTTTTACTTGAAAGTAGAATGTAGGCATGTACTGTAGTAATCAATGTACAAAGGTCTTTAGACCTAGATAACAAAACAGGAAGTAGTGACAATGTGTCATTTCCAGACAAAGGAAGTTTGTCATCCAAGGTAGTACTAATACAGTTATTTGGAGAACAGATGGGACAGTCAATGTGGTCTGGTCATCATATCTGTAGTGCATTAGGCGAATTCTTGTGATTTTATAGAGTTCTCCACATTCATATACAGATAGCCATGCAGCAGGATCTGATCATTGTGACAGTCTTTGTTTTCCATAGGAACCCACATGCCCCCTCTTTTTATTCGTGGGTCTGTACCAAATTTGAGGAAGTAACAACCGTTTTTACACAGTGAGAAACTAAGACATAGCCAGCTGCCTAATCTAAAATGAGGGGTTTCAGTTCTTGTTAGGAATACCTTGCAACATCATCAACAGCCTGTTAAATGTAAAGATATAATATCATAACAGTTGCAACACTCAAAAACAAACCACAAATGTCATAATAATATCATTTATTGCATACAGTACGGACAAAAATGTAAGGTGCCTGATTTAATTTTTCTGTTGAGCAGACATTAAAAAATTATTTAGGAGGTTTATTTTGTAATAATATGAAGCCAACTACTATAATGACTAATTGAGTGCTGGCCAATATTTCAAAGATTTTGGATTTCTCAATCTCTTGGAGTCAGGTTTTGATACAGCACAAATTCATATTTTAAATAGGTTGTAATGAGCTAGATAAAGAGGCAGAATGGTGGCTTAGTGGTTAGCACTGTGACCTCGCACGTCCAGGGTTGAAGAGTCGATTATCACTTTGGGACTGCATGTGCGTGAAGTAAGTACTGTACTGTAAGTGCATGTTTTCCCCATGCTTGGTTGGTTTCCTCCAGGAACTCCATAGTCCAAAGACATACAAGAACATGCTAAATTTCCAACTCGACCATAGTGTGTGAGTGTGTGTATGTGTGTGCTTGTGTGCCCTGTGTTGGATTGGCACCCTGACCAGGGTGTACCCTGTCCCATGCCCTGAGACCTCTGGGCTAGGCTCCAGGCCTCCTGTGACCCGAACAGGATGTGAGGTATAGAGAATGAGAGTGAGTGAAAGCGTGAGTGAGTGTTAGTCTAAAATCTGCCACAGCCCTGCATGTTTTCCAATTATGTCTGCACTACTACTATTGCTAACTGCATAGATCAGATGTGTTCATTCAATCAGAAGCTGGAAAATATCAATTCAGGGCTGCAGCTCTTGAGGGTCAGGGTTGGCCAACCCAGCTCTAAGGTACTAAGGCACTAAGTTATTTTATTTTATTTTATTTACCTTTATTTAACCAGGCAAGACAGATTTGCCTGGCAAAGGCGAAGCCTTTGGGGGAAATGGGGAGACTAAAATAAAACATTTTAAGAAAGATACATATATACAGTATAAACAAAAATTACAGGGGGAAAAAAAATAAAAAAATAAAATGCATATCTTATATATAAGATGTAGTATAAACGATGTAAACAATTAGTAAAGTTAGAACTACTGAGACAGTGACTATAAATATAAATCATTAGGTGATCATGTGATGTGGCCTTGGCTGATGCAGACAGCTGTCCTCTTACTACTTGTGACTGCAGTCGCTCAATAGTTCAGGACTGGAATTTCCTACAATCTACCTGAGCCTCCAATAGCGAACTGGACTCCATATTAACTGTATATATTAACTGTTATATTGAACCTCCAGTTGCCTAACACATAGTATGACTGCAAAAATAATCCTGAAAACTGAAAAATCAGTTTTCACCCAAATGAAGAGGTTGGCCAGAATGCAAAATGTAAGTTTGACACACAAAAAGTCACAAAAAGTCAATCAATCTATCAATCAATAGTTTTAATAGTTATGAGCAACAGAACTATTATCCCATTGTCCCTGTGTATGGCTGTGCAAAATATTAACACACACACACATACATTGGGCAGAGAGCCTCCAGTTCTTCATTATGGTACTGTATACTTTACATATAATAAAAGGCACCCACCAAGTTTAGATACCCCTAATTAACTAGTAGGGCACTAATTGACACAATAAGACAGATGTTAGTTAAGAATTGTACTTATGAATTGTCATCAAAGCATAATAAATTCAAACCTGCTCACTTAAGACCCATGAGCGACTGACTGAAGATATAAAAAAAAAACTGAGCTATTCTGCTTTTTCCTTAACCCTCCTATTATCTTTAGGGTTATTTTGACCTCATTCAATGTTTAAAGTCTCAAAATGAATGATTGAATTATTTTTATTTTTGCCTCATGTTCAGTGACTTTTATACAATTTTAATTATGATAATTGAAGGTTGAAATTGCTGGGGTCAAATTGACCCCATAGATAAATTTTTTTAGTAAATTTGAAGGTAACAGGAGGGTTAAAGGCAGAGGAAGGCTATAAAAAGAAATAGCAGTTAATGGGAACCATAGAGGTCAAGACTAGAGCTGGAAGACCAAGACAACTTTTAGATTGAAGCACCTGTAAACTGGCAGATTGGCAAAGCAAAAAAAAAAAAAAAAAACAATTGGCCACATTTTTTTTTTTTTTGCATTTTATTTATTTGTTTGGAGGTTGAGTTCAAATATCAGTGATATCCCCCCCCCCCCCCCCCCCCCCCCCCCCCCCCCAGTATTTGATAAAGTCCCGGTAACAATGATAGCTGCTTTTGGGTTTTGTGCCAGTTGTTTGCTAATGTCTTTAGCACTAGTGTATTGTCTCTCTGTAGTCGAACGCACAGCCACAACAATGATGATGTTGAACTCTCTTGGGAGAATGAGAATCCTTAACAATTCAAGATCAGGTGAACAATGGTAAGCGATATTTGGTAAGTCCGTGCAGCAGGCAGATGTCCCATCCTTTTGTTTTGATAAATGCAGCCGTTCTAATTAGAATAAAACATGGTAAAGCATGTTTCCTGGATTGCAGAATGCAGGTAATTGTCAGGAAGCCATGCTTCTTTAAAGAAAAAAGAAAGAAGGAAAAATTCTCCATTTTGTGTTGCGAATCAGTGTCTCTGTTTGTCCAGAAATCCATTCAGTGTGTATATGTTTTAAATTAGGAATCTGGGCAGGCTACATGGCTGTGTCCTTAGCTTAGCATGGAGACTAGGCTAACCTCTCTTACACCACTCTTGATTAGGGTCAAACAAGCACCACTACCACATTGTGCCTGGCTAGGTATAACAAGCAAGAATAATGGACAAGCTCATCATCCGATAAATCTAGTACACCATTTTCCAGTATCCAGCAGGGTGTGTTTATCATGTGAGATGTCTGCATATGCATTCTGAGATAGCGTAGTGCAAATTTCCTACAAAATAACAAAAGATAACACCTGTTCACGAGCACTAGCTGAACTAAGATAAGTGAAAGATGTTTTATACCAAAAGATAAAAAAAGACTTGGTTTGTCAAAATGGCAACGCACTAAAACTGAGCCTTTATATTTGAATTGAGGCACTGAGCAGAACAAAATAATTTCACAGTTTGCAGTTCGTCTGCTATTCATTTGTGTTGTCTGATGATATCCATTTGTGTTTTACTGCTTGTGTGGCGTGTGTGTGTGTGTGTGCTTTGCATGGATGCCAGCCAAGATAATCTGCAGACCTTACAGACTCAAGTTCACTAGAATTGTAGTTTGAATTGCAGGGTATATTAAAATATGTGAATTGTGCTGAAAACGGAACGGAAATAAAACTTAGTTTAAACCAAAATTCTACGTAAAAACATCATATTATTCACTGCTTGATTAAATTGTCAGTGCCTATAATGGTTAGCTTATATATATATATACTGTATATGACTGATGATTTGCTGCAATTTTTGTTTCTGTTGATTCAGTAATTCTCCAGGCAACATTTTTAAATACAGTGTTTATTAAATGTACAACAATACAAAAATATGCATTCCTAATATTTCAACAGCCTGATATGTGATATTTAAATCGGCTAAAATAATAAACGCTTCATTGTCCTGAACTTATCATATCATGTATTATATATCATATAACTTATCATTTGCCATATCATTATGAAATGTTTTGCTATCATCTCTGAAATAAAGGTGAACCTTTAACAGTTCCACCTAATAAATGAATGAAGATGAATGAATGTAAAGTATGTTTACACATTAATAAAACATGGCCTCTCTCTGTATATCCACATTTACTATTTTTTTAACAATTTTAAATAGGTCTCAGAGCTCTATTAATACCCATGGCATGATGCATATTCTCTTACCTTAAACTCCATTCATTCCTCCTCCAAATGGTCTCTTTTTTTTGGTGTTTAGTGTTTATGTAAATGAGCTAGTGCTGAACGACAAAAGAACTCAACCCCTCCAGAGAAAAGTAGAGCTGAGCAACAAGCCAGGGCAGGGCCTCATCTTCTATTAGATCACAGCAGGGGATGAATCCAGTTTGCTTGTTTGCACCTCGGCCAATACAAAAATGGAAAGAGGACAAAAAGTTTCCCTCATGTTTTTTTGTTTGTCCACACACACTGGAGACCCATCTACAGTAAGTGTCTAAAATGACTGAAAGGTGAATTTTGCACAATAGGTCCTCTTTCAAATAAAAAATACCATTCAACTGACTTTGTGTCATCTCTATTCTGACCCTCACTGACCCTCCGAAAGAGGCCAGAATAAACACATACTGTATATTGCTGTCCACTGATCTTTAAACATTCTGTTTTTAATGTGAAGAACGTCCAGGTTTTCATAAAAAGCATGTGATTGAATAACCCATAACAGTGTATCTGCTACAGAAGCTAAGCAGATTTATATTTGAAAAAGTAGTATGACAGACCCGGGGAATATATCGATCGGCTCTGCTACAGTATTATTCAAGTTCTTGGTCCAGTCTGCTGAAATACTTTGCGACACTGCTCCCATAAGCTGTGCTAAACTCTCAAATAAAGTCAATTCTTGCAATTGTGAAACATTTTTGTTTAATCCTTCAATGCACGTTCCTAGTCTTTCTGATTTGTATTATGTGCTCATAGGGCTATGGATGAATGATTTTCATTGTAAAAATGTCAGTAGTATAAACTCATAAAAGTAACAAAAATAAAATTCTACTTAAAATGCCTAGTTTTATTCATAATAAATAAAAAATTATATATGAATTTTCAAACAGCAAATGGTCTTACCTGGTTTATGACAACATGGCAGTGGGATGCTCATGGAGCACAGGTGAAATTTACAGTATGTCAATAATAAAAAAAATAAGTTAAAATAAAAATGGCATTTCACCATTACTAGAATGTCTACATGACTGATATATTACTAAAGAAACAGTACAGCTGAAAACAAAATGAACAATATTCCTTGCGTAGGCTGTGATTTGTGTAGTATATCTCTTCTCTGTAAGTCAAAACTTCTTGCTTACAGTATGATATGATGGCCTCTACTGGAGCTGCAGCAATTGACAAAGACAGCTCAATCATTTCCACCCATCCTTAAGCTGCCAGACCCAGCTGGCTTTGACATTAACACTAGACCATGACTGACAGAGGCCCTGGCCTTGGGTTGGATCCCAGGGGTCTCTAAAGTACATTCAGCTCTCCTTTTGCCTGTTGATTTACTGTTCTCAGTGGCCACACGTTGATCCATTTCCCCTCTCAGTTTGCTCACCGGGCAGCCTGAAAAACTGTCTCCCAGCAATATTTTTGCTTTATGATTTCCGAAGGAGCTGATAAAGAAAAAACAAGCCTTCTTTTTTGCACCTGTTTCAGTTAATGTGCGCTCCAGTCCAGGCCGGCTGCTCCAAGCAACTGGGGAATAAGGGGAAGGCCAGCATGTCACTGGCCTCAATATGGATCTTCTATTTTCCTTCTGCCCAGGCCTGATCTGGCCCTAGCAGCAGGGTGTGTCAGTTTAATGTGACGGTCAAACTGAGGCCTCAATCCAAGACCTGCTGCATGTGCAGCATTAACATGTGTGGTGAGTATTTGTGTAACATGGGCCACAACATGGAGCTGACATTCATAAGGCAAATGTGAGGAAATTTATGTTGCTTTTTAAGGGCTACATGCAGATGTGGCTCTGCTTAAGCCTGCGTAAAACATTTGGAGAACATTTGAGCAGTTTTTCACAGTTATGATCGTCATCAGAGCAACAGTTTAGACTGCATATATATGAGGCTGTACATGTGGCAATACACAAGTACTGCATTCTCCTAATGTTGCCCCTTGTACTGTTGGAAAATGCATAGTGCATGACATGCAGAAGTACAAATACTAATTAAAAATATCAATATAATCACATTTTACTAAGATTGCCTTGCTGGTATATTTCTGTATGTGTCATAAAGAGCTTAGCTCAATTCTGCACTTTCAATTATGGCCAGTGCAGGAAAATCAAGCCAAGAAGTCAATAATGAATACAGATATTTTAAGAGTTATGAGACACAGTCTGCATAGGTAAAGTACATCCTTTTTTTTTTTTTCTGCCATCAGTTTATGTAACAACCAATCTGACAATGTAAATGTATTGCAATTTTATTGGTATGCTGTTGCCAACTTTGGAAAGGCTTTCTTAAACAATTAGGAATGCACTATTATCTTTTTTTTTTTTTTTTTGCTGATAATCGTTTGTTTACTCGCCTCGGATGACTGACAACACATTACCCAGCGGATCCGAAAGTCAATGTACCAGATGCTTACTGTTCACATTTTCTATTCACTTTTTAACTGCTAATGTAAAAGGCCAAATACAAAAGAAAAGATTTTTCTAAGACTGAAGCCCATTAACAAAAGGTGCTCAAAATAGCTTCAAATAAAGACACCCACCCAGCCACAGCGATTGCTACTTCCTCAGCTTTTCCAGTTCATGGATGGCTGTGTGAGTTAAAACAACGTGGTTAATGGAGACCTTGCCAGCCCCAGGGACTAATTAAAATCACATGACTTCCTCCTAGGCTTCCATGAAAATAACTGTATCACAATGGACTGTGTTATTAATATCAGCTTTGGGAAAGTCAGGGCTCCATTCAATGCATGACCAAACTCAGAGGAATGCATAGAATCTGAGAGAGAGAGAGAGAGCGAGAGAGAGAGATTTTGTTGGGAAATGTTCTGAATGCTGTGCAACGGCCTGGGAAGACATTCTCTACTGATACTATATGTACAAATTACAAGTGTTCCTAAACTTAAACAAGCACAGATGGAAAGTTAAAACATTCCATAATCCCGTTAGTACCAAAAGTAATAAAAATAAATTTGCACATCAACACACATTGTCTAAAAGCTATAATAATAATGACAGTGAGGTCTATACCTATATTTTCCTTCATATCACTATACGTCTTTACTCACTTAATCAGCTAATTAACAGTCCTTGCTGATAGGAAAAATGAATGACATTACAATTTATATCAACAATAGGTGGATTAGCAAAAAGGTAGGCCTTTAATCAACATTCGAAGACAGACAGTGTTTGGACAGCAAGGATAGAGAAATGTCTTGATGCATATCTTACTCGTATCTTGAGTGATGGTGAGAGAGAGAAAGAGAGAGAGAGAGAGAGTGAAACAAGTTTTACTACACAGTATGGGAAAAGTGGAAAATATATACTGTATATTTGCATTCTGAATAATTTGCAAGGAATGTCGTGCAAGGGCAATCCCACCAGAAGCAATTTCAGTAGACCAGTATCGAAATGAGAGAGGACTAAACTAGCACCTGAGTAACCTCTGTGGATAGAAATAGCTGGAGTCTTCTGATGATGGAGAAGAGAAACCTACATGAGTGAATCAGTTTAGTGAAGTAAAACAAGCATGATAGTCAGTTGTCTAAAAGTACCTCAGGGTTGCGTGCAGTGACAGATGGTGAGCTCTGACATCACAAGATAATTACGTGAGTATGCATCTTCAGGGATACAGAGGTACAGCAGCTCAGTCTTGTTAGGATTTAGTTTCACCTAGATTCATCCTTAATGAGAGATCCAGCCAGGAATATGTGCAGAAATGTGAGTGTCGAGGGAGGAAAGGAGAGAATAGGTTGAGCAATGGTATGAAAACCCATATGACCTCACTGATAGAGAAGCTATAGAGGAAGAACATAAGGGGACCTAGCAATGGGCCATGTGGGACACCAGTGAAGGGGCTGCATGGAGCAGATGTGGATCCCCTCACTGTCACTTGACCTAATGGTCGCTCCAGGTAAGAAGCAAGAACACATGCAAGGACCAAATGGCATAAATAATTATTTTTTTAAACTTTAAGAATAATGTAGATTTTGTATATAAAGTACATGTGTGTGTGTATGAAGTACATTATTATTTCTGAGTTTGACTGTTCTGTTTGTCTGTGCTTTGCTATTATGAATTTATTATATCTACATTTAATAACAGGGATATGGGAGATGCAGTTAAGTAGTATAGCAGGATTAGTTGTAGTACAGGATTTTGTCAGTGTTTCATTTTCTACTTATGTTACCTTTCCAGTCAATAGTAGTTTTAACCATTTTTATTTCATGCACACAACTATGTATTGCCATGTATTACTTTATTTTACAGCAATAAAGAAACATCCCCAGTGTTTAGTATGTGGAAACATGAGCCAATACCTCTGCAAACAAGGGATACCCATGCTATGAAACCACATAAAGTGCCAAAAAAAAAAAAAAAATTCAAGACTCTTGGAATTTCTATTACTGACAGGATTTCATTTCTGGCAAAGACAGTTTAAATGCTGTTGTTGATATTACTTTGGCTATCTCAAAAATTCTGGAGAAGTAATCTATCACCAACAGATGCTAATTTTCATAACACCAACATAAATCAGTTCTAACGGTGGATCACAGTCTCCCTGGATTGTCTGCATGTATTTGTGATTGTTGAAAAAAATAAAGTTGATGGGGTACAAAAGTCAAGGGACATGGGAGACTAAGGATGTGCATGTTCTTGGAACAAATAATACTGTGCAAATAAATCTTTTCCTCGTTATGTTATTCATATGTGGAAAACACACACACACACACACACACACACACACACACACACACACACACACACACACACACACACACACACACACACACACACACACACACACACACACACACAGCTAAATATCATGACCCTTCAGGGTCACGGGATGGTAGAGTTAAAGATCAGGTTGTTTTCAGCAGTCAATTCTTCTTACAATTTGTGAAGACTACAACTAAGTTTATAGATTAAGGATATATATGTCACCTGCACTTATGGGCAAGCCGCAATACTCAATGGTTTCAGTAAGTGAGAGCCACAGAGATGCCACAATGCATTTTTCCTTGTCTCCTATTTTCAAATCATTCGGTTCTCTCTTCCAGTTCTATAACGTTACACAGCTTCCTTGTTCAGCTTCAGTTCAATTGCCATGCCACTTAGATTTTTTTTTTTTTTTAACTATCATTAATATTACACCACCCAAAAAGTATTTACTGCCTTGCCTGACCACCCTATTAAAATGTTCTTGGGGGGCACCAACCTAGTGAACAAATATATAAGGGATATAGTAGTGAGCAATAAAATACACAGGTGGGTGGAAAGTATGCAACTTCTGTAGAGCTTATTTTAAAATCCTCCGTCTTCAAATGAAACCGTCATGGTGTCCGTCAGTGGCTTGAATAGGCCTATAAGAAAGCAGTTGTATGTCCAACAGCGACATTTCAGCACCTTCATAAAAGGCCCACCTTTTAGTTCTTTACCACCTTAACTCCTTCCAACTATTTCTAAAGGTTTTGTATAAGCAATTCATTTGAAAGTTTTCTGCTTTATTGCATAGTAAGGTAAGGACTTTTCTATCTCCCAGAATATCATTTTAACTTTTTCGTTGTTTCACTGTCTGGAGCATTTTTATAAATGGTTTAATTTTCCTTTTAAAAGTCTCTTAAGTTTTGCTTTAATTCCATTTCTAATTTAACTCCAATCTCTTCTCACAGTCACATTTTGGACAATGGGTACATATACTTTTTTTTTTTTTCTATTTTTTTGTCTGGTTCACAGGATGTGTTCTGAATGACCCCTTGTGGTCATTTGTTTAAGCCGCTCCTTGAGTGAAGGTTTTTTTCTTTCTTTCTCCTTTTATCATTGTTAATGTGATTCTACACCAAATTTTTTTTATCTAGATCCCTAACAAGGAGGCCAGATAAGACAGTGACAGTGACACGTAACACCATAAAGAAACCCTTCAACTGTGGCAAAACTGTTTAAGCCTCTTTACTGCAGTACATTTTACTTTGTCAGATTTACACAGAATTACATAATTTGGTTCTATTAGTTTAGCATAACCAAACACAGACTTAAAAGTTTATGCTTTTTTGTTAACAAAAAACATTTTTTAAAAGTAAATTAGCACCACCACAATATTTGGGCTTCCATTGAACCGTTCACATTTCCAGATGCTCTGATTCAAAGTGATTTACATTTTATCTGATTGTACATCTGGGTTGTTAAGGGTTAAGGGCTTTGCTTAAGGGCCCAACGATGGCAACTTGGTGGTTCAGGGGTTTGAACCTGGGACCTTTCAATCGCTAGATCAAACCGTTCCTCATCATGCATTTTATCCCAGCTTCAGTTTGACACTGTGTTTAAAGGTCACTTGATGTCATACTGTGGTTGTTGAGTGACATTTAAAGGAGTTTGTGGTCATCCCTATTACTAGATGTTTGTTTTCACCTTCTGCCAGTCAGTAGCTTAGAGGTCCCTAGTGTCTGCGGCTTAACCTTGCTCTTGTGTACTGTCTTATTTAAAATTTTATGAATGGATTGCAACCTGACGCACACTGTATGCCTGTGCCAATAAAGACAGACCCGAACCCTTTCCTTTCCTCGCTCAAGACTTAAAACTTTTCTTTTCATCTCTTAACACTGGAATGGAATAAATGGAATGGTTGCCAGTGGTATCCTATTTTTTTTTCTTCCCGGAGCTGTACTGTATACATCTCAGAGAAGTCAATGCAGCATAAATGGAAGGTAATGGAAAATATGTTCATGCGTTTCAAATGTGGCAAATATTGCCCCAGAGCAGGCAAAGAGTACAACGTAAGGTTAAAATGATTGGATTTGTGAACTGTCCAAAGACTATTCCAATATTATTAAAACCTAGAAGGATAGTGCACAACTGAGAACTTCATAGAAGAAATATAGTCAAATTATGCAAAATCACTTTGGACAGTCACACGGGTCTCTATTGGACATGCAAAAGCTCCTGTTTTTTTTTTTTTTTCTTTCAATTTGATATTTTTTTCCCTGAGATTCATGATGCACACAATTTTCCAAAGAAGGAAAAAAAAAAAAACCATGGGGATCAGCTCTACCCTCTAGACTCTGTATTTGTCCAAAACAGACACAAAAGACACCACAGTAATTACATTATGAATTAGACCATTGAGAGAGTTACAGGATGTCAGTGCCAAAAGCAAGGCAGGGTAAATGCTCTGAGAAAGGGAAGAAGATGAATGGATATCATTTATTTATGGTGGAGATGTTCCGACAGCTATCCCAAAAGTTTTTATGTGTCATCACAGACTGCTTTCTGAACAAGGGAAAAGTCAGAGCTGGATTTGTTAAAATTCTAAACTTCAAGAGTGGATATGATGCTAAGCACACTGTCATGTTAATGTTGCTACCAATAGCTTGTAACAGACAACGAAGCAGAATATCTGTCTGTTATCTAAGAGCAGCCTCATAAACACCACAATTCAATAACCATTACACATTATAAGTGTCCAACTGCTGAGGGATGTGGTGCCCGACAGGTCTAATGTGCATTTTTTTCAAGAATATTAAATTGAATATTTAGTCAAGTTCTTGGAGTTAGATCTGAAAAGAAGTGGAACTATCCAAAAAGGTTTTAAAATGTGGAGAGCCTGTGTGAAAGGGTTTTATATTTTCTATAGTCCTTAAAAACTTTTACACAATCAGTAATGCCACAAAAGAATGGACTGAGCACTAAATCAGCCCTTTTCATCCAGATGTCCAATGACACTAACAGACGGCTTCTCAGGAATGCACTGAAGCAGCAATTCCAATATGGAGTTCCCATATGGCATAGATTAGTATCTGGAGACAGGTAAAACTCTGATATTTCCATGGATTTCAAAACATTTAATTTTTTTTATTTTATCTTATAGTTATATATATGTATGAATTTACAAAAATAGTTAAATTCTTGGCAGTGGATTAGTTTACTTGTGAACAGTGCAAAGTTACAGTATACCACAAAAATGTTATTGATGTGTGTGTGTGTGTGTGTGTGTGTGTGTGTGTGTGTGTGTGTGTGTGTGTGTGTGTGTGTGTGTGTGTGTGTGTGTGTGTATTGTAACACAAAGCTTAAGGAAAGAGGAATTTCTATACATAACTTATCTTAAGGCCTCTTACCGTTAACTGTGATGAAATATTCTTTTTATTCCTACACACAACTGTTCCCAATTACCCACACCTCCTTGAATAACATAACCACTCAACCACTCTTAGCCAGTTTTAGTCAGATTTCTAAGGCTATTGTTGTTGTGTGCACGTTTCCAGTTCTGCCCCATAAATATGAAACTTTTTAATATAAATGAGAATTTATTATAGAAGTAATATATCCACAGTAGTCTTTCTATTGTTTTTTAAACTGTCAAAAATAATCACATTGAATTTTTAGGCTGTCCATATACAATAGGGCCATTGTCAGTAGAAGCATGATTTTCATGGGGTTAGAACAACACCTCTCGTGGCATCAAGATGGATCTGGCAGGTCACTTCAGATTTGCTCCTTTACCTACTGTAAGTAAAAAAAAAATTGAGGGGAAAAATATAACAGAAAAATACAAGCAATAATAATAATAATTACAACAGGCACTCCTGAGTTACACCTGCCTAGTGCATCCTGACCTTCATGACATTACATCATATGGAGACGGCTCCTGAGGATGGCCTTATATGATGGTCTACTTAAAGATTCATGTGATAACTGAGGGCAGTTAAACTTACTGTAACAGTTATGAAGTTGGCTTAGAATTCATTGCTTATGACAACAATCTGTCAATTACATTACGAATTGCCATGAACAGTTTTGTACTTAAGTCCCCATCAGTCAATTGCACTTTTGACCTTAGAGACTGTAGTTATACTATAGTTATACTTATCGTCACACTATCTGGTATCACGAAAATGAGGACGGGTTCCCTTTTGAGTCTGGTTCCTCTCTAGGTTTCTTCCTTATGTCAGTTCAGGGAGTTTTTCCTTGCCACTTTCACTACCAGTGTTTAAGCACTGACAGAGGCAAGAAACACCCATAAAATAATCAGAAAACAGGAAATATCATATAACATATATCCTATAACAGGATAATCTTTGGGATATAAATGTTAAAATATTTCATATGTATACATAAATACCTCATACCAATGATCACCATCATTCTTGGCTTCTCTGCCCTCTGAAATCATTCTAGTTTCCCCTCTAGAGCAGAATAAAATGTATGAAAGTATAAAGCTCCACAACAAGGGTGCATTGCTTTCTTCTTTGTTCAAGAGAAAAGAGAAGGACTTATACTGTACTTTGTCATGGTTGTTGTGGACCAAGTAACAGTAAAGTACTGCCTGTTTCTCCTGCCTCTCATCGTAGCAGGTCGCGAACATGAAAGCCACTGGAACTCCTTCATCATGCTTTATGAGCTCTCTAAAGCATCCTTCATCTTTACAGTAATATCTGGTGCGATATGCTAAGAAAATATGCCCTCACTTACTAGTTTGTATCCTTATCCATTTCCCTTCCTGTCCAAATTTATGTCCACGAGCTGAAAGAAGTACTGGATAAACTGTTTAGTTTTATTATATGAAAAAGGAGAAAGGTGTGAATTCCATGTCCACCAAGACATCGCCACTGACAAAGTCAAGGTAAAGGAACAGCCAAGTCCGTGAAATAAAAATGAATTCCAGTGATTTCTGTGATTTGGTCATAAATCAAATTGATATTGGTTTATCGGTGGATTCAGTTCAGTTGCAGCAACTCTCACCTCTTTGATTTTTTATTTATTTTTATTTTTTTAATAAATGTAAACATTTATGAAATAATAATAATTGAAAAAATCTCAAGGTTTTCACAAGATTTCTCCATAGCCCCATTCTTTAGCACCTTGATGTTCTATCATTAAAATGCAGGCGGTAGAAACTGTGGTTGAGGCTGTCTTGACTTAGAGACTGGGGGAAAACCCAACCTACAGCATACCCAACCTAAACCCAATCCCTACAGCCTTCTTTTCCACTTCAGCAATTTCTTTTGAATGCAGTTATTACACTGGAAACCGAAAACACTTAGCTATAAATCTGACTTTTAAAAAGTGGCATCACTAGCTGGAAGGAGCAGAACATGATCCTACTATGATTTACACTAGCTATTAAAACCTCGAATATCTGAAAAAGCCTAGGAAGTGAATTCCCAAGCAAGCGCAGTAGGTGTTGTTCTTCCCAAGGTTCTACTTTCACCACCTCACTGCCCTCAAAATAAATGGTATGTGCAAGCTTGACTGAGAGAAAAACCAATTATTTGGGCAAACTCATCTCTCATCTGGAAGGCGTATAATCCTGAGAAGTGAGGTTGGGTCTCAGCACAAGATGTTTTTTTTTACCCACTCCTCTGTGTGGTATCCACTCTTGACACCCCAATCACCCGGCTCCCTGTACATACATAGTATAAATCTAAACTTGGATTGGATGCCTTTTAAAATTAATGCAAATACTTGCAATGTACACACGCTCTCAACTTCTCTGAGCCAATCAGAGATTGGAGAAGGGTAAATTCATATTGGTTGTTTTCTTTACAAACTGCTAAACACCCAATCACAGTTTACCTTCTTTAAGTCCAGATGTTACGAGAGTGGAATAGTAAAGGTTTAAACTACCAATGATCTCTTTGACTTTGGACATATTTAGCTTTGGTCTTCCCAGGAGCGGCCAGGTTATATTTCTTTTCTGAGTGAAGCAGAAAGTTTATTTACATCTCACCTGAAAGCTGATTTAAAGCTCAGGTGTTGATCATAAACCTGTAAGTATTACTATATATAAATGTAACGTTTGTTAAGCATGTTTTCTGTATTTAAGCACACTATTATTCCTAACTGTAGCATGTATTGACTTTTATGTCTATATATATGCTCAATTTCACCTGTTTAGTGGTACAAAACAGGACTGATACTTGTGGTGGCCTTAACAATTCGTCAACTTTAACTCTTAGTTCTGTTTAACATTTATAATTGCTAAAACTCTTAAATACACAAAGAACAAATTGGATGCTGCTAAAAAAATATTTTCCTGAATTTTTTGTTCAACAGAATATGGCTTGGAAAAGCCAAAAAAAAAAAAGGATTTTTGCAAAAATTATTGCAAAATTATAATGACCCAAACATACAGTATGTAGTCTTTAAAAGTTTTTTGTTTGTTTTTTCAGCCATTTCTGGTTTCTGTGTTCTGATTGGTTAGGAAAATGCACATCAACAAAGGGACATTCCAGGGTGATTTACTTAAAACTAGTGTAAGTACCCATCATTGAAGGGAAAAGAGTTTGTATAAATAGTTAAAAGGTTAAAGCTAAAAATAAGCTGATCAGCTTTAATGTAACAAGTGATATTATTATTTCAGGTTGAAGCCCACGTACATCTGCTTTACTTTCTGTACTGCAGAACTCATACTGCAACTTATTAATACAAAGAAATAAAAAAAAAATTATGTTTGAGTGGCTTACACCTTGTTTACTCTAAATTGTACTTCTTTTGCCATCAGCCAAGCACACTCCTTGTCCGGTAATCAGAGAGTGAATGGGAAAATTAAAAAAGTAAATCGGGTAAACATTAAGCTTTGTCTTAAAACGACTCCAGGGAATTAAAATTCATCTACACCACTTCAGCGCTGTTATTTCAGCTGTAAAATTAACTGTTAACTAATTAATTAGATTTTCTAATTAATATATGCGCAGGTGTTTTTTACATTGAGCAAGTAGTTTATTGCTACCTCATTTTAAAGTAGATTGTTAAATCTGGCACATAACATAACATCATATTATTCAACATTTTGATTTCACTTATGGCGCAGGATAAACTTCAGGCAAATATGAAAGTACTGCAGGAGTTTCAATAAATTCTGTCCAGTGGTCAATTTGAGACTTGAAACTTCAGGCAAATACCTAAGTTCTGCCAAAATTTCATTAAATTCTGTCCAGCGAGTTTTGCGTGATGCTGAGACAAAATCTGGCTGGACAGACATACAGACAGACAGACAGACATACAAAGTGAAAATTTTCTGAGACTGCTTACAGGTCCTCCAATGTATGAACATAAAGATATCATTAAAAAAAACAAGTTATGATCAATGCACAGACAAAAACTTTCTTTTATTTATATAGATAGCACCTACTGGAATCGCATGTTTTAGAAATAAGATCAAAGTTATATACATGTATAAGTTTTCCCTCTGGGCTAATGGAGCAGTCCGTGTCCTAGCAGTCTTGCTGGCAAGAAAAATTCATCTCATATGAATCAGATCAGACCAGAATCCTGATCAACTAAAATATCTCAATGGCTGCTATCTCCTCTTTTTAATTTGTATCTTCCTTTAATGTGTTGCACAGAACTTAAGTTTACCTTATATTTCATATGCATATTATGTCCAGTGCTTCAAAATGAAAACATCCAACATCTCTGAGAAATGAGGGACTCTTAATCAGCCTTTACAGTCTACAACCTTCGCTTCTCAGATTCCTCCTCTTCAGTATTAGGGACTAGTACTGTACAGTGAAAGGATAGTGCAAGAATGGTTTGTGTCCAACCAACTGCGGTGCCCTGTCTGGGCAAAAGGCCAGGGCTAATTTTTAATCCCAGTCCAGCCATGGTTAGGACATACAACTTGAGAAATGGTGTAAAACCACTCTAAAGCTTTGAATGTTCCCAGGAGCACAGTCAGCGCACTATTATTTTGAAATGAAAGAAGTTTAGAATCACCAGGAATGTTCCTGAATCATGGCATCAGAATGGTCGCAAAAGATTACCCAAGGCACATCTACAGTAACTGACTAAAAACAATTAAACAGTTTTGTATTTGAAAATGATGAGAATGGTGTTTGCTTAACTTCATATTTTGTCTTTGCTATAAGGCAAAGGAAAGAAAAAATCTATCATAAGCTAAAAGTGATAACAAAACCATGTGGCTTCGCCAGCAGTCTCTCTTCTACCTTACAAGTACTCTCAGAGGGACAACAACATTATAAGCTTTTCAGTTAATATCATTGGGCACGAACATACTTTTTTCTCATTCAGATATGCCTAGATTTTGCAGGCATGTCCTGTGGTCCATCAGAAACAGCCTTACTTTCAATTTAGTGTCCCCCAAAAGGCCATTACTTCCTATTTCTAGTGTAAATTGTATAGCCTTCCCCCTTCCTTGCTTCAAAAGCATGGAAACCAGAAGATAACTCAGGAAATTGGCTTTAAGGTATGCATTCTGAAAAAAAAAAGTAAGTAAAACTATATAAAAGAAGCTCCATAAAAGCCTATCAACCAACTGTCCCAAATATTTCATGATAATCTTTTGCCTAACAACATGCTTTTACTGATAAATATTTCAGGACAGTCATATATCTTTAATGATTCTTTGCAGTTAATAATATTTGGTGCCAATCAAAGTCTTTTGAATCATTCTTTTATAGTAAGGGTTTATGATAGATTAGAGGGGCCCAAATTCTATTGCTTTAGGAATTTGTTTTTCAAATCGCATTAGTTAAAAGTCAACTTCATGTACGCTGTAAATTAATTGTGGCATTAGAGAAGACAAATTCGTTACTTAAATGCTTCATACTTACGCGAGATACATAGTGTAACTGCTGCTTTTGCATTTGTGTTACTCGTAGACAGTTCTACTTTGTATCACATCTGAACGACAGCATTACAAAGCATTTTACAGCGCCTGTTAAATTACCATCTGGTAGCAAACTCAATACTCTCTTAGGGAGCTCATGTGCATTTAGAGAACGACACTGAAGATCCCGTTTGGTGGCACATAGTGAACCGGGACAACCAATATGAGCCCATAGCAACTACGCTGCTGGAGCAGAAGCTGGGGCTTAATTAACATAGCAAGCATTACAAGGATGACATTAACTAATCACCAATGCCTCAATGACATGCTAGTTCCTGCATTTCAGCAACACTGAACTCGTAACCATATCCAGGCCAGCTGCCCCTTCAGGGAGGTCACCATGTTCAACTTGACCTTTTTGAAGTACAACTGCTGGAGGAGCAATGACATGCTCCTTCAGAAAGTGAACCAAGTATATCCGCATTTAATTCTTTTATACTTAAGAAAATCTTGTTTTGTTTTTGAACAATATATTACTGTGTCCCATATGGTTGATTAAATATAAATCCTTAACTGTTTCCTTAATATTTTTTTCTATATATGTTTTATATAATGTAAATTATAGTCTTTAAGACAACATTAATAATGGGTTTTTCCTTATTGGATGTAATCAAAATAACTATGAACCGGTGATGCATCATGATTGTATACACATTAAACACTGTCTCCCATGAGTGGTTCGATGATTAGCCTTGAACTTAGAAAGACCATCATCTCAGGTTTCCCCCAGAGGAGCTGCCTCTACCCTCTTTAAAACAGTCCACTAATGTTCTAATTAAGCTGTGAGTGCAGTCCCAGTGGGGGTGTGCCATTCCAAAACCATCCAGCAGGTCACTGCTGAGATATGTTCTCTGAGTTTGTGGGCAAACTTGGTAACTCTCCTAGTCCAATTAAACAATTGGGCACTGGCATTTTAGAACAGGTTTTAAAAGTCAAATTAATACTTGTAATATCATTTACTGTACCCAGCAGATTCATGCGATGTTTTTATTAATATAGTTCTATACTGTTCTCTTTATAATGTCTTCCTAAGGTCAGCCTTGAACAGGTGCAAATGGCATGATTACTGTTTACATTTCCTCCAACCAATAAGTGAGGCCATTAGCACCTTCTTTATCACCACGCTTAGATTTCACTGAATAAGATTTAATGTCATATGAATTAAAATATCACAAATTCCAACTACAGACAATTACAGTCATCCTCTTTATTATTATAGTTTGAAAAGGTGACGATCTAATTATTTAAACCTTCAGATTGTTCCTTTTAAGCTCAGCAGACTGACACATCTGTTATCAGCTACCACAAATTCAGCCCTCATAATTTCTTATTTGATTTTGCAATTAAATTTCAATGTTTAGGTGATAACTTGTTAATTATTCAGTTTGGTTTTCTTTCTTTTCTTTTTTTTTTTTTTAAATCACAAAATGATCTCTCATTCGCATGCATCATGATAGGGTCCAATAAACCTCCCCCTGAGTCATCAATCTAGAGTAATGCTACATAATGTCTCTAAGTTGCCCAATAAAGCTAATGGATTCAAGCAGAGCTGTTATTATGATGAGCTTCAAGATGCATAGTTCTGCTGCTTGTCTGGAAACAGGATGGCAAATGTGTTACAAGCTGAAAGACAAGATGGGGCCAGGGGGATAATTATACTGTTTTGTCAGACATTGTTGATATAAATATGACCAAATTCCTTTTTTTTTTTTTTTTTTGGTCCCCCCGTCTCTTTCTCTCTCTCTCTCTCTCACGCACACACACAGACATTAATTTGCTTAATCATCATGTCCAACAGGTGGTGGACAAATGTAGGGGCAAACTGATACTTTGTTTCCTGAAAACAGACAAAAGCAGTAATTACACACACTTGTCTATCCTTATTCTACTTTTTGTTTCTCCGTTGTCGCCTTTTGGATTTTGTTCTTTTCATAAAATACTGAAACAAAGTTTGATTATATGTTCATCACATATGTGAATTATATTCTACCACTTAAGATCTTTTAACTTCATACACACTAAACTTACACACGCACTCACATGAACACTCACACACACTGTGTGTGTGTGTGTGTGTGTGTGTGTGTGTGTGTGTGTGTGTGTGTGTGTGTGTGCGTGTGTGTGTGTGTGTGTGTGTGTTCATATGTGTGCGCACGTGTGCAAGTTTAGTTACATATTTTGCACTTAACATTAAGCCAACCCTCGAGCGACCATTCAAAATCTTATGCAGTGCCAAGTCTTGGCCAAATTTGGTTGAAGCAGCTGTAAATTGGAAAAAATATATACTCTTATTCAAACCATAAATGCACTGACATAATGGCCTTTTGAATGTAATCTTTGTTTGTGTGGTGTTTGTACAAACCTAATTTGTCTTCCATTCAAGTTTATGAATTTGTGTTCAGTCTACTTAAATAAATTATGTAGAAACTTTTTTTTTAAATGAAACAACTCAATCTAAATATAAAGTCTCCAAATAGAATCATTAATGTTCAGTGGTAGGATTGCACATAGTCTTAGTTTAACCAAATAAAAATAGTCATTAACATAAAAAGCAAGTGGCATTTTAAAAAGCAAGGCATGCTCAATACTTAAACTGGACTTTCATTAATAAATAGATGTTACAAATATTAACAGTTTCATTACAATCCAATTGCTCGGTCATCAGACAGACGTACAAATAGATGTACATGATAATCAAAGTTTATGGTTTTATTTAAAACCTGAAGCAAGCAAACAATTCTGAAAGGCAAACTGATAATGAGACTAAGAGTCAGGTAAATAAGTTCAGCTTATTGGCTAACAGGTTAAACAATTAAAGATAATAAAACATGCAATAGTCAACACTAAAACGATAGTCATGAATAAAGAAAAGCTCGGGTCCTTTGCTGCAATGAGACTTTGCAAAGCAACTGTGACTTGTGTTCATTTTAAGGTAGTTGCATTAGAAAATGTTTATCTCATTTCATATCATATCATATCATATCATATCATATCATATATGTTGGGGCAGCAGTGGCTTAAAAGGTCGAGGCTGATCTGAGATCTGAGTTGCTGATCAGAGGAGCAGGGGTTGGAGCCCTGTCAGCACTCAGCACCATTGTTGGGTAATTGGGCAAGACCTTTAACCCTTCACCCCATACAAGTCAGCCACTGCATGCAGTGCCAGTCCCAAGCCTGGTCAGGAAATGGGAGGGTTGCAACAGGAAGGAAATTCAGTGTAAAACCTGTGCCAGGTCTTGAAGATCAAATGATCGTACAGTATGTGGCAACCTCAGGATAAAAGGGATCAAGTCAAAAGAATATATAAAAAAAATAATAAAAATAAAAATAAATATATATATATATATATATATATATATATATATATATATATATATATATATATATATATATATATATATATATATTTTATTTTTATTTTTTATTTTTTTTTTATATATATATATATATTTATTTTTATTTTTATTATTTTTTTTATATATTCTTTTGACTTGATCCCTTTTATCCTGAGGTTGCCACATACTGTACGATCATTTGATATATATATATATATATATATATTGTGAGAAAAGTCTGGTTAGTGAATTGGTAGTGGTGCCAAGAGCTTCTCTTGGGATTCTTTGTCATGAAGCTGGGTGGGCAGTTGGGAACGATTAAAATTCTTTCATTAAGGTGGGATTTCTCAAGGCCCTATTCCTCCCAGGCTCTGAGATACAGTAGCCTATTTATTTAGTGATGCATAAACATCTTTGTAAAGAACCAGTGATACCTCATTACCAGTTCTATGTAATATATGTAAATATTCTATTCTGCATTCTATAGCATCAACCTTGATATCGCTTCAAAAATAGGATCTCAATTTTTAGCAGCAAAAATGGGCCTTTTGTAAAGGTAAAAACTTTGAAGACTTGTCCCCTCTTTGACAGCACTGGCTTTTTGAGTACACCTATTCATGTACACCCATTCCTTCCTTAAAATATAACCTAAGAATCATAATTTTAAGCTTACAGAAACAACTTTGATGTCATTTATTTACTGTACATGTTGAATGTGTTCCATGAGAACCTTTGAGTCTAATAAAGATTAGCATTAAAAAATTGACCAAGAATAACATGGCCTGTTGGACATTGTTAATGATGTAAGGGGCATTAAGTAGGTCATATTGCCAAATGTAATGGCCAGATCAAGAGCGTTTTAGTACTTTTGAGTACTAAAGAGCATTTTCCACTGATCTCAACTGAATTTGGTCGATTCCCCCCGTATTGTTTGCTGTTTGTGCCCCTGGTAATCCATACATTTTACCGGTGATGTGTATTGGGAGCACTGGTGAGCAGGTTTATCATAACCAATTTTTGTTTAAAAACAAAAAATAAAGCACTGGATAAATAAACAAAGGATAAATTTGAATGCAAACTCAACGATAGGATTCCAGACCCTTAACTCTCTCTCGTTGGCACTAGGCATGGTTGGCCAGAGAGCACTACTGGTAACCAGACAATGATGGTCAGGGTGTTTAAAGAAGCAATGAATGATACGAAAATTCCTTTCGGGTCTTTAGCTACGGTTCATTAATGGTGGAGTTCATAATAGTAATTCGCTGTACTGCGCAATGCACCTGGTGCTAACAAGCTATTTGTGCTACACAATGCTATAGACAGCACACCCAATGGATAGCACACCCTAAGGACTGTTCAGTGTCATCTGAAATCATTGGTGCCAAAATTTTGCCAAGTTCACTTAGATATTTAGACAATGTATCTGTTGGACAAATTGTAACATACAGAACACTTCTAAAATGTGCCAAACCAGCTCTGACATAGGACCTAGTCTGATTCAACTATTCCAGAACTTCATGACTGTTTAAGCATACAGTAATATGTTCAGAGAGGCAGCTACAAACAGCCACACCACTGGCTTGGAGGAATGCATCTCATCAGTGTCTGGCTTCATTAGCAAGTACATAGGCGATATAATTTCCTTCAAGACCACACATGCAAGCCAGGACCTGTGGATGACCAAGATACTGCCTTCAGATGTAACAACAAGTCAGCCCAAGTGGCAAGGGAAAAGGCCAATCTCTCCTGGACTATCAGAAAGGCAAAGCATAACTATCCAGAAATAATCATTTCCCAAACACCAGGAAAATATTACATATGTGACAAATGTATTCAAGCAATCAAAAACTAGAAAGTGGCCCAGTGATATAGTAGTTAGCCCTGTCACCTTGCACCTCCAGGGTCCTGAATTGACTCCTGGCCAGGTTTGATTCCCGTCTCTGTGTGCATGTTTGCATATTTTACCCGTACTTGATGGGTACACCACTAGTCAAGAAGGCCATGTAGCATCTCAATTTACAAGGGTGGGATGCTGAAGATAAGCAATTTCACTGTGTCACAGGACAGTGTCCTGGCCAGCTGTTTCACTCAGACAGTGAACTGCACAGTCTCTACAGAGACCCTACAGAGAATTGTAAGAACAGCTGAAAAAGTCATTGGGGTCTCTTTACTCACTATCAACACCTCATACAATAACCCCTTTCACACATTAATGAACTCTTCACCCTCTTGCCATCTGGCAGAAGGTAGAAGAGCATCCTTTAACTTGTTGCTGTCTCCCAAAGCTCACCTGGGCTAGTGCATTATACAATGCACTAACCACTTTTTATTTGAGACTTTTTATCTGTTAACATTGCTGCAACTTCCAATATTGTTGCAAAATGTTTATTGTATTGCTTACAGACCATGTTGAAATCATTACCTTCCCACACAAAACTATTCTGTTGTCACTGCCATTCTGTTGGCATTGGATTTGCCCAATGTGAAAAAAGGGAGAATGAATGAGGCAGGTATTATGGTAATGGTTTCATGCCCTAGACTGATGGCTGGTAGTTGCTGCTTACCCATAAGTTAGCCTGGATTGTTGATGGTGAATCGAAGCCTGTGTGAAACCTGATGCCCCTGTATGTGGAAACTCAGCCAGCAATAGAACTCCTAAAGTATGACTCCTTAAACCATACTAATAAATACTGCAGAGAGGGTCGGAATAACAGTGGATAGATCAGTAACAGTTATTGTTTACATAAAATCCACTGTCTGACTCTCTGGGATGGTCATGAACTGTACCACCTTTAAAATGCACTTGAGGTTGTCAGCAGGATGGCCAACAATCTTCAACCCACAAGACTTCAGAGGGAGAATTAGAAATGACTACCTCTCCAGGAAAAACAATGGTACGCTAAGTTATCTAAACCTCTGAGATTACATCAACATACATTTTACTTTTACATATCAAATCAGAAATTTGCGCAGGACTCTTATACGTTCCTTTTTCATGTACTGAACGTGTTATCTCTCTGTCTTCCTCAAAGACATGTGAAACTCAACAAATCAGCAGCATCAGACGAGGAAAGAAAGGAATACTGTAAGAAGCCACCTCAACAGTCATCATTATAAATCCCAGACTCTCACCTTTATCTGCAAGGTGAATATTGGATTACCAACCACCCATATCTCTAATCAACAAATTCATGGTTATAGCTCTACAATCTGCTTCAACAGACGGAGGAGGACATCAGACCATTTGTACAACTGAAGAATTGTGCACAGCGGGCCATGAGGCCTTCTTCTAGATCCCAGGATATGTTGACTTGACTGAGACTGTAGCTGGACGTCAGTGTGATATTTTTTTTATATTTCGATTTTTGCTTATTATCTATTTGGCCGTGAACCTCAAACAAGCAGACCTGACACCAGAAAGATACTTTGTTCATGATATCTGCTAAATTGGACAACACTGAGTCTAGGACTCGCTGACTACAATCACAATTAATGTGATGGCTGAAAAAAACAAAACAACCAAAGGTGCTGTTCAGAGGCAGTTTCTGAAGGTGTTTCTCTCATCTGAAGCCTTATAGATGAGAGGTGAAATACCTTCAGAGACTAAAAACAAAAATCTAGTTTCCATTGAACAGCACCTTTTGAATTACCGTAACCTGTACAACTGAGAATCTCTACAGATGAAACATTCAAATACGCACTTCCCTTGGCCTCTATAACTGTGGCTGCCAACATGCCATAATTGTACTGTAGTATGGCTCCAGGTTTATTACTACAGACAGGTCCTACTTCTCTATCTCTCATTTGTCATGACTCCTTCCCAGTCAATGTGTCACTGTCAGTAAGCCGCTGACGAAGAATGTTCTGATGTCTAACTACAGGAGTTGATAATGATTGAGTCAAAATATAAGACAATCTGTATGATTTTCCCCCTTGTGTTATCAAGGCTTAATCCTGATTCTTGTTTCATGTGCCGATAAATTCTTTGTTGCGCCATGAACCCGGACCAGAAAGTGCCCCTCAGTTTGTTTTTGGGCTAAACACCGTTGCTTTACCATTGTAGATCACTGCTTCTCATGATCAGCAATTATTAGAGAAGCTTGTTAAATGTTGAACTTGAGATTACTTTGGCGCAGCCAACTAATACTGGAGCATGTGCCCCAGTTAAGGGGGTCTAACAAGGCCCATGGTGGTCATCCAGTTGACCTACCTATCTTGTCATGATGGGTATCATGTCATAATAAAGGATTTTACCTGAAAAACATTTACTGTAGAATATATCAGCAATATTTCTAAAAACCATGATCCAAGAAAAAAGCAACTGATTCTACCAGGTGATCTTCAGTGTTCATGAGCATTGAAGAACTTTGTACAATATGACGGGGATTACATTCGTCTGTTTATTTTAGCAGGGAATTTCCGGTTGGATTCACTGAGACTGAGGGTGGAAATGATCTTGTAAATCAACTAATTGCCAGGATTCCAATCTAAATCAGATGCCTTTAAAACTTTTAAGATCAGGTAAATATCAGTTGAATACAGACATACATGAAAATGAAATACAGTGTTCTTATATTAAAAAAAAACAAATAAAACAAACAAACAAACAAACATGTTTTTTTTTTTTTTATGTTCTAAGGTACATTTGCCTCTGAGGACAAATACCCAGGAAATAAAAAATATCTAGCCAAAACTAGCACAAGCATTTACCAGAACAACCATCAACAATCCCAGTAGTTGTTCTCACAAAATATCTGCTGTGTTAATCTGCACAGTGCCCATAAGAAACCCATCTAACTGAATTAAAATCTAAACTTACACACAAAAAAAAACAAATCAATTAAGGCATCCAAAATCAACAAAGGCTGTAGAACCTTCAAACTTTTTAAATATAATTATTCCCCAACATTGTTTGCTCTGCACATTCAAAGGCTAAAATTAGTTAATAATGGTAAATGGAAACATCAGGAAATCACAATGGCTAATATCAGGTGAATATCTAGGCCTAAATCTTTGCCAGGATTTCAAATGCTACTTGTTTTATTTTTCTGAGATATTCATTTGCTACACAACGTTACGCCTGAACACTCCATAAAAGCACATTTAGATCATGTTTATGAAACAAACACTAATAATCAAACAAATCTAGGAAATCATTCAAACCTGAAGAACTAGTAAAGCACTATATAAGAAGTATAAGATCCAAGTTTCTCCCACAATTAACAATGGTCAGCAACTTAACTAATATACAGTATATAAACCTATATATTATTACTAATGAGAAAAGAAAAGTAGAAGAGCAAAAAAGAAGTGTGCAGAATAAAAAGGACATGAACCAGACAAGAAGGCTGTGTGCTCAGTCCTCTGCTATTCACTCTGCTGACTCACGACTGTGCAGCAATGCACAGCTCAAACCACATCATCGAGTTCACTGATGACGCGTCTGTGGTAGGTTACATCAGCACGAATGATGAGTCAGTGTAGAGAGAGGAGATGCGGAGGCTACTGGACTAGTGCAGAACAAAGAGCCTGTCCCTGAATGTGGACAAAACTAAAAAACATATCTGTTGACTTCAGGAGAGCTTTGTGCTCAATGCCTTCTCAGTTTCAAGAACACTAAACTCATAAGTGTTCACCTGAAGGATAACCTCGACTGGTCTCTGAGCACCAGTTCCATTTGTTAAGCCCAGCAGCATCTCTACTTTCAGCAAAGGGTGAGAAAAGTTCATCTACAACCTCCCATCCTCACCACATTTTATAGTGAGGACAGCTGTGAAGATCATCGGGGCCTCTCTTCTCTTCATCACAGACATTCACACTACATACTGCATCCGCAAACTTACCAGCATTGTGGGTGACCACACATACTGTACCCTTCATACACACTCTTTACTCTTTTGCTATCTGAAAAAAAAATTATAAAGCATTCAGGTCCACACAACCAGACTTTAACAATTTCTTCCCACAAGCCATCAGACTTCTCAACATCCAGGGCTTGGAATGAGACATTTGTGTGCGTGCACACACACACACACACAGACACACGCACGCACGCACGCACGCACGCACGCACACACACACACACTAAACTGGACGCCATTTCATTTAAGTCTTCTTGTAATTTTTTTTACTAAATTGGCTGCTAAAACACACACAATAAAATTTCATGTTTACACTCATCACATTTATGATCAATATATTGCAATATCTTGTTGCCATTTGACTCTCATCAGAATTGTGCACTGTATGGTGCTGGTTAACTTTGCATGTTGTCTTGTCTTGTGGTTTGCTTTGTGTTCTGATGGTTTGCACATGCTTGCACTCAAGGTCTTTGTGTATTATATAATATATATAGACATTAATTTGCTTAATCATCATGTCCAACAGGTGGTGGACAAATGTAGGGGCAAACTGATACTTTGTTTCCTGAAAACAGACAAAAGCAGTAATTACACACACTTGTCTATCCTTATTCTACTTTTTGTTTCTCCGTTGTCGCCTTTTTGATTTTGTTCTTTTCATAAAATACTGAAACAAATTTTGATTATATGTTCATCACATATGTGATTTATATTCTACCACTTAAGATCTTTTAGCTTCATACACACTAAACTTACACTTACACACGCACTGACTGTGTGTGTGTGTGTGTGTGTGTGTGTGTGTGTGTGTGTGTGTGTGTGTGTGTGTGTGTGTGTGTGTGTGTGTGTGTGTGTGTGTGTGTGCGTGTGTGTGTGTGTGTTATGTTATGTTATATGTTATAGAAGTTATGCGTAGTCTTCTGTAGATCTGTACTGTTTTATGTAACAGCACAGTCCTGAAGGAACCTTGTTTCTGTACTGCTGTATAGGGTTGGAATGACAATTAAATCCACTTTGCCTTTGAAAAGAAATAAATTCAAAATGTGAGTGAGGTGGCCCTCTGGTGGTCTGTTAGGCAAATTATTACACATACCATGTATTCATTGGAGTTGTGCTCAGATGTGCAAAATAGCTTTTCATTTCTATTTAAATTCTTAAATTCTTCACATTTTAAATTCTTCTTTCTTTCTTTCTTTCTTTTTGTCTCTGTGCCATGCAGAGCTATAAAACTGTTGTCTTTTTCTTTTGTGCATTGCATCAATAAATTACCATACAAGTAGTAATAAGTGGCAATGTGAATCCTTTCCAGTCTCTTGCCTTTGTTCAGTAATGTAAAACTAAAATAGATATTTTGCAGAAAAAGTTCAAACGTTTAGCTGTAGTTTTCATCAGAAAATACCTCCAGAGTACACTGTTATGCATTTCACCTACTGTGTTTGGAAAAGGAAAAGAAAAAATTCTGATGGTACCATTCTGATGGTAATGACATGTTCAACAGCGTGAATATTTGCTTTTAAGAGATAAACTAAGAATTGTGAGCAAGTTATGTAGTGCTGTTTGTACAAATTGTTATGAGAACTGAACTTACTGTTTTGCAGAAGATAAGTGATGCGAGATTAGATAATGTATCATGCAGTCATGCACACGCACTCACACACAGCAATGTGCATACTATGCACTATTCAGCCCTCTTTTTCTTGGGTATGTAATCTCACAGAGGATGTCATAGTTTTAAGTAATATTACTGTGCATTGTTGTTCTTTACATCATTCAGTCAAAAAAGTGCCCGACAGGGTAAAAAGAGAAATAAAGCACAAGTATTCTGCACTCTGCACTCAGTCTTATTTGTTATTCATCTTTTAATCGTAAACAAAATATCATATATTGAAAAACATATTGTCCCATTCCTACACTGCAAAAT
This sequence comes from Clarias fuscus, assembly GCA_030347435.1. Classification (NCBI taxonomy): domain Eukaryota; kingdom Metazoa; phylum Chordata; class Actinopteri; order Siluriformes; family Clariidae; genus Clarias; species Clarias fuscus. The sequence continues at coordinate 12,003,810 of CM059204.1, read as the reverse complement.
TACACTGGAGTACAGGAGATTTTTTATTGTGTCCAGAAACACTAGGGACGTATGTAGAATAGATACAGATGCCCCAAAGAGTCTAATCTTAAAAACAGATATTTGCTCTAATCCAGTTTATTAATAGGCAGCTTGAAATACAATCATTCAGACAGTATGGCAGAAGTGTTAATAAGGACACAGCAAAACATTGTTTAAAGTTCAAATAATATGATGAAATTCTACATTTGTATGAGTGCCAGCACTCATACAGTACAGTACAGTAGAAGTAAGAGGATACGAGTTTACTGACAAATGTGCAAAGGAATACTCAATTAATAAATAAAAACATAAATAAAACTTACTTTGAAATGACAGTAAATCTCAATGACTTTATGTGTTTTAGGTGATACACTGTCAATTGTTGTTTTTTTCTAATATTGTTTTATTACTATTTATTACTTGATGTTAATTATTTATTATTTATAATTATTAATAGTAGTAGAAGTAGTAGTAGTAGTAGTAGTAGTATGTTTTAGTAAAACTGAAGAATTTGAAAAAAAAAGAAAGAGTGGCGGAAAGAGTGAGAAGAGGAACGAATGGCAATATGGTTACTTAAAGGCCACAAAATTTTGTTGAAGAGAAGCAGGATAGAGGAAAGAGGACACAATAATATCCAGGTATTCAACCAAGCGTTTTGGACATACTGGTCTAATGAGTAGGTTATTAAAATGGGAAAAAACCCAGTACAGAAATTTGTGAATTTTCTGAACATTTAGAAAATTTTGTACACTTTTATTATTTAGTGTCCATACTGTGATGTTGAGGCGGCATTGTAGCCTCGCACCGCCAGGGTCAAGGGATCGATTCCCACCTCGGGGTTGAACGTGGAGTTTGTATGTTCTCCCCATGCTTTGTGGGTTTCCTCCGGGTACTGCAGTTTCCTCACACAGTCCAAAGACATGCGGATTAGGCTAAATGGCTCCAGGCCCCTGCGACCCTGTAATGGATAAAGCAGTATAGTAGATGAATAAATGAATGAATGAATGAATGAATGAATGAATGAATATTGATATCTGAATTTCTGACTTTTTTTTTTATTTCTGGAATAAATAGTGTAGTTTACAAATAAATAGTTTATAGTGACCCTAATCCTCTTCCATAATAACAGACTCTGCAATCCTTCTGATTCTGACACTGACTCATCAGTCATGCCTTCACAAAGGGAAACTTCCTTCCAGAATTCTATTTTTTAAAAGTGGGCGGGGTCTGCGAGAACCAGACTTCCGGGTTTAAAAGCCGTTCTTGGTTCATGTGTACGTGGTATTTTAGCCCTTTTAGAGAGGTCAAGAACACCCTGTTGCGACATAACGGGTTAAAGCGTCTCCTATTTCCCCGTTTGCCATTGGTTAAAGAACACAAACTTAAATTCAGATGCGGTTTATCCTACAGACGGTGTCCTACCTAGCGTAGCTTAGCCTAGCCTAGCCGGGTTAGCTCTCAGGCTACACTACGCTCCAGTAAATCAGTAACTGATTGTTTGCGTTATTTAAGAGAGCGTTGCTTTCAACAGGGGAGCGTAGATTATACGGTACGAAGGTAGGACGAGCTATTTCTTTGGCAGTATTTAATTATAATTTACATAATTGTACAAAGGGCACAATGTTACTTGGTTATTATCTGCAGTGTAGACCACTTATAAACTGTCCTGTTGTGCCTTCAGCAATAGCGTTAGTGTTTATGTAGCCAAGGCAGAACATGAAAAGTTAGAGGTAACTGTGTAATGATGGTTTTGTGTGCTAGTTACTGTATATGTTCACTTTACTAATAAAAAGTCAGTAAATCAACCACACAGTCTGTGTCCACAATTTAGCAGCGAATGGATGGAATTTTAGTACCTTAATTATTTAAAATACATTCATTTGGGCCATAATCATGAAAATTAAAAGAAATAAACACTTGAAATATATCAGTCTGTCTGCAATTAATCTATATACGAGTTTTACTTTTTGAATTGAATTACTGAAATAAATAATTTATTGTGATGCACCTATCTCGCATAAGTCAAAAGTGCTCCACTCACATTTCAGCCACCACTTTAGTATAAGTTCTCAAGGGACAATACTATAGAAATGAAACCTCGATATACTTTAGAGTAGTCAATGTGCAGATTGGATGGCAGTACAGATTTACTGTCCTCTAACAATAACTCAATATGCAGACCTTATTGTCTAAATAACTGGCAGCGAAAATGATACACCCTAAGTGGACATGTCAAAACTGTGTCCAAAATGTCAGTTTTTTGTGTGAGCACCATTGTTATCTAGCACGGCCTTAATCCTCCTGGGTATGGACTTCACCAGAGCTGCACATGTTGTTGCTGGGATCTTCTTCCACTCCTCCATAATGATATCGCGGAGCTGCTGGATCTTAGACACATGGGGCTTCACCACCTTCTGCATGAAGATGCCCCGCATGTGCTCAATAGAGACATATTTGCCCATGAACATGATATATGTTCTTTGTTCAAACTTTGCATGGTTAAAGATGTACACCTGTTATCATTTAGGGAGTACTCACATTTTTTTTGACAATAATGGCTGTATGTCGAGTTATTTTCAGAGGACAGTAGAACTATACTGTTATACAGGCTGCATATTGACTACTCTAAAATATGTCCAAGTTTCATTTCTATAATATTGTCCTTTGATAAGATGGACTAAAATGTTTGCTGAAATTGGAGGTGTGTACTCACTTTTGTGAATGGGTGTATATATAAAATTATGACACCTTAATTTCGAAATATCATATTTAAGGTTTATAACAGAGGCCAAAAAAAAATATATATATATAAAAGTTTTATAATACTAGTTTTTAATGGTATAATGTTTAATGTAGCTATGACATACACACTGAACATTCAGTAAAGTTTTATTCTGTAGTTTGAGACCCATAAAAGTCTGTGTGTCTGTGCTATATTTTTTTAAACACTTTTTTTTTCTAATGGTTTATTTTTATTTTTGAAAATGCAGTGTCTTTCCCATATTCTCCCTACAGTGATCTATCGATCTTCAGCTGCTCTCCTTTAGAGAGAAAATGAGTATATCAAGTCTCTGGAGATCTTACCAGGCGTTAATGACCAAAAAACCATGGACTGTGCAAATAATAACAGCTGGTAAGACGCATTACATCAACTTAAATATGGATTTACCTTTATATATATATATATATATATATATATATAACCAACATTTGAATTCATCCTGAATAGAAAACAATGCAATTAGGAAAAGGGTCAGTCTTAGTAAAAAAAAATTCACATTTTTATTTTTATCATAATCTTGTTTTCCAGGATGAATTAATTTTATTTCTGCATTTGCACCTCTCTGTCAGTAGATGTCAGTGAAAAAATAGTTAGGTACATCACAAAGATTCCCTGAAAGAATGCTGTTTTCATTAACTTTGTCTAGATAGTATATAAGATTAATTTAAATTAATTTGTTTATATTAATGGGTGACTAAGCATTAATATAAACTGTGACCAAATCATAAATAAGTTTTAGAGGGTTAATGGAGGGGGGGAGAAAAGCTTGATTCATACACACACAAAATCTAATTTCTGAATAAAGCGTTTCACGTGTGTATTTTCCTGCATTCTGATCACAGGCATGTACAGCTCTAATAGGGATATAACTAACTTTAAACCTGAGGGGTTGATTCTAGCTGTTACACAAAGATAGTAGCTGTGACACAGTTGATTCTAGCTGTTATGCCTCTGTGCTATTTATTAGTTATTTTTATTTATTATTGCTAACATACAGTTTTTTTTCTTTTAAGGGTTCTAAAATAGACCCTTTTTGTACAAAGGAGTTGAAAGTACTTTGCAGACAGCACTTTTTTTTGTTACTTGCAATTGCTGTAAATGTATTTGGTATAAAAAAAAAAAAAGAGAGAACCAGAATCGTGTGAGAGGATCGTGATCTCAATTCCCATGGCGAAAAGTCATGATTCACATTTTGGCAAGAATTATGCTTCCCTACTGTGTATGGATGCTTCTCAAAACACAGAAAAACATGAGACTCGTGCAGGTGAATATGTTTTGTCTTGTACTGTATATTGTTGTAGATGACAAATGTGTGGATTTTATTTTAGTAGCCAATTAAACTGTCCTGTTCTCAGTTGTCATTATAACTGTAGAGGGTGGAAAAAAAACAAAATAACCTGAAAGGATTTAGGAAAACTAATCAGGTATGGTGAATCTAGTTATATTTTAACTGTGTTATTTATAGTTTACAGCAAAAATCTATGCGATGAGATTTTAAATGTCTCAGTGTTGTACAAGTCTCATCAGCTAAATGGTGTTTTTGCTTTGTTCCATGTGGATTAGTTAGCATGCTGAGGTGGAGTGTGTGCCAGATTGATCATAGATAATTTCTCCTGGAATGCAAAATGCGTCAGTCATGGCCTCTAGCCAACAGAAGCATTTCTTCAAGGACAGGGAGTGGAGAAGGTTTTGCTGATTTCAGCAGTCTACCAAACCCCCTTCAGCTGGTGCCATTCTCCTGATGAGAACGATTTATTCTGAGTATGCCGTCATCACTGGTGCATCATGTAAACGTGGCACGAAAAATTTGTTTATATAGGTTAAAGTAGGCATGCTTCTTTTATAGCTGTTTAATTTCACTCAGAGGTCAACATTACCATAAATAAAAAAAAAATAGGCAAGATTCATTGGGTTTCTACCAAACCATACTAATGCACTAAAATACTACATTTGCTTATATGGACTAAATGTTTTTTAAAGTTATTTATTAAAGTCTGATGCTGAGCAACAGAAACTAAAAGAGGTGGGAAAAATAATGAAAATTATAAGGTAAGAGACAAAGAGAAGAAAAATTGTGAAAATGAAAAATGTGATAAATGAATTAATAAATTCAGTATTTATCAGAAGTGTGTTTTGGATCTAGTTAGTAGAGAACTGATTAAGACATGTTACATCCATAACATCAATTTATCATTAATCAATTATATATATATATAAAAAAAAAGATAAGCATTTTTAAATCTCCCCCTTTTTATTAAAGTCTCTTCCATGGTGAAAGTTTATAATAAGCCTGTACTCTCACAAATGTTTGTCAGTTTAATATCACATCCATACCGCTGATAAAATGGTGTATATTTTCACTATGCTAATGATTTATTCATTTTAAGATGGTGAGTTTACATTAAAAGTTATGCAAATTAAGTCACTGATATTTAGCTGGTCCATAATCTGAGACTTTTTGTTTACCAATTCGAGTCCAAATATCACATCCATAACGTTGGAATCGCCCAGATTTTTTTTGTATTCTACTTTACTTGTAACAGTTAGGTTTGCCTAAAACAGATAATTCGGTTTACACACTTTCCTGTAGTGATGGGGGCAGGGGCAATTAAATGGTTAAGACATTGATTAGAAGGTCACTGGCTCAAACCCCACTACCAGGAATCTACCACTGCTCGGGTCTCGAGCAACCCTCAGCTGCTCAGATGTATAATGAGATAAATATAATTTGCATAAATGTAAGGTAATGATGGGAACAACACAAGTCCAATCATCTAACTATCAACAGATATTCAAAATAACCTGGATCGACTGTGTGCAGAATAATATGAATAATATCATATAGTAATAATAATATAAAGATGTTCAGAGAAGCCCCCTGCTGATTGCTTACCAAACTTTTCTCTAACGTGAACCTTGTGAGGACAAGAAAGTGAGAGACACATGTCTGAATATTGTCTTCCTTATACTGCTGCTGCATTTTCTCCTCCTGTTGCTGCCTGCAAAATAGATTGGATAGAGTAGATATTCTTTAATAAGATAAGCCAGTAAATCAACATCCATGGTTCTAGTCTTTTTTACACTCTTATTCTGGTTTATTAGTTCTTCTCTGGCATATGAACAAAGGTTACATTACACAAGACGTACCAAATTTACTCACCAGTGTTTGCTTTTAAGACGAGATGACCTTTGTAAACCGTGGCATTTGGTCAGGCGCAAGCCTGTAAATATCAGGAAGGTTCTATGATAGAGCTCCCCTTAATATTTGAGTTGTGAGTTGTACTAGTGTTTATTTTAATCCCACCTAACAAAAATATATAAACACTGTTAACTATTTTTCCAGTTCCTATCACCAATTGAATAGTACTAAGAAAACTGACTTGTGAAATTAAATTATTTGTGTTATTTGTAGAGAAACACTTTTGTAGATTATACATTTTAGAAGATTATAAATCAAATAGTAGTTCCTTTGTTTGAATTATTTAGGGTCTAGTACGATAAACGAGACCTAAATACGGAATTATTGTAGTTGTAGGGCAATTCTAATTTTTGCACAAAAAAAAATTCATGCCTTATCAGTTCTGGCTGGTTGTGGACGTGTTACTGTAGAAATTGTAATCGTTAGTGATGGGAATCATAACGGAGCAGCTGATATAATATTATCATGCTACCTACAGCAGTGCCGATTCCATTTGTATTGCGATTTTGTAGGTATCAAAATTCAATAAATATCTGTATCTGTTAAAATTCTAAACAAACTTGGGAAATTATTCACTCCTACCACACAGAATGCTGCACTACCTGTTAATGTGCACTGCCAGGAATCATTGTTTCAGTTTGTCTGAGGGATGAGCTTGCCTCCTGTTTTTGGGGACTGTTTGTCCTGAGTCGTAAACAACAAAATTTAAATTTCCCCCCTAATGTGACCTCAAATACCAAGAGGCCAAATACCATATAGGTTGGTGTGCAGTTATTGGTGTATAAGGACAAAAACTTGAGATGTGCCAGTGCTTAGAGTAATAGATGAAAATGTGTGAGGGCCAATTCTTTGGTCCATGTGCGAATGGGAATAGAGAGACCAATGTCTTGTAGTTGTTGATTAAGATGTCTAGGATGATGGTATTGAATGTTGAGTTATAATCATTGAAGAGCATCCTCATGTAACCCTCTTGATGTTGTAGATGGTTGAGTGCTATGTGGGTTGTGATGACAATAGCATCTTCAGTGGCTCTGTTTTCTCTGTAAGCACACTAATATGGATCAAATGTGGGGGAGGCTAGATTTTATGTGGTACAGAACTATTTACATACTGAGACTGGCATTTTTGGGAACGGGTATTATAGATATAATCTTGAGCACTTTTCTTGGTACTCCATCAGGTCCAGCTGTCTTTCTTGAATTTACAGACCTGAGCACATGCCTTATATCCTGTTTCTGCCGTATGAATGTGTGGGAGTCAGATGGAGTCTGTTTTGGATTTATTGAAAAAAGATAATTTAGCTCTTCAGCATCTGTGTTTACTCGGCTGTTGGTGCTGCTTTAGTAATTGGTTATATCCTGTAGCCATTACTCTCAGAGTTGGACTGAGCTTTGTCATCTGACCTCAGGGCATGTGTTTTGCAGTTCCTGAGGAATGTTTGGACCTTCTTTGTCATACAGAGCTTTTGGTGAGGAAACATCCAAATGCATTTTCACAGTGATATTGTCAGCACAGTGTCAGTGTATTCCTTCAGGTCACCTAGATGAAACAAATTCTATATTGTGCAATCAAAGATTTAAAAGATCCAAACTTTGTTTGCAAAAATTAGTTGTTCAAGTCTGCCTCTCTCTCTTTCTTTCTCACTTTTTCTCTCGCTCCCTCTCTCTCTCTCTGTTGTCCTACAGGCTCTCTGATGGGGGTGGGGGATATCATCTCCCAGCAGCTGATTGAGAGACGTGGCTTGACCAAGCACAGCATTAAACGCACCACCAAGATGATGAGCATTGGTTTCTTATTTGTTGCAAGTCTATTTATTTATACATTTATCAATCTTTCAGGAAAGTCTTTTAGAAAAATACTGCCAGATTTAAAGTAAAAACATTATTAAAAACATGCTGTTTTTTTCTTTTTAGGTTTGTTTAAACTACACAATGTAATCATTATATAAATTATGCAGTATGTCATTACCAATACTATGAACTGAAGTGAGTTAAGGTTTACATTAAATGAACAGGTGTAAAGACTGCGTGAGTGTTTATATACAGTGATCACCAGCAAACTGGTGACAGAATCATGGGCACCCAAGGTTCATCTATGCCAATGGGGACCAAAGGACAGTCCATCTGATCGGAATCCACAGAAAAAACAATGCAGCACAAATCACAGAGCCATTATAGAAAGGGCCCAAAGCACCCAATGTACTCCAGCCCACAATTCATAGGGTTTAGGGCAAAGAGCCTAAGGCCCGGCCCTGAAGCTCCTCATATTGCCATCAATGGCAGGATGTACTAGGCAGCAAGTAAAGAATCAGTTCTCAAATTTGATGTGCTAGAAGCAGTAAAAATGGGCAAGTGTAATGAACTGAGAGACCATAGCAAGGTCCACATTGTTATGGTTAAAACAGTTGGCTTGAGCATCTCCAAAACAGTGGGTATTCAGTGGTTAGTACCTATCAAAAGTAGTCCAAGGAAAGACAACCAGTGAACTGATGACAGATTTGCAAGTTTATTAATCTGCATAAAGCAAAGGCAGTGACAACAGTATATGAGATGTGTCCAACTTACAAGGCCTTAAAGAATCTGCTGCTAACACCTTGTTGTCAGATACCACAGCACACCTTTAGAAGTCTTGTGGAGTGTGTTGATGGTTCAGAGGTGTTTGGAGGCAACAAGAGGGACATGCACAATATTATATATACACAATCAGCCAAACCATTAAAACCACAGGTTTTAGGTTCCCCTTTTGGAACCAATACAGCTCTGAGGCATGACTCCTCAAGACCTTTGAAGATGTGCTGTGGTATCTGGTACCAGCATTCTAAGCCCCATAGACTGTTCTGATACCTTTCTATCATAGTCATAAATGAACCTTGAGTGCTCATGATCCTGTCACTCTATATAGATGAGCGAAAAAGTGTTTGATGACTGGTGTGTAGTGTGATCCATTTAAATACATATTTTGTCTACTACAGGGACCAGTTATTGGTGCATGGTACAGAGTACTAGACAGATTTGTCATTGGGACAACCAAAACTACTGCACTAAAGAAAATGCTGATTGACCAGGTACAATTATCTGTTCAGCTCTACTATGTCTACAGGTATATTCACGGGACAACTGCATTGAGACCGATCTGTCTATATTTATATTACAAGCAGCTTTGAAATTTTGAAATTTTGATAAATTTTGAAAAAAAAAAAAAAAATTTGAAACAAGAAATTTTGCAAATGTAACTGTGTTGATGGTTCATATTCTTAATTGTACGTGACTCACATTTGTCTTTGTTCTGTACCCCAAAATGTCTCAGACGGGTGTGTTTTACCCAATGCATAGTTTTCACAGCAACATTCCAAGTCATGTGCCGCCATGTTTGTTGGCAACTGGACAGGAGAAAAGTGTGGCTGCTGCTAAATTGAATGGTTTGAAGACCCACAACAGTCAGAAATCCTGATTATTCCAAGTGAATTGGAGTTACGTGAAGGATACCACTATTTGAGCCACAACCTAGTGACCTTGCCAATCTAGCTACAGTAGGTAGCTTGGCTTGTAAGGCTAATTTATTAACGGTGCAAAAATTCTACGGCAATCTCTGTTTTTTAGTACAAACTTTGTTATAGCCTATTATATTTCATGCCTTTTTATTTTATATACTTTTCAATGAGTTAGTACAAAACTTTTCCCGACATTTTCAAACATCAGTATTCCACCACTAAAAGAAAATAATTATTTATATGCCAGAAAGGAATTCACCACATTATATAAGAGAACATTTTTTAGAAAAACTGCTGGGTTGCAACAGTCCAAGTTCTCAGAAGAAAGAAAAACTTGGTAGCTAATTTCCTTATAGACGTGCACTATATAATTTATTTTTAAGGAATCCTTGCTCTACAGAATTTATCATTTGCCTAAAACTTTGACCCACCCTCACCCCCTATATAAAGTACTAAACGTATGTGAACAGATTAATGTAGTCATATGTTGATAGTAATTTGTCTTATTTGGTCTGAAGTCTGTAACCATAGACATCACTATGGTTTTTTCCTGATCCTGGTCTACCAGTCTTTTGCAGCTGCCAACATTAGTTGCTGACTTCTTTGGCTTAAAGTATTGTGTGCTTTTGAAGTATGATTTGCACTGTGAAGGACCATACAGTGATTCCTGAAGCATTTGATTGAGTTTTTGGCAGACATCACAACTCCACTGGTTTTGGCACACTTATATTGCTAATAAATAGACATGGTTCCATGTTAGACTTAAAATAGATGTTGGGTCTTTTATTTGATTTCTTGAAGTTGAAATAATGAGTGAATAACCTCAAACATTTGAGTAGCCTTTTGTTTACTTACTTTTGGTCCCTTTAGGGTATAAGGGGGTGCTATTATTTTAACATTGTTGACTTGATTTGTACATTAATACCTCAAATTAGACCTGAAGGTCTGCTGACAGTCATTATTTAAATTCCTACATGCTGAGTTAAAAAGCAAAAATAATATTTTTGTCATTGTCCAATTAATATGTCCAATTATTTGTGGACCTGGCTGTACTTCTGTCTTTACAGGTATGCTTTGCGCCCTGCTTTCTTGGAACATTCCTAGTAATCTGTGGAACTCTCAACGGGCTCACTGTGGAAGAGAATGTAGCTAAGCTAAAGAGGGTTAGTGTGAAACTTGTCCAGTTGGTCTTTACCAGAGTTACTAAGGTTATATAAATATACAACAATTTTTGATTAGTACCAGTTAAAAGTTTGTACAGATCTTCTAATTCAAAGTTTTTTCTTTATTTTTATTGTTTTTAACATTGTATATTAATACTGAAGGCAATGAAATTATTATACAACAAATATGGAATTATATATTTATAATGTGTTAAACCACTCAGAATATGTTTTATATTTTCAGTTCTTTGGTGTAGCCAATAGAGGTGGGTAGAGTAGCCAAAATATGCACTCAAGTAAAAGTAGCTGTACTTCAAAATGAGCTGTACTTCTCCGCAGTATAAAGCTGTTCTTTTGCAAGCGAAACATGCTTTGTATATGATGCCAGGGATGCATCATATTTTTTGGGATGCATAAAAATTTACAACATGTGTGTTGGCGATTAATTCTGTACTGAAATATACTTATATATTCATAGACTGTTAAAGTACGATTATATGTACAATTTAAGTTAACATATAATCACACAAACATGACAAAAAGCATTATATTCACTACAAGATTGCACACTAACCGCAAGATCCCACTAGTAGTGGGCCTTGAAAATGCCATGAGTGTGCCAACTGTCAACAAAGCTAAATGTTAAACAATAAACCTTAAACAATCAAAAATCAAAAACATATTCTGGATTGTTTACCACTTTTATGTTTACTACAAATTCACATACACATTCACATAGTTTGGATGTCTCTAGTATTAATGTACAATGTTGAAAATAATAAGAAATAAAGGAAGAACATTGAAGGAGGAGGTGTCTCCAAACTTTTGATTGGGTGGATAGATGCATAGGTAGATTGATCGATAATTTCCAAAATATAGTCTTTAATATTTTATGTCACAAATGTTTGTAGCTTGCTTGCAGGAAGAAAGATCCAGCCTTTTAAACAGCCCTTATTTTTATATTCTGAATGTAGGAATGCTCTTGTTCATGCCTCATAAATAACATTTGCCATCATTTATCAACTGTGTACACATATTTGCAGACATGTTTCTCTCCAGTTTTTCTTGTGTATGATAGTAGTAGAACAATGTCATTGTGGGCACACTGATTAGTTGAGGCTTATTTAACTTTTTGTAAAACTTATCAGTAGAATTGACAGCATAATTACTCATTTCAGTGCTTATAGATCTACCGATATTGAACGATTGATTGAGAGATGTCTTGCTTAGTTTATGCACATTTACACATTTGAAGTGTTTTAGGAAGCAAAGGCTGCATTTTGCTTAGATTGATATGTTGACATGTATATCAGTGTCATTAATATTTACACATCTGGAAGAGTAATTTGCTTAAAACCATGAATTTTTAGTTACATATTGCTGTGGTCCATGTTCTCATTTGCTCTTAATATGTCTACCCTTGTGGGACTAAATTGCTGTGACATTACAATGAAACTTGATGTATCCCACCTAATGTTTTTTACAACACAATTTTAGATGTCAGCATAAAAAAAATATGATAATATATATATATATATTTTTTTTTACAGCCAGTCTTTCACAGTTGACCTTTCAAAAATCTATTAAAAATAAAAGGACCCTGTTGTAAAAGGAGGGAGTTTTTATAAGGCACTTGATGAGACAGTGGTTGTCAGGATTTCTATTTTGCTGTCAAACACTTGGAAAACATAGATTAGTTTTATTATAACATGGGTAAAAAAAAAAAAAAGGAAATGTACTATTAAATAACACTTTTTTGGTTTGCACTCCCATTAGGACTATATGGATGCCTTGATCACCAATTACTATGTAAGTAAAAAATGTGCTTGAAATGTGTATGGGTATTTTTACAATCAGCTTCAGTATTATTGGCATCTTTGGTAAATGTGAATAAATTATTTAAAATGTTAAGGCAGCCCGGGAAACCATGGCCAGATTTTGACATCTGCCTTCTTCTACATTTGCAATCAAATCTACTTTAGAAAAAAGTACAGTGTCATTAGAAGGTTTGTGAATCTGTTAGAAAAGTGCCAGAAGGGGCTTTCCATAAGCCTCGAGTCACATTGCGTGCTCTTTGTTAGTGTTCAGTCTTGATAGTTGGTGTATTTAAGATCTGGTTTTGTACTGTATCTTTGTCCTGCGTTTGTCTTTACCTTACTTCTGATCACAGTTCCAATGGGGGCAGAATTAGGGATTGATGTTGACGCATCTGTAATCTATGAGCAGAGGTAGTGACAGGCTCAATAAAGGATCTGTGTGAAATGAGAGAACCCCATCACAGAACAGCGGTCTGACATATCTGTGATGTGTGCAACAGGCCGTCAGCAGGTATAAACAACAGTAAACTTAGCTAACACACTGATATCTTATCTAGAATCGATCAGACGTACCTGCTACACTGAAAGTAGCAGTTGGCAAATTAATTAGTGCTAAAGCTGTAATGCATCAAGAACAATAAACTGGAAGATCAGCTGAGATCGGGACTGATCAGCAGGTCCAGGCTTCTGTTGCGCAACTGATGCGCAATATATACAGTAGCACTGGGTTGATTCTAGCATCATTCAGACATATGGGAATATGTAAAAAATAAACTTTTTTCATCTGTGATAGATGGCTGACTGGGCTCTCAGGCAAGAACGGGCGTCATACTCCGTTCTCCTCTATCAATCACAGTGGCACTAGCCAATCAGGAGCATCTGTGAGCTCATAGAAGCAGGTGGATAGACACAGAGTGTTATGCCATTCCCAGATGTAGCAACAGTTCAAAAAGAGGCAGTTGCTTGGCTTTATGTGTTTCAGAGCAAAAGGAATAGTCTTTGCCTTTTCTGGTTGGAGGCTGTTAGTGGATGAGAATTGGCTACAATTAAATTAGATTGGGCAAAGGTGTTACTCTAAAATCTCATGGTACTTAAAGCATGACAGTAAGGAGCCTAACATTGTATTTGGTATTTAGAGGATAAACAGACCCACATCATCAAATTGTCCACCATGGTAATTAGCCTCATTGCCATATTACCCTATCTTCATGTGTTTGTTCCAATTTTTCATGGAATTTGGTTGCAGTCATACTTACAGGATAGAAAAGGCTTTCTTTTGGCACACCTGCTAAACCAGAGGTGTCACTGGATCCAGAATCTTCTGCCTGGTTGGAATGAATGCCTGCACCCACATGGCCCTTTCTAGATCCAGTTTGACTCCCCTGGGCTAAACAAACCATTGGTATGGAGGGTGCATTGCAAAATGTCCCTGCCTTTAGCAAATCTCCAATCATGATAATTTTTACATGTTTTGATGTACATAGGAGATTTATTTTCTAAAATTGCTTCTTCTTTTCAAAAAAATTTTTTTTAAAGTATTCTTCTGTTTTCATTGTGAGACCAAGATAAATAATTACAATGTTTTTCATTTTTTAACCCATCTTTACCAAAGGTGGCAAAGTCCCCCAAAAGCAAACCTTTAAATGTTTTATTTATTGTGTACTAAGATCTCCTGATAACTAACACAAAACTCTCCTGTTTGATTGTAAACAGAGATAATATAATCAGAGATAATATAAACAGAGATAATATAATCAGATTTCATTGACAGTATTTGGCGTAATATTTTGAGAAAAGACCCAATAGAAAATGTTTACTGTTTTTAATTTTTTCTTGTATAACATATAAAGTACATTTGTATCCATGCATCAATAGCATTTTGATTCAGTTCAGTATTTGTCATCTCCCTCTTCTTCTGGCAGTTGTGGCCTGCTGTTCAGATTGCCAATTTTTATTTCATTCCGCTCCATCACAGGTAAAATGATTTATTATCTTTTCATTGTAGATCAGTTTGATGATTTTGTATCTTGCATTTTAAAAGCAACATACGTCTACTTTTAAATTTCACATATTATAAATGTCACTATTTGCAGATTGGCTGTTGTGCAGGTTGTTGCTGTGGCCTGGAATTCCTACCTGTCATGGAAAGCCAATAAAATGTAGTAAAATGTTGCCCCACTTATCACAGATTTACAAGGAAATTTATGGTTGACACAAAGTGTAAAAAGAAACCTGGCCAAGTTGTTATTTATTTACATACACTATTGTGGCATATGTTTTATCAGGACAGACTGTCAGTCTGTATTATTATAATTATTATTATAACACTAACTAACCATTGGCTAATGGGTATTTGTACTAAACACAACGTAACTTTGAAAGATACCAACTCACATTAGCTCAATGGCACTGCAAACACTTTGAGAAATTTGGCCCCACTTACTTTGACCATCTTGCTGTTTGAGAGTTGTGCTGATTATAATCAGCTGGTTTAGTTAATGGATGGGACAAATATTTGGCAGAACGTTTGCTTTCTGAAGATGGAGTATCTACCTCTGCACAAATATGGCTAAAAGTAGGGAATTCTCAAGTAAATTGTGAACAACTGTGACCGATTTCTGTACATGATTGTCAGGAACCAATCATGCAAACGCAGAATGTGCAAGTGACACCAGAGTACTGCAGACATGTTTTGTGACTCAATGCTCAGCCGGATCCTATAGGTTTTGAAGAATAAAAGACTTCGTACTAAATATGCATTTTTGTTTCCATACTTTTGGCCAGCACGGTACACTGCTTGTTCTCATCATCTTTCAACAAAATCCCCTCACATTGTAAATGTTTTTTAAAATGAAATGACCATTACATTAAAGACTTGAACATGTGAACATGTCCTGCCATGTTCTATTTGCCATTCCATGTTTTCTACTTGTTTAGGGAAATTTCTCTGTCTAGACTTAATTTCACTATACCATTTTACTATGGTGTTCTTTTGTAACACATACTGTTACGCCCCTGTCTAGGTCGGGCCGTAACAGGAATGAAAAAGAAAAGAAAAAAAGGAAAAAGGGAGTGAGACCAAAAGTGCGTTTGCTTAGTGTTCATTTACAAAAGGGTGAATAAGCAAATCCCCAAAACTGTGCCTGTGAGCTTCAGAAGCCGACGAGGCCAAAACAATAAACAAAATGCCCTCTACCTAGTACCAAAGTGAAACAACTAACCTGCACCAAAACTAAAGAAAAAGAAATGCGCAGTTCTTCCCTTACTAACCCTTGCTAACCACAAACCAAGAGAAAACAGGGTGTAAACAAAATGGCATCGACTCCCTACTAAGCCACCAATTACAAAACTATATACAAATATATACAAAATGTATTTACAACCAGGCAACCAGAACCAAGGAAGACATGCACAAAAACGTAGTCGGAAACGTAGCACAAGGTCATACACAATATAATTTTACATAAAGTCATCGGAAAAACAGTAAGCAAAGACACGGTCTGAAGTATTGTGGTCTGAAGGCCTTAAGTAGGCCTCTGGATCTCCTGGACACCCATTCATCCGACAGGAGGCGGGACCAACAAAGGACAGGCAGGGCAGCAACCAATAGATTGCAGGCACACTGAAGAGGGTGGGACCTGCAACATCAAGGGAAGATACACCCCCCACCAGCAGAGACAAAATAACAAATAAACTCAATATCGTAACACATACGCTCACGTTTTCTTTCAGAGCATAAGTAAAAATATGACATTTTGACAAGTATTGATTAAGTATTTGTGTTTTATGTGGTAAATCTCTCAAAACTGTTCATTTATGGCATTTTTTATATTTGAAATGAAATTACATCTTTGACATTCTCATGCTGACAGTGTTATATTTTACCCAGATTGGTAAATTGCATGTGCCATATCTGGCGATTTAACCAATCACAAGGAAAAAAAATATTCCAGAAAAAGGTTCCAAAACCCAACACAGTAATTTCAGCCATATGAGCGAGGATTTTTATTTTATTTTAGGTTGAGAATATAAAGGAATTCTGTTAATATGTCTTGTTTTAATGCTGTATTTTATACAATTACATAAAACAATTATACTTGGGAGATTTGTTCATTATTATCCTAGTTTCCTTTATGTTGGTCCAGTCTCTATAAAACACAGTAATTATAACTTTTAAAAACAACATAACAGTTATGTTCCAGAGTTCATTATGTTGCCTCAATGTTCTAACAACCAAAAATCAATGCTTGTTTATGGCATACTGAGGTAATCAGTACATTATACAACAGTAATCTAATTGGACAGGAGGCATTCCACGAGTGCTGATATAGAGCACAACAGCGCTGGGACTTTAACTATGTGTATCACTCCACGTCACGGGCATTCTAAAAGTTGTTAATTACACTAAATGTCGGCCTCCAGCATGGGTCAAAGTAGAGAGGAGAATGAGAGAGCAAGTGCTTACTGAAACCCACATTCAAAACCAATCACAGAAGCACTTACAAAACACATCTAATAGTTATGTCGTCATAAACATACAATTGCTTGTTTAAAAAAAAAATCTCGAATTACCTCCATAAAGCTAACTAGCTAACAAGGCTGAATCCCAAATCCCTCTCTAACCTCTGGTCAACGGTACTAATTGGTGTTTGAGACAAGTGATTGTACACCCTACATAGCTACACTAGCTTTCCATTTAATGCTAGTTAAGTCTCAACCCTGAAATCCATCAGAACAAGTGAAAATATAAAGTAAATCATCCATCCACCATCTTTGTACTGTAGTTTATTCTCTTCACCTTTTGGCTACATAGTACTGCGCTGCTCATACCGCTGTGCTGTGCGAGTACAACAGCTCTCAATCTCCTATGATATTGATTAATTATATCATTATAATGTAATAAGTTGTGTTTAGAAGTTTGGTTATTTGATCCCTAAGCAGTCACAATTATTAATTTATAATACAAACAATTATGCTAATTCTTAAACCTGGCAAGTTATGTTTACTCAAAACAATTAAGGAAGTATCACTCTAAAGTATTTAATGTTAAAAATGTATAGCATTGAGTACACCCAAGCTATAAAGATTTGTGTTTACTTAACCTATTCTTTCTTACACATAATACACAAGTTCAATTAAATATATTTGTTCATTCATTCATTTTTATTCACACATCCTCTCTCTCAAGTAGCTGTTTTTGTCCTAAGGACAATATTTTAACCAGTACATAATGCACACATGCACAAGGAGAAAATGCGAATCTCTATACAGCTGATGCCAGAATCAAACCCTGTCCCTGAATGAAGCTATGAGGTGGCACTCTGACCGCGTTGCACTACGATGGAGCCAAAATAACATACCCTCCAAACAAATTTGATGTCTTAATTTATTGATTTTGTGTTTGCTATAATTAGAAATTAAAAAGGAGAAGGTTTGCTCTGAGATTGAAATAATGTTAATTATTTCAATTTGCAATTCAAATCAGCTTTACAGTAATACAGATATAAAATAAATTTTTTTAAACTGATTCCTGAATAGCGAGAGACAACAATGACAAGGATGGATAGGATCAAGAATAAGTTAATCAGAGGGACAAACCATGTTAGATGTTTTGGAGATAAAGTCAGAGAGGCCAGATTGAGGTGGTTTGGACATGTTTAGAGGAGAGATTGTGCGCATATGGGTAGAAGGATGCAGAGGTTGGAACTGCCAGACAGGAGGTCTAAAGGAAGACCAAAGATGGGATTTATGGATGTAGTGAGAGAGGACATGAGGTTGGCTGGGGTGAGAGAAGAGGATGTAGCGGGCGACCCCTGAAAGGGAACAGCCGAAAGACAAAGAAGAAGTGAGAGACAACAATGTGATGGGAAAAACTCCCTGAGGTAAAAAGAAGAAACTGTGAGAGAAACCAGACTTAGAAGGAACCCATCCTCATCTGGTTGATTTAAGAAGACACGGCACATATCAGGACCATGGCCAGCTCTCAATGTGTGTGTATTAGAGTCTCTCTCTCTCTCTCTCTCTCTCTCTCACTCACTCACTCAAACACACACACGGCACAAAGTCAGACCGGCATAGACAAATAACAGGGTCGGAAGCTGCTCATCCCCGGCACATACTTAACGTATGATAAAAGAATTGTTTTCTTCTGGAAACTTCTTCGTCCGTGTGCGTGTCTTTAGATTGTTGCTGTGCCTAAGATTCACACTTTCATCCGACTGGCCAATTATCACTCCAGGGCTTGCCTTCTTTACAGGCAGTTTATACACTGGGATTGACGTCAGTGGAGCTTTACTGGATGTATATAACCATGGCACTGGAGCTGCTCCTGTGCCAAAGCCATTGGAAAGGATTCGTTTACTTTTATCCCAACCTTTATCCACCTTGTTTTTCAGACGTTTTGAAGCAGAAATACATTTGTCTTTTGCAGTTGTCTTTAGACATCTTGTTCAAGACTCAAAATTTCAGGTTTGTGCACAGTATGGCTTTTCTTGTGGTATATGAAATTTGTATGTTCATTTTAATGTTCTTTATTTATACAATCTAGTATACCCCTTAATACTACTTTTTTTCCTACACTACCAGACAAAGGTTTGGACACACCTTCTAATTCTGAGGTTTTTCCTGTTTTTTATTTCTATTTACATTGTAAAACAACACTGAAGGCATGCAAAATATGCAATAATTTACTTTGAACTGTTGATATTGAGATGAGTCTGCTTATGCTCTGTAAAGCCTTTATAATGTCTCTAATTTGAGGTGCTGTTTGTTAGTATTTTTGAGGCTGGTAACCTTAAATGAACTTCTCTGCAACAGAGGTAAGTTTTGGTCTTGCTTTTCTGGGATGGTCTTGATGAGAGCCAGATTGATGGGTTTTGCAAATTTGCACTTGACAATACTGTTCTTGCAAAAAACGTTCCAGTACAGCATAACTCCTTTTCTTAAAATAATAACCAACTGTTGTTTTTGTTAAATGACGTGTTAGTTCAAAAAATCCTGTATTGTTCTAGAATGTAGAAAAGTCATGTCCAAACCTTTGAATGGTACTGTAGTGAAGTCCTAGTTCATAGTTTATGCATGTACATATATATATTTAATTACAGTGAACATGGACTTGATTTAGATTTCGGCTCTTGTGTCTCTTGAATACAGGGAGTGTCTGCTCTGTCCAGCATGAAGCCTGTCCCCTCTTTCTTGCTAATAGCGGCTGTCTTACTATCCACTGTCATTCCTCCGAGTATATGTAGACCACTGGATTTAAGCCTCTCTGATTACCGCGATGAAACCAAGAACATGCTGGATGAAGTTTTGTTTAAGGTGGGAAAGTTCCTCAGCGGCGGAAACGGTCGAGGGCATACGCTAAGACACGTCTCGACTTTCCCCGTCCCGAACAGTTTGGAGGAGCTTATCAGTTTCACCAAGAGGAATGACGATCCACCCATATCGATCGATCTCACGTTTCATCTGTTGCGCAATATGATTGAAATGGCGCAGCTTGAGAATCAGAGGGAACAGGCAGAACTGAACCGCAAATATCTGGATGAAGTGGGGAAGTAAAAAAAAAAGGGGAAAAAAAAAACTCGAACAAGAAAACCTGCTCCACTCAGACCTCAGTTTTGCTTACTTTAAGTGCTTACTAAACTATTATATTTCAACCAGGAATGAAATATGACTCCACTGCGCTCAGTGCAGTGGCTAAACACGACTAATGGGGGAAACATGACAGAATGGAGAACTGATCTAACACACGAATGTCCACGGATAGCTTATGCAACACCCCAATATTGTAAATTAATTCAATAAATTTCAGTTGATAAGCCCTTACGTTTGCTTTATTTATTGCTTCTTCATACTTTGTGGCTTATTCTTACTCAAGTATAATAGTTTACGAATCTTCATGAATAGGAGAATGATGTTCTGGAGATACTGTTGAGATAAATAATGAAAGTAGTCTACTTTTATTATTTCATGTATGAAAATGACACTTGACAGGACCAGAGATACAGCAAGCTTTTGCTTTACTTTTAGCAAGCCAGAGATTACAACTGAAGCTTGCCACAGGCTAGTTAATGTCAAGGCCAACACACACACACCGCCCTTCATCTTAAATGTATTCATCTTGTGACCCCAGCACCAGGCATGATAAAGTTCTAGATTCCCATCACCTCAAAAAAATAACCAAACAGTGTGAAAAAAGTCATTTCTTTGGGATATCAAAGTCAAAGGATCCTGCCAATATTCCTTAATTAGATCCAGTGTCTAATAAAAACAAGCTGATGTGGTCCCTCGAGGTTATAGCATAGTCAGGAAATTCCAGTGATGAACAAGGGTTGAAAACAAAAGATGCAGCAGCAGTTGAAAATTATTATTATTATTATTATTATTATATTACAAAATGTGTATCATGGCTCTCAAATGCACCAAACCAAACCCAGGTTAAGAGCAAAAATCGGAAAAAAGAGACCTCCATTTGGGAGTGAAAGAGAAGGTTGTACTACAGTGAATATACTGTAGCTAACTGTAACATATATATATTTAATTACAGTGAACATGGACTTGATTTAGATTTCGGCTCTTGTGTCTCTTGAATACAGGGAGTGTCTGCTCTGTCCAGCATGAAGCCTGTCTCCTCTTTCTTGCTAATAGCAGCTGTCTTACTATCCACTGTCTTACTATCCACTGTCATTCCTCCAAGTATATGTAACTGTAACATGGTGATATGATAGCTATGATAGCTATATAACGTGGTGATTGCACACCATGCAAATTGCATAATGTCTTATTCTACTGAATGTAACATGGGTGTTAAGCAATGCATTCTTGTACTCCATTAATGCTGGTGCGACTGCAATAGAGTGCAAACAGAGTGTAAATGTCCATTTCCTTAGCCTCACCACTTTCCAAAAATCTCTCAGCACCCATTGCTTTTCATA
Organism: Clarias fuscus; assembly: GCA_030347435.1. NCBI lineage: Eukaryota > Metazoa > Chordata > Actinopteri > Siluriformes > Clariidae > Clarias > Clarias fuscus. The sequence goes on along the minus strand of CM059204.1, from coordinate 11,982,405 downwards.
GCTTGCAGATCTGCTATACTGATCATGTGACGGAAAGAAGCAATGCGATTGGATTGGTAGAACGTGTTGGCTTTTGGTTGAAAATGTGGCCACTATGTCTTGTTTTGTCTAAAATGGAGAAGATCAAAGCTTCTTAAGTTATATAGCAGTTTTAATAAAGTAAAATACAGTGCCTGATTTCCTCTACACATAGGTAATTGTGTCCTCAAACTAAGGCTTCTCATGATCTATAAGTCCTTTGGGTGGGGTTTTATTTTTGTAGTCCCTCCTAACAGGCTGTGAGGGATGGTTTCTGTCTGGCCACTCTACCATGGAGACCATGTAGTTCTGTAGTGATGTTTGACCTACTGTAAGGCTGTCCAATCCACACAAGCAAACACTACATCTCATTAGGGCCCAAGCACTATGACGTCGGCACGATGACAACTGGCTATGATGACATCGCCATAGCTCTGATAAACCTGTTTTAATAGTGCTGATGTCATAAAGGTGCGAGGGACCTCTTGTTCTTCTAAGGATTTTTTTTATATCATCCAGGCCCTTTTGGGGTCCTAACATGCTTAACAACTCATGAACATCAGCACACACACACACACACACACACACACACACACACACACACACACACACACACACACACTATACAGTACACTTACATACTACACACATATATTATACACATGCTACACACATACACACACCTTTTTGAATGTCTTAACATGCTCAGAAGACACACAGGTTGTATGGTGCACCCGGGCAGTGATGGCTCAGGTGCTTGGGACCACTCATTGTTGCTTGCAGCTGTATTCTATATTGAGGTTTCTAGACCACTGTGCACCTGGGATGAAGGTTTCTTAGCATCACTGAATACTAATAAGCTGTGTCATGAGCATGTTTTGCATATGTCATGAGCATGTTTTGAATATTTACAGGTAGTTGATCAATCTATGCAGGGCAGAAAATGAACCATCCCTTTACAAACATTATTCTAAATTTACAGAGATTTTTGTTTGTCTTCTGCACCTCTTTAACTTGACTATAGATACTGTAAATGGATCCCACAGAACAGTGAAAATTATATTACTTTAGCTTTTACAGTACTGTACCTTAACTGAACTCGGCTTGCTTGTGAAGAAAATTGCAATAATTTAGGCTTACTGTATATTCTGGCAAGCTACAGTATAAACACAAATGAAAAAGTAGATGCAATGCAACAGCCTTAAAATAAGCCAGTTTTTCTGAAGTGTTATCACTGTTCTGGTGAAAATGGTATCACTCACTAATTCACTCACCTAATCACCCACCCACCAACCGATACCGCTTTATCCTGCATACAGGGTCACTGGAGGCCTTGAGCCTATCCCAGGAGACTGGACAGGGTACCAATCCATCAACAGGGCACACACACACACATTATGGGCAATTTGGGAACGCCAATTAGCATAAGCTACATGTTTTTGGTCTGTAGGGGGAGACCTGAGGAAACCCACCAAGCACTGGGAAAACATGTAAACTCCATGCTCACGCGGGAATTGAACCTGGCCGGGAATCGAACCCGGATCCTGGAGGTGCAATGTGACAGTGCTAACTCCTAAGCCACCATGTCGCCTGGAAAATAGTGTCTTCAGGTAAATGAAGTAAAAAATATACATATAATAAATACCTAAATAAAAATACAAATTATGTAGCTGTCTTGTACTGATGCTCCTCCAAATTGCTGTAAGTGAATAGGTCCATACTCCATCAACAAACATTGTCATTTGTAACAAATACGTAACCAGACATGGTTGTAGTTATCAGGATATACTCAATATGTAGCTGTCAACCGTATATATTAAGTTCAAACTGTTTGGTGATGCTGCCCATTGAACTTGTGCATTTACATGGAAAGTAAATGTACTGTAGGCCAAACTCTTTAAACAAAAACAAAAATTATTTAATTGCCCTATTGCATACAGATAGCTACTATAACTCATTTCCAAACATTATAAATTATAACATTATAAAAACAAAAGGGTTTATTTGTAGAAGATCTGTGTATACTTTATAATATAATAATATTCACTGTATTAAAACCCAGGAGGATAATGCTAAACTATCAAATTTATGGAAGAAATGTCACAATGTTGTAATATCGCTGTGTGTGCAGCAAACATAAAACTTAATGAACTAGCTATGTTCATGCTGGGGTTTGTCCTAAATCACTGGATTCTGCTATCATAGTTAAACTTACAGTAGTCTAAAAGAATGCAAGTTAAACTGCAAGTGAGTTTTCTATTTTATAATACAGCTGTCAGCAAACACAAAACCACGTTAGGGAGGGTTGGGACTGATACCCAGGATTATAAGTAGTCAGAGCTGTCCAAGCTGCACTCATTTATTTGCCTTCACAATTCGTGACTCACCAAACAAGTGAAAAGGTCACCGTAGCCACCTGTGTAGTTGAAAGCTGGCCTATCGCCAAAGCATTTGGGAGACATCCACTTGGACTCTATTTTGGGTCCAGTTAGCATATCATTATATCATAGCTGACAAGCTAAGTGGAATTTTCTTAGCAGGAGCAGTCACAATTAAGACGCTTCTCCCACTTGTGCAAATTGAGCTTCAGTGGAGCAATCGCACATAACACACTGGCATATGGTGTCCTCTATGTATGGTAATTCTTCATGGTGAGAGATGCCAAAATCATTAATCATTGTTTGTCCCTTGTCTGCTGGCTGGTGAGAATAAGACAGAGTAAGTAACACCTTGCTGAAAAACAAATACTTACGTAAACTGTGCACACAGATTAGCAAAAGGGACAAACTGTGGGTCAAACTCCAGAGGGAGGGATGCATCCTGTCTCAAGGTCAGCTGTTTGATGAGAAGACTTTTAATTGCTAGGATCAATTTAACATTTTAGCACTGAACCATGTGAGCGTTGTGTCTGTCTGTGTGTAAGAATGCTTTTAGACAAATTTGGGGGCCCTATAATGAAATATAAGAATTTCTGGATTTTAGGAATATTTGTCTACTCTTTAAGATATTTTCAGATATTGTTTTGTGCATGAAACCCAAATGGCCAACAGATTTATTTTCGTTTGGTAGCATTATAGTTAGGCGGCACGGTGGCTTACACCTCCAGGGTCCAGGTTCGATTCCCGTCTCTGTGTGCATGGAGTTTGTATGTTCTCCCCGTGCTTGGTGGGTTTCATCCGGGTACTTCAGTTTCCTCCCACAATCCAAAGACACGCAGATTAGGCTAATTGGCGTTCCTAAATTCACACCCGTAGTGTATGCCCTCCCTCGTATCCTAATCCTCCTGGGATAGGCCCCCCAAAACCCTGAATACAGGAGAAAGTGATATAGACAGTGAGTGAGCATTACAGTTAGGCAGATAATTTCGCTAATAGAAATATATATTTTTATATATTAAAATAAACATGCATTTATGGGTGTTTAATGGCTCAGTGGACACGCCTTTTAGTTTAAGGTTTAAAACAGTTGCCTTTAGTTGGTCTTGTTGTTTAATAGGTCTTGAAGTGTCTTGTGCAAAATTGAGTTTTTCTTTTGTTTTATTCTATACAGTGGTACCTCGGCATACAAACACCCTGCCTTAAGAATTTTCACTTTAAGGACTAAAATTTTACAAGAAATTTGCCTCGGCATGTAAAGCTTTTTAGCATACGAGTGACCGAACACCAGCTTATGCCTACGTTGTGAGTACGACCAGATGATGTGCATACAGTACACATAAATTGCGCGCATGTCCAGGAGCCTTTCAAAAAAATTTTGCATCAGTGGAAAGCAGTTTGCTTCCAGAGCCAGTGTTATGCGTGGAGGTGAGGCCATTGCATTACCTATTCAAAAAGGTTTTAAGTCTGTGCGTGTATGTCTGGGTGTGTGTGTGTGTGTGTGTCTGTAAAAAAGTGCTGAAATGCTCTTGCAGGAAAAGCAAAGAAGTATGAAGCTTTGTCAAAATTCACTTGCATCCCAAGTCATTCTTCATAGACACACACACATGAATGAGGGTATGATAAGTGATGACATTTTATTCATTTGCTTTTGCACAATGTTCTGCTGGATTTACAATTAACAGAGCAAAATAATAAAAGGCAAGTGTATAAGGAAAATAGTAAAATATGTATTTATGTGTCCAGTATTTTTAATCACTAAAACATTTTCGAGTTTCATTTTTTTATACATTGTTTGTACATATATATATATATTTATTCTACATTTTGGTCAGAATCCACACCACTGTACTAAAACCCTGTACAACTGAGAATCTTTTACGACTGTGGTGAGCTTTCTTCAGTTTCTTCAGCAGCTTGTATGTTTCAATCCTACCAGCTGTTTCCGATCCCTGAATTCAATCTCTAATGTGGAACGACAGTGGCGAGGACAGTGTCTTCCTGCTTGTGACCACAAGCAGGAAGACACCTCAAGAGTAACCAGACTCAAAAGGGAACAAGATCAGCTCAATTACAAATAATTAGATAAGAGCAGCGGCAGCTTTGATACCAAACCAAACAAATCTGCTGCTCCTGAAACTAAAGAAACAGTTTGAGAAAGCACTGACTCAACCACACAACACTAGTGAACGTCAGGCACAATATAACCTTGTGCTTTGGGGGAAGGGACAACCGAGGCCTTCTGCTGAGGGCAGCGAGGCATTTTGGGAGCTTTTAAACATAATATAGGTAGATGTTTAGCCCATAAAGCTGCATATTTTTATTTAATTTTACATATGTACAGTACAGACCAAAAGTTTGGACACACCTGCTCATTCAAAGAGGTTGAATTTGTATTATGGCAAGAAAAAAGCAGCTAAGTGAAGAAAAAAACAAGTGGCCATCATTACTTTAAGAAATGAAGGTCAGTCAGAAAACTTTGAAAGTGTCCCCAAGTGCAGTGACAAAAACCATCAAGCGCTACAAAGAAACTGGCTCACATGCCGACCGCCCCAGGAAAGGAAGACCGAGAGTCGCCTCTGCTGCGGAGGATAAGTTCATCCGAGTCACCAGCCTCAGAAATCGCAGGTTAACAGCGGCTCAGATCAGAGAGCAGGTCAATGCCACACAGAGTTCTAGCAGCAGACACATCTCTAGAACAACTGTTAAGAGGAGACTGTGTGAATCAGGCCTTCATGGTAGAAGATCTGCTAGGAAACCACTGCTAAGGACAGGCAACAAGCAGAAGAGACTTGTTTGGGCTAAAGAACACAATAAAGAAAACTCTTTGAATGAGAAGGTGTGTCCAAACTTTTGGTCTGTACTGGACATTCTTATAACTTGTAGCAAATTCCCCAGGGCAATATGGTAATGTTTTTGACATACAGTACAGTACAATTCAATGGTGAATGCAGCACCCAAAGTTGGGTTTGTCCTAAATATTTCTGTCATTTATGTTTATGGGTGGAGTCTGTCCTAAATATTTTCTGTTTTAATTATTTTCTGCCATTATGAAGATTGCCAGAACCATTTACATCAGGGGTGACAGCAAAGGTCTGGAAAAAAATGCAGTCAGGTGTTAAAATAGACTCCAGAGTATTAGTATGTAATAAAGCATTCTGTATGTAGAGCAATCTCTCTTCCAGTCAATACTAATCCGGTACACTACAGTACCTGTACACTAGACTATTTACAGACTTACTGCTTAGTGTCTTAGCTCAGTGACGTTAGATCTGTTTCATTCTGTCTCACCTGGACCGTCTCCTGACATCCCCCTTTAAACCACTTGTTGCTCCGGATTTCACTGAATGTTGCCCGACATTTATGGTCTTCTTCTAAGCATCGTTTTATCAGCTCACAGCACTCTGTGTATGTAGTGATGAGACAGAAGATGAGAAAGTTCACAAACCAAAATTTATCATGAATAAAAAAAGGTTTTTCTGACAAAGATTTTCTTTTATTAGATATTTCTCACCATGAGACAGATGTTTAAATCGCCGCAGATGCCAAGCAATAAACTCATTACCACAGATAGGAGGCAGCTCTGCACAAACCATCACATACAGGAGAACACCCAGACTCCAGACTGTAGCTGGAATGCCAAAATATTCTCTGCGAGATTTCACCTCAATAGGAGCATAATTCTTACTGCCTGAGTAGGAGAAGGATGAAAGAAAGAAAGAAAGAAAAAAAAGAAAGCAAAAAAAACCTGTCACAAAAAAAATTCTTCACTGTCTAACTTTAATTTTTATTCATAATTCATTCTGAACTGACCTTTATAATGCCTGTACACCCCTTCTTTCAGCAAGTCACCACAGTCAAAGTCAATCAACTTCACCTCCATTGTGTCAGGATTGATAAGAATGTTGGGAGGCATGATGTCACCATGAAGAACACCAGAATCACAGCAATGCTTAGCAGCCCAAACCACCTGCTGCATGATTGTGCAGGCGTCTGCTTCCTCCAATCGTCCTCCTTTACACATAAGGTATTGCTTAAGATCCATGCAGTTGTCGGGTCGCTCCAGCACCAAGATGAGGAAATCAGGTGACTCGAACCATTCCAGAAGCTCCACGACATTCTCACAGCGAGGAGACTTTGATACCATCTCCATTAACGCCACCTCCAGAGGCAGCGTGCGGTGTTCTCCAGGCTAAAAACACACATGCATGATTAGCATGAGATAGCATGGAGGGAATGCATCTGAACTGTGGTATAGTGGAGAAAGTTCGGATTGCGGCTAAAACTCTTATATTTATTTTGAATGAAAGGTAATGAAATTGTAATGATCATGTTAGCAGGAAGGAGTAAATCAACAACTCAGTTTGGCGTATGTTAGCTCTTAAATGTGATTGTAATTTATACCTAATTGCTTTTGTGCAGAAACTCAGAACTAAAGTAAGTTTACTTACGATGGTGATGTTTTTGAAACTGAAATCTTTGTGTACTTTTTTGAAGGCAACCTGTTCACATAAACACAACAAAATGAGTCAGTTCATCATGTCATCATTTTACTATTTGGTATACTCTTAAGTGCAACTGAACACTGTGTTATTAAAAAAAAAAAGGTCTTATCTGTACATTGGTCAGAACTTGCTCCTTCAGTTATATCTATGTTTCATACAGTAAATTGGAGAACAAGAAAAAAATCTCTATATATCCATATGTATGTATGTCTACGTCCATTCAACAGTATTTAATGAAACTTTGGCAGTTGTTTGATATTTTCCTATATTTAAACCCTCGCTATAAATGAAATCTAAATGTTGAGTATAACTGAAGTTATAAGTTAAGTTAAGTAAAGTTATGAGCAGTTATGCCCCAGTTCATGGCACAGCATCTAGCATTTGTTTTCTCTTGAGCAGGGTGTGGCTATACATGTCACTCAATAAAGCCAATCAACACTATAGTTTATAGGCAGAGTATGCGGAAGGTACTGAAGCAACCATAATGGACCTACAAGCCAACACAACCCTCACAAATAAACAAAAAAATTATTAAAATCTTCAAAGATGTACAAAAATAGACAGATCAATGAATGTTTATTCTTTCAGCAGGAAGGTTAAAAACCAGTGTGTCTCATATGTTTTAAAATTGTGGTGCTAATAAAGAACAGTCATGTGAAGCGCCACCATAGCATAAAACAGGTCGTTAGAGCAAAGTGTAATGGGTTCGACCCAAAGTTGCACGGACGGCACCATGAAACACGAACATGAGGCGAGGTCTTACGGGAAAAAGGGTAATTTATTTGGGAAATATGGGGAAGGAAAAGGTTAAAGGAGAGAGGACGGAAAGAAAGGGAAGGAAATATTGTGAAGTGTGCAGGTCTGGTTGGGCGGTGCCCCGCTGGCATGCGGGCACAGGCTGGTGAGCGCTGACTCTATTCTCGGCGGATGGCCAGACCGGCCCCTCCCAGCTTCTCAGATGGGAGTCCAGCGCCTGGGTGGCTTTCCCCGGCTGGGTACAGGGGCCGTAACGTGCACCCCAAGCGGCCTTTTCCTTTTTGGTGGCTGGGACACCATAATCCGGTTCCATTCAAGAATGAAAGAGCCGCGGGAGCTCCGGGAGTGAGCTCGCGGCTGTCCTCACGGCAGAGACCAAGGCGTACTCGCCTCTTTGAAGTCCATGGGGCACGTTCCATTCAACACGCTGGCTAGCCACGCTTCCGCACTCTGCACGCTTCGCACTAACGCTGCTGGATAAAGTCAAGTAGCCCAACCAAACCCGAGCCACACTCCCCGCCGTGTTTTATAGCGCGGAGAGAAGCTTGGGATCATTAGCGCCGATAGCTCACCAGCCGTGCCTAGTTAGGTGGCCTCCCCGGTGTGTGTGAGTGAGGTGCGATATTGATTTGGGCGCACGCCCATCACAGGCGCATGCCGTGACAAAAGATATCTGCAGCACTCTAAGATGAGGGCATGTAAAATACCCAACCTGAGAGCCCAGTGTTATGCACTTAATGAAGTTATGAGCAGTTTTATGCCAGATTATGTCACAGCATCGCAAAACTGGCAAAAAAGAAACTTTGACAGTACTTAGATATAGGGTTGGGTACCGAAAACCGGTGCCAATACAGCACCGGTACCTATGTAACCGGTATGTACCGGACCGAAACAGAATGCGGTCCCACTTAAATGCCTGAACTGTCGATTGAAATATTTGTTCTCTAGGGCTATGATGATGACACAGTTGTAATAAGCATTAGATTCATCAACACACATGATCGCTAGTAAAATGTAAATACTGCATTCATGGAGTGTCAGAAATGATCGGAAAAATTAATTATTTCCTTAATTAGAAAAATCTTGAGGACTTCGGAAAGCTTTGATAATACAAATCCAAAACATTGTTGCAGTAATGTTACTGTTCATTTTATTTTTGTAGATTAAAAATGTATTAGATTAGATTTAAAAAATTAAAAACACAAATCATTGGGAAATGAGACCATCCGACATGCGCGTGAATGCAGCAACTAACGTTACACTCGCTCTGACGGCAGCAGGTGATCTACCGCTACCTAACTTGCTAAATTAAACAACTTTCGTTAAAATGCCTAAAACTAAACGGTCGAAAGTGTGGCTATATTTCACAAGAAAGGATTCCGACACCCGGGCACATGGAATAAACTTAAAAGCAGAGGGATGCGCCGCGTTTGACAGCTTACAGACAACAGCTGGCACTATCGGTGTGGATGAGCCCAGCCCCAGTCATACCAACAAAAAGGAGTCCACCGATTATGAAGACGACAGCAGCCTTTCCGCTGGTTAGTTGTAGGCTAATGTAATGTTAACTGCAAAATGCAAATCTTGCATTCATGCTAACAAATGGTCAAATGATTTGTAAAATATTAATGTAACATGGATTCTGTTTATAATTATGGCCTTCCAGCTAGTACTTAAACTTTTAATATATTGTTCAATTTAAGCATTCAATTTTTTGTTCAATAAAAATGTATTCTTGAGTCATCCACCATCATTTTGTGGCTTTCGTGACTTTTGCAAAGTATTGGTTCAGGCACCGTTTTGGCACCGGTACCGGTTTAAAAGTATCGATTTGGCACCGGTATCGAAAAAACCCAAACGATACTCAACCCTACTTAGATATCTACCTGCTTTTAGGCAGTTTAACCTGAACCATAAGTGAAAACAAAATGTTAAGTAAAAGCGATGTTATGTGTCGGACTGTAACAGTTATGTGCTGGATTTAATAATCTACTTTAAAATATGCTACTAATAAGCTACTTGGTTAATGTAAACAAATACCTGCAATGATACATATTAATTGTGAAATTCAAATGAATTATGTACTAAAATAACAGCAATGAAGTGGATTTTAACAAAGAGCTAGTCGATGGCATAGGCTGAGTTCCGCCGATCCAGAAATGGAAAGGAACTCTCCTAAGCTGTGCAGAAAGTCTTTGAACAAAGACAAAATGAGCATGATCGCCAGTCTGATGTTCAATTCATCTCTTTAACAGAGAGGGAAAGTCCAAGAGAGCTGATTAAAAACTTTTGCCAGATATCCAAGAGGGTGAGCAACCACACACAGATGTTCGGCAGCAGCACAATTAGTTTTATTTAAAATTTGAGACAAAGGTCGAGGAATAGACAGGGTCGATAGTCAGGCTTAGACAGGGGACACAAAATGTAAGCAAAAAATCAATGTCCGTTCAGAGCATTAGAATCCACAAACACGAGGCAAGTTCAAAAGTGCGTACCACAGGTAAGGTCATACACTGGAATAAATCCAGACATACTGTAGACAAGAAATAAAGGGGCAAAGATGATAAAAGAAATCTAAAAATAGACAGGGTCATACACAGATAGTAGCTGTTGCAGAAAATCACACAGAATAAGGACACAAGGCACAAAAGGGATGTGCTCCTTGCTTAGAGTCTGCCTGTTGTCAACTGATCGAAGTCTGCTGGGTTTGGCATGCCTGAAGTATACTGTTACAGGCGAGACAGAACTGATGAATGGTTTTAGCCCAAGAGCAGGCTCAGACACAGAGAAGTTTAGGAAATTTAAAAAACACGCTTATTCTGTCATAAGTTTGATTGAATAATGCATCTTATGTGTTAAACAGGTACTGTATGGTGAGTAAGTGTGCAGTAAACAACATAAATGTGCAGTGCAGGTAACAATAAAGTGACCATTTTAAAGTGTCAATGTAAAGTCTAGTGTTTGAATTGTCCGTGATTATCTGTTATGAGTATAGATGAAAAAGTGCAGAGTACCATTGAACAGACGGAATTTACCCCGATACAGGTAGAAGTGGCAGTAGGTTTTGACTATTTATCAGTCTAATGGCCTGAGGATATAGACTGTTCTGGAGTCTGGATGTTCCGGCCGTTATGCTACTTGATAATGTTACAAGCCCATTTGCAGATCCTTTTATTCTAGATGTCCTTGCAGTGAGAGGCGATCTGTCCCTGTGATTTATCCGGGCCAGCTTGATCACCCTCTGTAAGGCCTTTCTGCCGTGTGTTGTGCTGTTGCCAAACCACACAGCAATGCAGCAAGTTATCACACTCCACAGTGTCTCTGTAGAAGTTGTGGAGTGTTTGAGGTGACTTGCCAAACTTTCTTAGTCTCCTCAGGAAGTACATTCTTTGATTAGCCTCACAAGTTTCACTGTGTTTTCTGTCCACTTGAGGTCCTCACAATTGTGTGTACACCATAAACTTATAGCTGCCCAACCTCAGCATCTCTGATCAGTAGAGACTGATAGACTGATAAGAACGCTCCCACAACCATTATCTTTGTCTTGCCGTTGTTTAGTGTGAGATTGTTAGCTTTAACCCATGTGACCGGTTTATACACTCCTTTCCGGTATGCGGTCTCATCATTGTTTGTAATAAGACCAATAAATCTGAATTTTACAGTTATGTTGCTGGGATGAGTAGCAACACAGTCATGTATGAAAAGAGTGTACAGTATCGGGCTGAGTACACAGCCCTGAGGAGTGCCTCTGTTCCATTTGATGGTGCTGGAAGAGTGTTTTCCGAGGTAGGTCTACTGGTGACGAAGCTGAGTATCCAGTTACTGAGTAAAGAAGGCAGGCCCAGGTTATACAGCTTATTTATGGGTTTGGAGGGGATAATAGTGTTGACTGCCAAACTGTAATCAATGAAAAGCAGTCTGGCATAGCTGTCTTTTCCCACGCTGTTACTTTTCCCATGTGCTCATGTTTCCTAGCTCGTTATGTGTTCTTGTATGTTTATTGCCTCAATTATCTTGTGTTCTTTTTTCTCATGCTCTCACATTGCCCAGTTTGCATTGTTTTCTTGTTTCTGGCTTTTCGTTTCACGTTTTGGAGTTGTCCACCTCGCTCCTTTGATTTGCCGGCTTTGATCTCGCGCTCGCGCTTCCTCGTTTTGACTACGGCCTTTGGTTCATGTTTTGGATTGGCTCAGATGCTTCAGAATAGTCCAGTCAGCGAAATTAATCCAGTAGATTATGACTGCCTTAAATCAGCTCTGGAGAGCCAGGGCGCTCTTCTTGGCGCACACCAGCATGAGCTACTTAGCACCCTATGAACCCTTGCTGACGTCACGACCCGGCTCCAACAGCTCTCTCCTGTTCAGGATGAAGATTTCAACATACGGCAAGAACCACGCCTACCTGCCCACCCCACCTATGAAGAGGATCCAGGCACCTGTCGCTCCTTCCTCTCCCAGTGCTCATTGATCTTCGAGCTGCAGACCTCCCCCTTCGCCACAGAACATTCCAAGGTGGCATACGTGATTCTGCTTCTCTCAGGACGGGCCCGGGAGTAGAGCACTGCACTCTGGGATGTCCAAGACCGTTCTAAGAAGATGAGGAGGGTGTTCGGCCATTCATGTCACGGCAGAGAAGCTGAAGAGAAACTCCGCCAGGGTTCTCGTTCGGCTTGCGACTTTGCCATTGAGTTTCGAACACTGGCTATCTCTACTGGGTGGAACGGTCAGGCATTGTGTAACAGGTTTTCGAGTGCCTATCAGAGGCACTTCAGGATGAGCTAGTCTTCCAGGAGCTTTCCCCTGACTCCAAAAGCTCATGGATCTGGTGGGCCAGGTGGATTCATGGCTGTGCCCCTGGAGACCAGCCAGGATGTCACCACCGAAGCTCATGCCCCCTTTCCCAATGGAAGGTGAACAGGAGAGACCTGTACTGTTAGACAGCTCCCGTATCGCACCAGAGGAGCAACGGCATCGCCGAGTGGAGGGAGACTGCTTCTACTGTGGGAGATTGGGCCATCTCCATAAGAGCTGCCCAGTAATGAAAAGGGCACTGCTCCAAGGAGACTCCCAGACCAACGCCAGCTGCTCCCCATCTTTCTCATCCACAGACGACGGACACAACTGGTACAGGTGTTATTTGACTTAGGTTCAGACCACAATTTAATCAACGCAGCCTCGGCCAAGGCCCTGCGAATCCCCGAACTGCCCTTGGAGACACATTTCAAGGTCCAGGCCCTCAACCCCCATCTATCAGTCACAAGACTCTTATCGGCCTGAAGGTCTCAGGTAACCACTTTGAGGGAACCTCGCTATTTATCATGAAGGGCTCTCACGCCGGAGTCGTCCTGGGTCTGCCCTGGTTAACCCGCCACAACCCGCAGATCAACTGGGCCAGGAATTCAATTTTGGCCTGGAGCCCATCATGCTCCAATATCTGCTTACAAGCTGCCACCACGTCATACCTCAGTCCTACCTTTGAGGAGGAACCACCGGATCTCACTCGCATTCGAGTATCACAATCTAGGGCGTTATTCATCAACTGCCGCGCCATCCATGTTTGCCTCTCCTCCGCTTCCATCACTCTTCTTGTTGCCTAGGATTACCAGTCAAGATTGCTGATGGTAGGGTAGCCCCACTCAAGGCCGGTGTATAATACAGTCTAAATCTGGCAGACTAAAAAACAGTTCTTGGGTTCTCAGTCCAATCTTTAATAAGGTCTCTCTGTCATACAGTATGTTCTGTGTCTGATGGTTTTCTTAACTAAAAGAACGAAAATAATAAATAACATTGTAATAAAGAGGGAAGGTTCTCGAGAGATGCAAACAAAGATGTCTGCCATGAAGGGCGCCATCTTAATTTCTCTAATGTTCAATTCACCTCTCAAATAGAGAGGGGAATTCCAAGCGAGCTAATTAAACACTGTCTGCAGCAGCACAATAAATTTAGTTACACAAATGTGGGTCGTGGGACAGAAGAGGTCAACAGTCAGACATAGACAGGGAGAAAATCGTAGTCCATTAAACAGCTCTGAGTCTCTGACCTGAAACATAAAAATCACGTGGCACACGATAGCAAGATCTGGCAATTACAGGTGTGGGACAATGAAACTCAAACGCCTGGTTTTAGATCACAATAATTCATTAGTATGGTGTAGAGCCTCCTTTTGCAGCCAATACAGCATCAATTCATCTTGGGAATGACAGATACAAGTCCTGCAGAATAGTGGCCAGGTCACTATGTGTTGCTAGTGGAGGAAAATGTTTCCTGACTCACTCCTCCAGAACACTCATAGTGACTCAATAATATTTAGATCTGGTGACTGTACAGGCCATGGGAGATGTTCAACTTTCACATTCATCAAACCACTCTGTGACCAGTCTTGCTGTGTGTATGGGTGTATTATCATCCTGATACACAGCACCGCCTTCAGGATACAATGTTTTATTTGGGGGCAGATGGTCCTCCAGAATGGTTCGGTAGTCCTTGCCAGTGACGTGCCCATTTAGCACAAGTATTGGGCCTAGGGAATGCCATGATATTGCAATCACTAATCCACCCCCATGCTACAGATAACAATACATGTTTCACATTGTCCAGAGCCCAAGATTTCTGCTGCTGGCACCATTGAAACTGACGTTTGGCAGTGACACCAGTGACCTAAGGTTTGGTTATAGCAGCCCGGCCATGTCCCTTGACCCTGTGGAGCTCCTGATGAACAGTTTTGGCGGGAAACAGTAGAGTTGATGTGCACATTTAATTTTGTGGCAAATTGGGCAGCTGTGGTTTAATGTTTTTTTAATACAATCCAGGTTATCATCCAGACATCTCTTTCAGACAGCTTCCTCTTGTGTCCACAGTTACTCCTGTTGGATGTGGTTCGTCCTTCTTGGTGATATGCACATTACCCTGGATACCGTGGCTCTTGATACATCACAAAGACTTGCTGACTTGGCCACAGATGCGCCAGGGAGACGCGCACCAACAATTTGGCCTCTTTTGAACTATGATATGTTACCCATAATGTTGTGTGCATTTCAATATTTAAAGTTAAACTGTGCTATTACTCTGCTAATTAAACCTTCACACTCTGCTCTTACTGGAGGAATGTGCAATCAATGAAGATTGGCAACGGGGCTGGTCAAATTTAGCCAAGAAACCTCCAACACTAAATTGGCCAGTGTTTCAGTTTCATTGTCCAACCCCTGTAATTGAGCTGCCTTTTAAAGCCGAGAGTTGATTACTCACTAAATTTAAGGATCGCCAAGATAATTACCTCTGAGTGCCAAAAAAAAAACCTTAAGTGGAGTCATAACCTGGATGTGCTTGGCTGATCTGGTGGGCTTGTGACAGCTGTGGACCATTTTTTAATTTCTAAAATACTAAATCCACAGCGTAAATGTTTAAATAGAAGCTGTTCAATTCATCAGACGTGTTGTGGTTAAATGACAAGATCTTTTTAAAACAAGTTATTATTTAAATCAGATTTATTACCGCTTTCTTATCTGCCTTACGGAATCCAGCGTAGACAGTGCCACAGTTTCCTTTCCCCAGAGACCCCCAGACAAAGTAGCGAGAATGAAACTCACCTGTTTCACAGACACACACACACACACACACACACACACACACACACACACACACACACACACAGAGTGAGTTAAGTCTACTTTCAGCCATATGGGATAGCCCTCTGATGTCTCTGTTTGAGAACTATATTCTGATTACATACTGATTACATACTCTACATATGGGTCTTCTAAAAACTTTACAATCTATCTATTGAATCTGATCATTTGTCAACAACATTAAACAGTAAATAGCCATAACAGTAAATGTCCATACATAGCACTGTGCTAGTTTTAACATAACTTAAAAAGTCAACTGCTGTTTGATGATTAACCTTTCTGCATGAATCTCATGTAACATTAGACTTCTATGTATTTTATGCTCAGAGTGCTTTCTTAAACAAAGCATCCTTATTTCTCTTTCTGTCGGCCTCTCTTTCTTGCTCTCTCCATAGCTAATTTTTGCAAAGTTGTGAGATTGCAGATATCTATGGACGTTGGTAATTTTGAAATGTTTAAATGTAGTAGTTATGATGGTAACATACAGTGTTCTGAATCATCCTTAAACACACTGCTTATTAAAGCATGTCTGCCTTCCTGCCCCTGCTGAAGTGTTTTTAGCCACTTGGGTTGTCTTTTCTTCATCCTTTCAATCAGATCTTCAGAGAGCTACATGACACAACGAGAAAGCAATCCACTGATGAAGACTTTATATTTAGGAGCCAGGACCCATTTCACAGGAGGATCATCTTTACCTTTGTAAGTTCCTCTATCATACTGTATTCCATGCAGTAAGGGAATCTGCAGAGTGTTATAGCAATGCTCTCACAGTAATCAAGTGCCTGATCATCATGTCCATCCTTGGCTAGCTTGCTGGCATGGGTGAACTTGAACTTCTAAGACAGATAGGGACAGTTACACATTTTCATTTTCATTTTCAATAAATCAATTTAAAGAAAATTATTTCCAACCTGGAAGTGTTGCTGTCCAAACTTTCCACTGTCTGAGGTCAGGGAGAGCATATATTCATAGACCTCAGTTCTCTCAAACGCCTCCTTCTTAACTGGTCTCTGTTCTGTCTCACTGTTGCAAAAGAAAACATGAGTCAAATGAGGAAAGCACACATACACATGCTCACACACCTACAATACCTGTTATGTCCAATAAATTCAAAATGTGGCCGTGATCCCAGCTCCATTTGTGCTACAACGTAGCAGATATGTGCTGCATACATCCATCCTCTGGAGGCTGAATATAACATCCAAAAATACATAGAAGCATTAGCATCCCCATTTTTATGAAAACCTCAAATTTACATGCAATTATGCAATCAGCCAGTCATTTTATTGGAGAAGAAACTGCCATGGTTTCTGTCACAGAAATGAATCAAGTTTTTCTCCATTCTTATGCTTGATGTGAACCTTAACTGAAGCTCTTTATTTGTACCTATATTAGTGTCTATATTGCAATGCTGCTGAGAAGTGACTGGCCGATTAAGTAACATCATGAACAGGAAGTTCATCTCCTAATGAACTAAATGTAGTTACAACATGTTCATTCCAGAAAACCCTGTTACTGCAGAGTGTATCCATACCAAAATCCTCTCCCATTTGGATTGCATCATGTTTCTTCTCGCCTTCTGGAGCACTCGAGCCTAAAAGCTTCACTAGAGGAATACACCAGTCCTTCAGGTTCTGGACATGTCCATGCTAAAGTAGGAAATGTCACGTTAGTGCATGTAAATCTGACTAACACAACACACTGTACAGACAACGTGCTGAAAAACTCACCTTTTCACTCACAAGGCAAAAACCATTCTTGAGCAGATCAGAGATGTCAGCCATGTTTACTTGCTATAAAAATAAAAATAAAAACAGATCTACAACTGCCTGCCTCACTGTACAAACATTTATGGTATCATGCCCTTAACTAAGCTCAAAGCCAGCTACTGTACTTACCCAGTTAACTAGCATTACCTAGTTAACTACAAGTTAACAAGAAACAGGAAATAAAGTCAGTTTAGCTAACAGGAAAAGGTTATTAGTAAACAGATAACGCTGTGTTTGTTACAGTAAACTACAGTACTTACTTTATTTCGTTCACAGAAGTACTCCATAATCAACCAAAAGAAATAGGAATACCACTGCTTAGCATTTCGCAGGGAGCATGAACACTCTTTATATGCTTCCTGGATAAACCTTAACAGCTCCTCGATCTCTGTCGTATCCCTGCATTAGGTGTTGGAATAGCTAGTTTATTACTGCACACACACACATTTATATACATACTTTCACCACCTAAACACTACAGCTAAAAAAAACTGAAGGTATGACTAGAAAAAGAGCTTCTCACCTCATCAGAGGACCAGGAAATGGTATCTTTTTATCAGAGATGGACTGTTCATCACACTGCGGGACAGCAGACTCCCCTGGAATCAAACAGAAGCAGGACAAAGGAAGAAACATTGTTTGACATGGTTGTAAGTAACTAAAATTATAGACAGGTGTGGAGCTCAGGAGTTTCAGTGTGCTGTACCTGTTGAGTGTGGATGATTTTTAGCTCTGACTCTCATACTCTCATCGCTATGTCTATCCATCAGATTCACCAAGCTTTGGCAAACCTACAACAACATGTCATAGGATTAACAGGGTGTGAGGTTTTTACTCTTAAAGGTACTTTGCAGAACAGTGATAATGTCCCACCATTCTCCAATTTCTCATGTCGCATTTCTATAAAAAATAGACCCTATAGTCATTTTTGTCACAATTTGGCTACAGGAGGTATATGATTCAAATGCAGGTGCAAAAGAAAGTAAAGGAGACACATGTAGTATTTTAGACGCGAGTGAGGCTGACAACATTACAAATGACATGAACAAAGATGCAGAATTGAGAGCCGGTATGCACTGAAGCTGGGAGCAAGCAAGCTCGGTGTTATTATTTAGTTGAAGAATCAGATCCGAAGAGTCAGGCAGAGAGAGATAAATCCGTGGAGCTTAACCAAGGATTGTTAACAAAGCGTGAGTTAAAGCTGAAGGGCGAAATGAAGCGAGGTCCGTGAAACAAAGTGAGGTTGTGATCACGAAAAGAGAGCAAATAAATGCCAGAATATCGGGCAAGAATGGCACACAATAATCTGGCTGAGATAGGTTGTTTGGGAGGGTCTTGAATAGGAGTTAAATAGAAAGAGAGGATTAACCTGAAATGAGAAACAGCTGAGTTTGTAAGCAAGAATGAGGAGGCAAAAAGGAAGGAGCAGAGCAGAATGTGCAATAGAAGTGCAAAGGTGATCATGATTTTTTTTTTTTAATGGAAGCATGACCTCGTGTGCAGTGACAGTACCCACCCCACTATAAACGTCAGCTGGCATTCATGTAGGTGCCTCGAAGTCAAAGGTTGTGAAAGTCAGTGATCAATCCTAGTACCCAGCTCCTCTTCTCTGGGCCATAGCTTTCTCAGTACACTAGATACAGGTACTAGAGGCCACGCACATAGTGACAAGACTTGGGAAGTATGCAGACTCTTCAAATGGGCACAGAACCAACCTACAGGCAACATGGAATGCAGGGTCACATCAACAGAGGTAGGGCCAGAATAATGGAACATGGGGTGATCATACTAATGATTATGAGTGAATCTTGGTAAAATCTTCCTGGATGTGGCCTTGAGTGGCAAGTCTCACTGTTAAAGAACTGCAACAAATGATAGCATCTTGGGGTCACAAAGTCTCCAAAACAACCATCAGACGCTATCTACATGCCAACCAGCTCTTTGGGAGGCATGCAAGGAAAAAACCTTTTCTCAGTCACAATCAAACGCAAACGTTTGGAGTTTGCTAAGCGGCACTGGGGCTTCAACTCGGACCATGTTCTTTGGTCAGATGAGACCAAGATAGAGCTTTTTGGCAACAAACACTCTAAGTGTGTATGGTGGAACACAAAAGATGAGTATACAGAAAAGCACCTCATGCCCACTGTGAAGTATAGGGGAGGATCGGTGATGCTATGGGGCCGTTTCTCTTTCAGAGGCCCTGGGAACCTTGTTAGGGTGCATGGCATCATGAATGCTTTGAAATACCAGGACATTTTGAAGCAAAATCTGGTGGCCTCTGCCCGAAAGCTGAAGATGGGTCGTCACTGGGTCTTTCAGCAAGATAATGATCCATAACATGTAGCCAAATCTACACAGAAATGGTTCACCACACACAGAATCAAGCTCCTCCCATGGCCATCTCAGTCCCCAGACCTCAACCCCATTGAAAACCTGTGGAGTGAGCTGAAGAGGAGAGTGCAGAGGAGAGTAGTCAGGTCACTGTTTGATTTAGAGACATTGTGCAAAGAGGAATAGTCGAAGATCCCTCTTTCTGTGTTCTCTAATCTTGTGAAACATTATAGGAAAAGATTAGGTGCTGTTTTGTTTGCAAAAGAGGGTTGTACAAAGTATTAAACATCAAGGGTGATAATTGTGGCACCCATGATTTGAATTAAAATAATTATTTCTTAATGTGGGATTTTTTTTTCACTGAATTAATGCACTTGAATTAAAGGTTGGAATTTCCTCTTTTTGCATTGTGGTTCTATGTTATTTAGAACAAAACTGAATTTTTTAGAAGCTAAAGAACACATTTTAACCAGGGGTGCCAGTAATTATGGAGGGCACAGTATATACTGTATAAACAGTGGTTGGATAATGAAACTGAAACACTGGCCAATTTAGTGTTGGAGGTTTCATGGCTAAATTTGACCGGCCTGGTGGCCAATCTTCATTGATTGCACATTCCACCAGTAAAAGCAGAGTTTAATTAGCAGAGTAAGAGCACAGTCTTACTTAAAATATTACAATGCACACAACATTATGAGTGACAGAGTTCAAAAAAGGACAAATTGTTGGTACGCATCTCGCTGGCGCATCTGTAACCAAGATAGCAAGTCTTTGCAAGAGCCACGGTATCCAGGGTAATGTCAGTATAAAATTACCCAAGCACAATGTAAAAAAAACAGTGGAGAGCATGCCATAACGCTGTAATTGCAAATCGCGGTTATTCCACAAAATGCTGATTTTTTTTTAGAGGTATTTAGCCAAAGCATGAACACAATTTGTTTAAAAATAAATTTTTTCCAGAGCTGATACAGTTAAACCTTGGATTGCAAGCATAATTCATTCTGGAACCATACTTGTAATCCAAAGCACTTGTATATCAAAGTGAAACTCAGATGATTCGTTCCACAGCCCAAAAATATTCATATAAAAAATAAATAAATAAAAATAAAACATATTAACCTGCACTTTTCCTTTGTAAAGAATTGGGCTTGTGTGAGACAAGAAGCACACACACACACACACACACACACACACACTAACGGAATCACTGCTCACTGACAAAATGTCTGTAGGCAAACTGGAATCTTTAACAAGGAACCTCACTAATGTCACTTGTGTTTGGCTCCTTTTGAGGATTTCGGAAATGTAATGTTGCAATGTTGTTAAATAGATTGGTCTCCTGCACTGCTACAACAACTTTTTTCTTCACTGGGGCCATTATTGCACTACACTTGCACGACACAAAATATTTTTAAAAAAATGTTGACATATATATACATATCAACATAAGAGCAAGCCGCCATCAGGAATAATATTCATCAAGGAGGGGACAAGGCCACCAGGGCCCAACAAAACCAGGGTAAGTCTTTTGCAGTCTGCTCAAGCATGGGAGTTTAGGATAGACCTGAAGAGAAGGCTCCAGTTCCCTTTCAAAAGCTACACTCCATGCTGCGTGAAAACCCTATGGGAACATCTCTTTGTTCAACTGGTTGTGAAGCATGTGTGTATCACACACGCCAAATTTTGGCTTATATAACCTCGATCAGGTAACGTCATCTGATGAGGTCCACCTGCGGGTTATAAATAGGAGTGAACCAGAAACATCCTCAGGTCTTTTTGTATACAAGGACCACGTTGTGTTTGCGTGTGTGTGTGCAAGCGAGTATACAAACAGAAGTGTTAGATAACTCACTAATATGACAGAGTTTACTAAGAGATGCGTGCCTCGGTGTGACAGATCTCCCGGGGGGCGATATCCATGATTTTCATTTTGAGTGTTTGGGGGAAGAGCACGCTCTCCTCAGGCTCCAGGGAGATTATGAGCACTGTGATCTCCTCCCTATTAATGTGCTTCGCATGCGGCTCGCCTTCTTTAAAGAGAAACCGCGAGCCACGGCGCATTCGTAGGGTTCACGTGCCAATCTGGCAGACGTGCATGAGATGAAATTCCCCCTTTCTCTCGCGCTCTCGCCGGCTCAGGACGTTTTAGCATCCGCTTCTCAAGCGCGGTCCAGCGCTTCTTGTGAGGGGGGCTTGCTTCAATGGAGATAGCCACCTCAGAATGCTCCTCTAGTGATGACAGAGCGTATGAGGAGTTACTCGAAGTAGTAACACTTGCCGCAGAAGCGACATTCCCCCAAGCGCTCAAAATTAGACGACAGGGTTCTGTTGGGTGGCCAGTGGGAGGGGCCTCAGCGACGCCCCCTCCCTTTCTGTGGTGATCTCCATGATGAGTTAACTCTTTCATGGAATAAGCCTTATTCATCCCGTGTTTGCATGCCACATCTAATCGAATATCATTAATGCGAAGGCGCGTGGTTATATGATGATGCCCCAGATTGAAGAGACGCTTGCGGGCTATTTCTCTCCTGGGACATCATCCTCCCTGAAAAAGCCCACCCTCCCCACAAAGCTGCGTAGACTGACATCTTCCCTGGTGGGGAAAGCTTTTCAGGCAGCGGCTCAGGCTGAGACTACAATGTTCACCATGGCAGTTTTGCAGGCCTACCAGGCTGACCTGCTGAAAGACGAGCACTGGCGGGTCTATTGATGAGAGGGCGTTCACAGAGCTGCGCCAAGCCACAGATCTGTCTCTCTGTGCAACCAAGCAGACGGCCCGTGCTATTGGCTGTTCTTTGGCTGCCGTGGTATCCACGGAGAGACATCTGTGGCTAAACCTAACGGGTATTAAGGATAAGGATCATGCTGTCCTCCTTGATGCCCCCGTCTCGCCTTCCGGCCTTTTTGGTGACGCTTTTAATTCCATTGCCACTAGGTTTCGGGAGACGGAACTATATGAACAGGCCTTTGGGAGGTTTTTTCCCCGATGTTCTCAAGAGTCGGGACCGTCGGCCACCCATCCTGACCAGGTCTGGCTCTCACAAGGCATGAGGCACAGAGGGAGAGTGTGGAGATGGAGATCGGACCTGAGGAGCATCCTCTCCGCAAAAAAAAAAGTCCTGAGGCTCATGCGCCCAGGACCGTGGGGATGTCTCCTCCCCTGGAGTGGTGCCTAGAATTCCTTCAGTCGATAAAGTCTCCTCCCTGGCACCCCCAGGAGGCGGTGGTGGAGGTGACCGAACACCTAACATTTCGTTGAAGACCGGTGCTCCCCGAACACCGGCCTCCAACAAAATGTTGGGTGTTTGGTCACCTCCTGCCACGTTTCAGGATGCTGAACATCCAACACCCAATCTAGCCGAAGTGTCAAAACTTGTGCCCCTTTCGGAGAAACTGGCAGCATGGTAACTACTGCCAGGCATATCTCCTTGGGTACGAACGACTGTAGAAAGAGGCTACAGGATTCAGTTTGCACATCGGCCTCCGCGTTTCAACGGCGTGGTCTCCACTTCCGTGACACCTGAACAAGTACACCTGTTGATTCAGGAATTACAGAATATGCTGGGAAAAGGGGCGGTAGAACATGTTCCCCTCCCAGACAGAGAGTCAGGCTACTACAGTTGGTATTTCTTGGTTCCCAAGAAAGATGGGGGTCTGCGTCCAATTTTAGATCTTCGCGGGTTGAACCACTATCTCAATAAATGCAGGTTCAAAATGTTGACTGTCAAAATGATTGTTGTGATATATTTCCATATAGAAATATTACCACAACACAGGAAGTTCCTGAGGTTCGCTTTTGGGGGCGAAGCTTACCAGTATCGGGTCCTTCCATTTGGCCTAGTTCTGTCACCCCGCACATAAACAAAATGCATGGATGCAGTTCTGGCTCCATTACGACTCCAGGGCATCCAGATTTTGAATTACATAGGCGACTGGCTGATTCTGGCTCAGTCTCAGGAGCTAGCGGGACATCAGGATGTCATCCTAGCTCATTTCCATTCTTTAGGATTGAGACTCAATACCACAAAAAGCGCTCTCTTTCCTGTTCAGAGGACAACATATTTGGGTGTCATGTGGGATTCGATCACAATGTGGGCACAGATGTCTTCCACTCAAACCCATCCTCAAAACCTTGAAGGAAATCCAGCTAGGCCAGAAAGTGACTCTTCATTTTCAGAGATCTTTAGGCTGCGTCCACGGTGATACCTTTGGGCCTTCTACACATGAGAGCATTTCAGTTAAGAGCCAGGGGATTACACTCAAGGGCTGATCCCCAGAAGCAAATAAGGGTTATGCGCCAGGGGCTTCGTACACTTTCCATGTGGTTTAGACCCCAGTTTCTGACTTTGAGTCCCAATTTAGGTCGGTCTTGTCATCTTGCTAACGACAGACGCTTCCCTCATGGGCTCGGGTGCGGTCTTAGATGGCCGTCCAGCCCAAGGGAGCTGGAGAGGTCATCTTCTCATGTGGCACATCAATTGCCTCGAAATGATGGCTCTATTTTGGTAGTCTCTTACATAAATGGCCAGGGTGGACTGCGGTCACGCCGCTTGAACAAGCTAGCGCACCAGGTTCTGCTTTGGGCACAGGACAAGTTCCTGTCCCTCAGGGCGATTTACATTTTGGGGCATATGAATGTGGGAGCAGACTTGCTATCCAGACAAGTTGTGACACATGGGGAATGGAAGCTCCACCCTGAAGTAGTCAGTCAAATCTGGGAAAGATTTTATGTAGCAAAGGTGTACCCATTTGCCTCGCAAGAAACAGCACAATGTCCCCTTTACTACTCTCTGACTCCTCCAGCTCCCCTGGGTCTGGACGCGATGGCCGATAAGTGGCCCAGATTACGCATTTATGCATTTCCTCCGATAGCTCTTCTCCCGGGAGTCCTGGCGAGGGTCCTTCAACAGGGTTTCGCCTCTTATCGATAGCGCCCCATTGGCCGACCAGAGTGTGGTTCTCGGATCTAATATCTCTCCTCAACGGCTCACTTCTGTCTCAGGCGCAGGTAACAATATTTCATCCCCAGCCCGAGCTCTGGAACCTTCACGTCTGGCCCCTGAGGGGGACCAACTAAGAGATGCTGGTCTTCCAGCCAGCGTTATTAAAACTATTCTAAGTGCTAGGGTTCCCTCCACTAGAAGATCTTGTGCCCTCAAATGGAGTGTATTTGAAAGTTGGTGCATGGCAAAACATATAGACACAGTTCACTGCCAAATTTTTTCAGTGCTGGAGTTCCTGCAAGAAAAGTTGTACGTACTCTCAGAACATATGTTGTCGCTATTTCGGCTTGTTATGTTCTGACCAATGGGGTTTCTGTGGAAAGCACCCTTTAGTTACCCGCTTTATTCGTGAAGCTAAACGGCTGACACTTTAGGACTCCCAGCTAGGACTTTTTAAGGTAAGATAGGAGCTCTTTGAGAGAATTCTAAGAAGCTTTGTGAATACGGACCCTGGTGTGGAACTCCAGGGACAAAGGCTGGCAGATGTTGTACACAGCAGGGTCTTCCCAGCCCAATCAGTATGACAGACATTGGATTCAGGAGGACTGAGAGAAAGAAGGCAGTAAAATAGGCTGCACATTATGGTGGGTGTTGTAATTTTGCGATGAAATCAGCGACAGTTGTGTGAAAGCTTTATACAAAAACTTGTAGATGTCAGATCTGAAGAGTCAAGCAGAGACAGATAAATCTGCAGAGATTAACTGAGGTCATTAACAAAGCATCAATCAAGCAGAGGAGTGCAAACACAGAAGAACACTTAAAAAGTAATAATAAATCCGAAAGTCGAGTGCTGATTAATCTGAGAGTGCATTAAATCCGAGGGGAGAAACAAATCAAGGTCAGTGAAACAAAGTGGGGTTGTGATCATGAAAAAAGAGCAGACAAACCCAAGAATATCGGGCAGAAATAAACTTGAAATTGGGAACAGGTGAGGGTGTAACGAGAGTGATGTTAGATCTGTTTCATTCCGTGTCACCTGAACCATGTCCTGACATCCCCTTGTAAACCACTTGTGGCTCAGGATTTCACTGAAAGTTGCTCGACGTTTATGGTCTCCTTCCAGGCACCGTTTTATCAGGTCACAGCACTCTGTATTGCATAGTGATAAGACAGAAATTTAGAAAGTTCACCAACAAAGATTTATCATGAATTAAAAAGTTATCCTTTTTTTTGCTTTTTCTCACCATGAGAAAGGTGTTTAAATCGCCGCAGATGCCAAACCATGAAGTCATTACTGCCGGTAGGAGGCGGCTCTGCACAAACCATCACATACAGGAGAACACCCAGACTCCAGACCGTAGCAGGAATGCCAAAAAATTCTCTGCGTGATTTCACCTCAATTGGAGCATAATTCTTACTGCCTAAATGAGAAAAGTGAGAAAAACTGTCACAAAAAAAGTATTTCATTGCAAATCCTTTATTTTTATTCAAAACTTGCGCAAGTACCTGTTGTTATGGGGCAAAAAGTTTGTAGCAATACTTAAAAGTTTAAAGCTAAAAATAAGATTTAAAATTTAATGTTAATGTTAAACTGCTCATAACTTCACTTCTACTCAACATTTTGATTTCAGCGCATTACACTGGGGTCTCAGTTCAGGTATGCCCCCATGCCCTCATTACAGACTGCTGTGGATGTGTTTGTTCTAACGACCCTTGTTTTATCTCATAGAGGTGCTTCACATTACTGTGTGTTATTAGCGTCACAATTTCAGAACATATGAGACAAACTGATTGTAAACTTACCGCAGGAAGAATATTGACCTTGACAAAAAACGTCTAGATGCGGTGACACAATGTGGCATATAACTGCTCTAAACTTAAGTTCTACTCAACATTTTTTATTTCATTTATGGAGCAAGATTAACTTCAGGCAAATTTCAAACTAGTACTAAAGTTTCAATAAATTCTGTCAAGCAAGTTTTGCAAAAATATGACAAAATATTGCTGTACAGACATACAGACAGACAGGTATCGGGTCCTCAAATGTATGAAACAAAGATATAATTGAAAGACCAAGTTCTGACAAATGTACAAAAGAAACGCTTATAATTTTATTTATATAGATTAGTTTTGAACTGACCTTTATAATGCTTGTACGGCCCATCTTTCAGCAAGTCGCCACAGTCAAAGTTGATCAACTTCACCTCCATCGTGTCGGGATTGATAAGAATGTTGGGAGGCTTGATGTCACCATGAAGAACACCAGAATCACAGCAATGCTGTGCAGCCTGAACCACCTGCTGCATGATTTTGCAAGCGTCTGCTTCCTCCAATCGTCCTCCTTTACACATAAGGTATTGCTTAAGGTCCATGCAGTTGTTGGGTCGTTCCAGCACCAAAATGAGGAAATCAGGTGACTCGAACCATTCCAGGAGCTCCACAACATTCTCACAGCGAGGAGGCTTGGACACCATCTTCAATAAAGCCACCTCCAGAGGGAGCATGCGGTTCTCTCCAGGCTAAAAACACACGCACGATTAGTATGAGTTTGCATGGAGGGAATACATCTGAACTGTGGTATAGTGGAGAAGGTGTAGATTGCCTGAGTCCCTGATAATTATTACAAATGAAAGGTAATAAAATATGAATCTATGATGTGGTAAAGAGCTGAGTTGTTTGTGATCATGTTAGTAGGAAGCAGTAAATGGACATCAGTTTGGTGGGGGTTTGCTCTATAATGTGATTTATAACCAACTGCTTCTGTGCAGAACCTCAGAACTAAAGTACTTACGATGGTGATGTTTTTGGGGATGAAATCTTTGTGGACTTTTTTAAAGGTGACCTGTTCACATAAGATCACAGCAGATCAATTATAAATCAATTATTTACCTCATTATGCCAAATTTGCATCAGTACATCAATTGATTTTAACTCCATATATCAGTATAAAGCTATAAGGTGTTATTTTCTACAATGACAAGCCCTGTGATTCATTACCGCTTTCTTATCTGCCTTACGGAATCCAGCATAGACAGTGCCAGTGCCACAATTTCCTTTCCCCAAGAGCCCCCAGATAAAATAGCGTGAAAGAAATGCACCTGTTGTATACACAAACACACAAACACACATACACGGTCAATTAGCTCTATTTATCTAATACCCAGTTGTCTCTGTATGATACTAAGCTGAGTGCTCATTGCTGAATTATCTTTCTGTATAAATTTTATAATAATTTATGTAATATTAGACTAGAATGCATCTATCCTCAAAGAACATTGTCAGAGCGAGCATCCTTATTTCTCTCTCTCAGTCTCTTTCTCTCTCATTCTTCATACCTACTTTTTAAACAGTTGTGAAATTGCTACCTATAAAGCACTCTACATATCTTGCTAAGTCATTTTGAAGTTTTGAAATGTTTAATATAATTGTCGTGATGGTAACATACCGTGTTCTGAATCATCCTTAAACACATTGCTTATAAAAGCGTGTCTGTCTTCATGCCCCTGCATAAGTGTTTTCAGCCACGTGGGTTGTCTTTTCTTCATCCTTTCAATCAGATCTTCAGAGAGCTACATGACACAAAGACAGTAATTCACTGTGAATACTGTAACCGTAATATACAGGGGGGGCATTTATATGGATACACCTTAATAAAATGGGAATGGTTGGTGATATTAACGTCCTATTTGTGGCACATTAGTATATGTGAGGGGGCAAACTTTTCAAGATGGGTGGTGACCATGGTGGCTATTTGTTTGGCTTAAACTTTTGTTTTTTCAATAGGAAGAGGGTAATGTGACACATCAAACTTATTGGGAATTTCACAAGAAAAACAATGGTGTGCTTGGTTTTAACGTAACTTTATTCTTTCATGAGTTATTTACTGTCATGTACACTCGTAACACGACCGGCACTAGGACCTGGAAGTAATACGGTCGGGTTTCCAGGAAGCATAAAAGGAGACAAAATGGTGCTTCACATTGCTCAGTCATTGAGTTCGCCCATGCCTTGTCTGACGCTTCGCCGACTATTCTGTGAGTACTCACCGATTTGGGTTGCTTCTTTGATTGAGTGCGTGTTGCTAGAACGCGGATTTATTTGTGTAGATCCTAGCTCTTTGTGTAAGAGAGTTCTTAGATAAATTGCGTGGTTATCCTGCCTACTCGCGTTGCTTCCGCGTTTGGGTTTACCATCCACGCTACACGGGCTAACTGCTAAGGCTTCTGTGCTTACCCTCCGATAGCTTGTGACATTTACAAGTTTCTGACCACTTATAAAATGTGTTCAATGTGCTGCCCATTGTGATGGATTGTCAATGCAACCCTCTTCTCCCACTCTTCACAAACTGATAGCAACACCGCAGGAGAAATGCCAGCACAGGCTTCCAGTATCCGTAGTTTCAGGTGCTGCACATCTCGTATCTTCACACCATAGACAATTGCCTTCAGATGACCCCAAAGATAAAAGTCTAAGGGGGTCAGATCGGGAGACCTTGGGGGCCATTCAACTGGTCTGACACTAACCCACATTGGATAGATCCCTCCAAGACTGTTGGAACAAAAAAAGTGATGGTATGGTGTGGTATATGGGATACAAAGATAGTGGGGCCATTCTTCATCAATGGAAACCTCAAGGCCACTGCATATTTGAAATTGCTACATGATGATGTGTTTCCCTCTTTATGCACTGAAGCTGGCATGTTCCCTGAGTTTTTCCAGCAAGATGGTGCACTACCACATTATGGGTGTCAGGTCCGAGCATTCCTAGATGAAGAGTTTCCTGAAAAGTGGATTGATCATTGTGGGCCAGTTGAATGGCCCCCAAGGTCTCCCGATCTGACCCCTTAGACTTTTATCTTAGGGGTCATCTGAAGGCAATTGTCTATGGTGTGAAGATACGAGATCTGCAGCACCTGAAACTATGGATACTGGAAGCCTGTGCTGGCACTTCTCCTGCGGTGTTGCTATCAGTGTGTGAAGAGTGGGAGAAGAGGGCTGCATTGACAATCCATCACAATGGGCAGCATATTGAACACATTTTATAAGTGGTCAGAAACTTGTAAATAACTCATGAAAGAATAAAGTTACGTTAAAACCAAGCACACCATTGTTTTTCTTGTGAAATTCCCAATAAGTTTGATGTGTCACATGACCCTCGTCCTATTGAAAAAACAAAAAGTTGGATCCAAGATGGCCGACTTCCAAATGGCCACCATGGTCACCACCCATCTTGAAAAGTTTGCCCCCTCACATATACTAATGTGCCACAAACATGACGTTAATATCACCAACCATTCCCATTTTATTAAGGTGTATCCATATAAATGGCCCACCCTGTAGTTATGTAATATAAAGACTTTACATTTAAAACCCAATAAACATCTCACAACAAAGAGGATCATCTTTACCTTTGTAAGTTCCTCTATCATACTGTATTCCATGCAGTAAGGGAAACTGCAGAGTGTTATAGCAATGCTCTCACAGTAATCGAGCGCCTGATCATCATGTCCATCCTTGGCTAGCTTACTGGCATGGGTGAACTTGAACTTCTAAGATACAGTAGATAGGGACAGCCAGTCATTTTCAATAAAACTGTTCTTCATAAAATTAAGTTTAATTTAGTAAACTAATTCCAACCTGGAAGCATTTCTGTCCAAACTTTTCGCTGTCCGAGGTCAGAGAAAGAACATATTCATAGACTTCAGTTCTCTCAAAGGCCTCCTTCTTAGTTGAACTCTGTTCTGTTTTACTGTTTCAAAGGAAGACATGTAAAATGAGTAAAATACACACATGCATGCACAGGCACAGATGTGCCTGTGCATGCATGTAAAATGAGTAAAATACACACATGCATGCACTGTGCCTGTGCATGCATGTGTGTATTTTACTCATTTTACATGCATGCACAGGCACATTTTGAGGCATCTGTGCCTGTGCATGCATGTAAAATGAGTAAAATACACACATGCATGCACAGGCACAGATGTGCACGCACACGCACACACACACATAGTCACACACACCCACAATACCTGTTATATCCAATAAACTCAAAGTGTGGGCGTGATCCCAGCTCCATTTGTGCCACAATGTAGCAGATATGTGCTGCATACGTCCATCCTCTGGAGGCTATAAATAACAAGCACATATGCATGCAAGAATCAGCATCAACTTTTTTAGGAATGTCTCCTCATTAATGCAAAATGTTATTTTTTCCCCGTTCTGATGCATGATGTGAGCACTGACTGAAGCTTTTCATCTGTATCTACATTCGTTTCTAAGTTGTATTGCTGCTGATAAGTGACTGGCTGATTAAGTATAATCTCATGAATGAGTAGTTGCTCCTAATTAAGTAAATAGAGTTACAACATGTTTATTTCAGAAAAATGCTGTTACAGGTAGTCCCCGACTCACAATTGTTCCAGTTAAGAATTTTCGCAGATACAAACAAATCTACAAACAATGTAGATGCAAACAAATCACGACAGTACCTCACGTGTATTGTACAAAAAATAGACACTGCAGTGCACCAGATATCAATATTTACAATTACAGTTAGACCTTGGATTGCAAGCATAATTTGTTCCAGAAGCGTGTTTGTACTGTATACTGTATCAATGCATTAAATTCGTTCCACAACCCAAAAATATTAATATAAAAATAATTTATAAAAAATATGAAGTAAAAACAAAATAAATTAACCTGTACTTTACCTACTGTGTAAAACAACTTTCACATAAACTCACGCGCACACAAAAACAAACACACATACTGTACACACTGCTCTGTTGACAAGTTTCTTTAACAAGAAATTACCCTTGTTTTTGGCTCCTTTTAAGGATTTCGCAAAAATGTGATGTTGCATTGTCATTAAACAGAATCATCTCCCGCACTGCTACCCTTTTTAACTTTTTTCTTCCCGAAGATCATTGTTGCAGTAAAGTTACTAAAGAATAGTCACTACACTTGACATTGCTTAATGCACGAACGCACATGCAAAATTTTACAGTAAACAGTACACGCACACACGGATGCCGACTATATGAGTGATGCGCATGCACGGATGTTGACTATACGATGGTGTATGCGCACTGAGACGAACGTGGAAGACGATTACCCACAATCCCAAAGCGCAAGAGAATCACGAGAGTCCAGTTGTGATCACGTGACACTCGACAGACAAAGCACATGTGTACTACTCGTATGTCAAGATCTCGCTCATTTATCAAGGTAAAATTTATTTCAATTTGTGTAATCGTCTCCCATGCTCGATCTCAGTGCGGGTGCATCACTCATAACGTCAACACCTGTGCGTGTGTGTGGTGTGTGAAAGTAATTCTACACAATAACCTCCCTCCGCCTGCTCCTGTCCTCTCTCACATCTGAGTCAGATTCCTTTCAAAGGTAAAGTGCAGGTTTATTAGTTGTATTTTTACTTTATATTTTGTATTAATAATTTTTATATGAATATTTTTGGGTTGTGCAACGAATCATCAGAGACAAAATGGTGTCTGGGATTCCCCTACCCTCCTTAGGCGTGGTTACGGTATTTGGCCACATGATGGCAATGTGGGGAAAAGGGACAAGAGATTTAGTCAAGTGGATTGGTATGCTTTACATTTTAGATCTGTGTCAAAAACTCAATTTGTTTCAAATTTTATACTTAAAGACTTAATTTGTCAGACCTAAAAACAAATCCGTCTTTTAGCTCCCAAAACGCTACTTATTCGTAAAACAGGGGACAACCTGTACTGTGGAGCATATTCATACCAAAATCATCTCCCATTCGGATAGCATCATGTTTCTTCTCATCTTCTGGAGCACTGGAGCCTAAAAGCTTCATGAGAGGAATACACCAGTCTTTCAGGTTCTGGACATGTCCGTGCTAAAGCAGAAAATGTGAGTTAGTGCATGTGAATCTGACTAAAACACACAGTGCAGTCAGACGGCCGTGCTGAAACACTCACCTTTTCACTCACAAGGCAGAAACCATTGTGGAGCAGATCAGATATGTAACCCATGTTCACTTGCTGTAAAAGAAAAAGAACTTCCTTGTCTACTCAAAGCAAGCTGCTAGCAAGCTGTCTTACCTAGTTAACTAGCATGTCATTTTCTCACTCTTCACAGAAAACATTATTAGTAAACAGCTAAGGCTTTGTTTGTTACAGTGTCAAGAACTAAAGTACTTACTCTGTTTCGTTCACAGAAGCACTCCATAATCAACCAGAAGAAATAGGAATACCTCTGCTCGGCATTACCCAGGAAGCGTGAACACTCTTCATATGTCACCTGGATAAACCTTAACAGCTCTTCGATTTGAGTCATATCCCTGTAACAGATGTTGAAAAAGCTAGTTTACATGGATTACTGCATACTTACATACATACATATAAACATCTGAAAAACACTAAAGCTGAAAAATTTTATGTATGACTGGAGAAAGAGCATCCCACCTGATCAGAGGACCAGGAAATTGTATCTTTTTATCAGGGCTAGACTGCACATCACACTGCGGGACATCAGACTCCCCTTAAATTAAAGGGAAGTGGAACAGATGAAGAAACATTGTTTAACTTTGTTGTAAGTAACTAAAAGGCCTGTATGGTGTGGAGCTCAGGAGGTTCAGTGTGCTGTACCTGTCCTTTGTGGATGATCATCAGCTCTGTCTTCAGGAAGAGGTTTTATACTCTCATTGCTATGTCCATCCATCATATTCACCAAGCTTTGGCAAACCTACAACACCACTTCATAGATTCAACAGGGTATAGGGTTTTTATTACTTACATTACTTTTCATTTATTGATTAAAAATATTTTTTTATTTTTTATTTTCAGAACTTTAAGAATGTCCCATCATTTTTCAATCTCTCATGCCTCAATAGTATATTAAATTTGAATAACTTCAAATTCAAAAGCCCATCTGATCTGCGTGAAGTACGCACACAAAACTCTATGGCACTCTTCCCTGGGCATGTCCCCCTTTAAGTGCCAGTTCAGCTACCCTCCACCTATCTTCTCAGAGCAGGAACTTGAAATACAGGGGTACCCACCGTGCAACAAATGGTGGGGCCATTCGCAGAAGAGGGGGTACTGTAACGCCGCTCTTTCAGGCTGTCACTAGGCAATGCTTCCATGACGGCAATTAAGGACAATGCATGACATCTAGGGGCATGTCTACTGTATATAGGTCCCCAAGTTTTCTCTAGGCCATCATGTGTCCTTTCCCACCCCCCTGTTTCCGCCCCGTCTGCACACTGGTTTCTCATTCTCTGCTGATTACTCCAGCATTTACAGTAAGCATGCACTGTGCACTGCTTAAATCATTGGATTATTGTTTGTACTTTTTCCCCAATTTTCTCATGTTTTGTTTCATGATTTCTCCTTCTTGTCTCGTTTTCTTGTTTTTTGTGTCTCGATTTGGATTGTTTCTTTGCTCTTTGATTTCCTGGCTTTGATCTTGCGCTTCCGTTAGCTTATAGCTTCCGTCTCACATTTTCTGTTCTGTTGCCTCGCTCATTGATTTCCCTGTTACCGATTTAACATTTTCCTTTTTGACTACGGCTCTTGCTTCGGGATTTTCTCTGACACTTCGCTGATTGGTTCCACAGCTTTCAACCATTGCTTCTGCCTCACGTCCATGCCCCACGCCACAGCCCTTGGAGACCTATCTCAAGGTCCAGGCTTGAGGGTCTCACGCAGCCACTGTAAGCAGTTCTCATTATTTATCATGGAGGGTTCTCACGCCACGGTCATCCTGGGCCTGCCCCTTGTTAACTCGTCACAACCTTCAGATCGATTGGGCTAGAAATTGAATCCGATGCCATCTCTCTTCCCCTCAACCGACCCTACGACTGGTCCATCGACCTGCTCCCAGGCACCACCCCCCCTAAAGTCCATCTTTATTCCCTATCATACAAGGAACGCTAAGCAATGGACCAATACATCACCAAGTCCCTCGCGAAGTGGCTCAATCATCCTGCCCTCTGAGGGCCGACTTCTTAGTGGGTAAAAAAGATGGTTTCCTTCGTCCATGTACCAATTATCGAGGCCTAAATGACATCACAATAAAGAACCGATACCGTCTCCCACTGATGTCCACTGTTTGAACTCCTCCAGGGGACCAAGCTCTTTTCCAATTTGGAGTTTCAAAATGCATACCACCTCATCCGCATTCGAGACAGAAACGTGTGGTAGACTACCTTCAACACCCCAACGGGACATTATGAGTACCTAGTAGTCCCATTTGGCCTGCCAAATGCCCCGTCAGTCTTCCAAGAGAGCCTTCACAAAGCTCAAAAAGCGATTCACATCCGCCCCTATCCTCACCATTGCATACCTGTCATGACAATTCATCATGGATGTCGACGCTTCCAGCAGGGATGTAGGAGGTGTCCTTTCCCAGAGACGCATGATAATAAGCTGCACCCCTGTTTATTCTTCTCTCACTGTTTAACACACGGCGAGATAAACTATAGCATCGACAGTCAAGAGCTCTTAGCTATCAAGCTTGCCCTAGAAGAGTGGAGACACTGATTAGAAGGGACTAAGGTCGCATTCCTGGTCAGGACTGACCACAAGAACCGGGAATACCTCCGAAGTGCTAAGTGGCTCAACTCTCGCCAGACTCGGTGGTCACTCTTTTTCACCAGGTTCAACTTCACCCTCTCATATCTCCAGACAGTTTTTGCCCACTCACGACTCCACCATCAATGACACCATCATTCCATCATCGTGGTGGGCTAATTTGATATTGAAACTACGGACGAGCAAGCCCTATCTCATGAACCTGGGCCTAGTCACGTTCCTTCTAACCGCCTCTTCGTTCCCCATACTCCACGCCATCAGGTCCTGAAATGGGCACATAGCTCCAAACTGTTCTGCCACCATGGCGCAGCTCGGACCCTGGCTCAAGTCCAGCAATGTTTTTGGTGGCCCACGATAAAGGAGGACGTCTCCAGCTTTGTGATGGCATGCAACATCTGTATAAGGAACAAACACGTCAACACAGCACCAGCAGGTCTCCTCAGACACCTGCCTATACTGAACTGCTCTTGGTCTGACATTGTTCTGGACTTCGTCACAGGGTTATGGCCACACATGCATCATGATTGTGGTGGATTGGTTCTCTAAAGCCACGCACTTCATTCCCTTGCCAAAACTCCCATCCGCAAAGGGGACCGCCAAACTCATGATAGTTCATATAAAACTCAATGTACAGGGGTACCATTTTGTAAACTCATTGGAGCTCCCCCAGTCTGTCCTCAGGGTTCCACCCCGAGTCCAATGGCCAGACTGAGAGGAAGAATCAGTCCCTTGAGGTAGCCCTGAGGTGCATGGCCTCCTGGAATGTCTCCTGTTGGAGCAAGTTCCTGCCCTGGGTGGAGTACGCAAATAACTCCCAAGTTCTTTCATCTACCAATTTGTCTCTCTTCCAGTGGAGTGAAACAGGTATGTTTGTTGCAATAGTGAGGCAGCAAAAAGGAAGGAGTGGAGTGGAATGTGGAATTGAAGTACAATGACTTTGAGGCATGACCTGGCATGACATGACACGCCCATTTTTTATGTAATAAAGTATCCTTAATGTAATTCTGTATGTAGAGAAATCTCTGTTGCAGAAGTCAATACTTATCCGGTACACTACCTGCACACTAGACTATTTACAGACTTACTGCTTAGTGTCTTAGCTCAGTGACATTAGATCTGTTTCATTTATCTGCCTCACCTGAACCGTGTCCTGACATCCCTCTGTAAACCAGTTGTGGCTTAGGATTTCACTGAAAGTTACCCGAAGTTTATGGTCTTCTTCTAGACACAGTTTTATCAGGTCACAGCAGTCTGTTTGCGTAGTGAGGAGACAAAAATTTAGAAAGTTCACAAAAAACCTTATCATGAATCAAAAAGTAATTCTCACCATGAGATAGATGTTTAAATCGCCGCAGATGCCAAACAATAAACTCATTACCACCAGTAGGAGGCTGCTCTGCACAAACCATCACATACAAGAGAACACCCAGACTCCAGACTGTAGCAGGGAAGGCAAAATACTCTCTGTGGGAATTTACTTCAATAGGAGCATGATTCTTACTGCCTGAGTGAGAAAAGAGAGAAAGAGCAAAAACTGCCAGGATTTTTCTCTGCATATCTTTCATTTTTATTCAGAATTTATTCTGAACTGACCTTTATAATGCTTGTCTGTCAGCAAGTCGCCACAGTCAAAGTTGATCAGCTTCACCTCCATTGTGTCAGGATTGATCAGAATGTTGTCAGGCTTGATGTCACCATGAAGAACACTAGAATTACAGCAATGCTGTACAGCACAAACCACCTGCTGCATTATGGTGCAAGCGTCTGCTTCCTCCAATCGTCCTCCTTTACACATAAGGAATTGCTTAAGGTCCATGCAGTTGTCGGGTCGCTCCAGCACCAAGATAAGGAAATCAGGTGATTCGAACCATTCCAGGAGCTCCACGACATTGTCACAGCGAGGAGGCTTGGACACCATCTCCAATAACGCCACCTCCAGAGGCAGAATGCGGTGTTCTCCGGGCTAAAAAAAACACACACACAATTAGCATGAGTTAGCTTGTTAGCTTGTATCTGAACTGTGGTATAGTAGAGAAGGTGTAGATTGCCACTGAGTCTCTAACATGTATTAGATTTGCAAATTATTTACTATAAAAGTTAATAAAATGTGAATCTGAGTTGTGATCATGTTAGCAGGAAGGAGTAAATAGACATCAATTTGGGGGGGGTTTGCTCTAGAATGTGTAATTTATACCTAATTGCTTCTGTGCAGAATCTCAGAACTAAAGTTTACTTACGATGGTGATGTTTTTGGTGCTGAAATCTTTGTGTACTTTTTTAAAGGTGACCTGTTCACATAGACACAACAACATGAGTCAGAACAACAAGTGATCATTTTACTAATTAGTATAATAATTACATTTACACAGACGCTACATTTTGGGGCCAGTAAATGAGAATTAATGATGTTCATTAATTACATAATCGTCACAGCAGGTGACTTCAGGTACTGTGAAATATTTCAAATCAATTATTTACTGCATCTTGTCAAATTTACACCTGTGTAATGATTGATTTTAACTTCTAGGGGATCTGAACACAGTCTGTATAAGGTGCTGCAGCATTTCCTTATTTCTAAATTCCACAGCTTAAATGTTCAGAAGTGTTTCAATCATCAGGTCTATTGAATGCCAAGATCTTTGTAAAAAACAAGTTATTATTTAAAAGAGTTTAATTACCGCTTTCTTATCTGCCTTAAGGAATCCGGCGTAGAACGTGCCGTAGTTTTCTTTCCCCAGGCACCCCCAGACAAAATAGCGTGAATGAAACTCACCTGTTTTACACGCACACAAACACACACACAGTGAGTTAAGTCTATTTTCGGCCAGGTGTCACTGTCTGAAAACTATATTTAATTATTACATACTCTTAGATTTTTCCATCTATCTTCAAATAATAAAGAGTCGACTGCTGTGTGCTGAATATTTTTTCTGTATGAATCTTATAAAACTCATGTAACATTAGACTTTTATTTATTTTTGTATTTTATGCTCAGAGTGCCTTCTTAAATGAAGCATAGAATCCTCATTTTTCTAAACACAGCTTTTTTACACGGTTGTAAGATTGCTATAAATTACCTATAAAGCACTCTACACACCTTGCTTTATGATTTTGAAATATTTAATATACTGTAGTTGTTGTAATGGTAACATACAGTGTTCTGCATCATCCTTAAACACACTGCTTATAAAAGCGTGTCTGCCTTCGTCCCCCTGCTGAAGTGTTTTCAGCCACTTGGGTTGTCTTGTCCTCATCCGTTCAACTAGATCTTCAGAGAGCTACATGACACAAAAATAAAGCAATCTACCTATGAAGACTTTACATTTAAAACCCAGGAGCCATTTCACAACACGGAGGATCTTCTTTACCTTCGTAAGTTTCTCTATTATACTGTATTCCATGCAGTAAGGGAATCTGCAGAGTGTTATAGCAATGCTCTCACAGTAATCGAGCGCCTGATCATCATGTCCATCCTTAGCTAGCTTGCTGGCATAGGAAAACTTGAATTTCTAAGACAAATAGGGACATTTGTTTCCAATATACGGTAATGGTTCATCATGAAATTAAATTTGACATGAAAAAAAAAGAAGAAAACTAATTTCGACCTGGAAGCATTTCTGTCCAAACTTCCCGCTGTCCAAGGTCAGAGAGAGAACATATTCATAGACTTCAGTTCTCTCAAAGGCCTCCTTTTTAACTGGTCTCTGTTCTGTCTCACTGGTACAAAGAAAAACATGTCAAATGAGGAAAGCACACACACAAATACTCACACACACCCACAATACCTGTTATATCCAACAAAGTCAAAGTGTGGGCGTGATCCCAGCTCCATTTGTACCACAACGTAGCAGATATGTGCTGCATACGTCCATCCTCTGGAGGCTGGGAATAACAACCAAACATGCACGTCAGAATCAGCATCCATTTTTCAAGGAATACCTGCACATTCAAGCAATTATGCAATCAGCCAATCATGTGTCTGGAGGGAAAAAAATATTTATGATCAATGAGATTTTTCTTCATTCTCATGCTTGGCGTGAACATTAACAGAAGCTCTTGATCTGTATTTACATTAGTTTCTATGTTGCACTGCTGCTGATAAGTGACTAGCTGATTGAGTAATCTCATGAATTAGCAGTTGTTTCTAATGAACTGAATGTAGTTACAGCATGTTCAGTCCGGAAAACTGCTGTTATTGTGGAGCATATGCGTACCGTAATCATCTCCCATTTCAATTGCATTATGCTTCTTCTCGTCTTCTGGAGCACTGGAGCCTAAAAGCTTCACCAGAGGAATACACCAGTCCTGCAGGTTCTCGATATGTCCGTGCTAGAGCAGAAAGTATCACATTAGTGCATGTGAATCTGACTAACACAACACACAGTACATCATGCTGAAACACTCACCTTTTCACCCACAAAGCAGAAACCATTGTGGAGCAGATCAGAGATGTCAGCCATGTTTACTTGCTGCAAAAGAAAAAGAACTTCAACTGTTTCACTGTAGAAACATTTGTGCTTTCACACCCTTAGCCAACCTTGTCTACTTAAAGCCAGCTACTAGCAGCCTGGCTTACTTAGTTAACTAGTATGTCAGTTTAGCTAACAGGAAAAGGTAATTTGTAAACAGATAATGCTTTGTTTGTTACAGTGTAATGAACTCAAGCACTTACTCTACTTCGTTCACAGAAGCACTCCAAAATCAACCAGAAGAAATACGAATTCTGCTGCTCAGCATTACTTAAGGAGCGCAAACACTCTTCATATGTCACCTGGATAAAACTTAACACCTCCTCGATCTCTGTCGTATCCCTGTAACAGATGTTGGAACAGATAGTTTACGTTTATTACTGCACACAAACGCTTACATACACACTTTAAGCACCTGATAAAATGCCACAGGACACCACAGTTGAAATATTGAAGGTGTGAGTGGAGAAAGAGCCTCTCACCTCATCAGAGGGCCAGGAAATGGTATCTTTTCATCAGAGGTGGACTGTTCATCACAATGCGGAATATCAGACTCCCCTGAAATGAAAAGAAAGTAGAATAGAGGATGAAACAGTGTTTAAAATGGCTGTAAGTAACTAAAAGAATAGTAAGGGATGGAGCTCAGGAGGTTATGTGTCTTGTACCCATCATGTGTGGATCAGCTATGTCTTCAGGAAGAGATTTCAAACTCTCATCGCTATGTCTTTCCATAAGACTCACCAAGCTTTGACAAACCTACAACAACATTTTACAGGGGTAACAGGGTCCTTAAGTTATTTTTATTCCTTAAGTTATTTTAAAATTTTTTATTTAAAATGCATTTTTATTTGGAATTTACAGAACTTTGAGAATGTCTCATCATTCTCCAATCTTTCCTGTCTCTATAATATATAAAAGGTTTACTTTTACACTTAAACACTTAAGGAAACATTAGTATTTCACTGTTTTATGTAATACTGAACATATAGCAATCTCTATTCCAGAAGTTAATCATAATGATTCAGCACACTTCATGTACTCTAGACTATTTATAGACTTACTCCTTAGTATCTTAGCTCCGTGACGTTTGATCTGTCTCACCTGGACTGTGTCCTGACATCCCCCTGTAAACCAGTCGTGGCTCAGGATTTCACTGAAAGTTGCCCGATGTTCATGGTCTTCTTCCAGGCACCGTTTTATCAGGTCAAAGCACTCTGTGTATAGTGAGAAGACAGTTTAGGAAATTCACAAACAAAAATGTATCATGAATAAAAATGCTATTTCTTGTTTTTTTCTCACCATGAGACAGATGTTTAAATCGCCGCAGATGCCAAACAATAAACTCATTACCTCCGGTAGGAGGCAACTCTGCACAAACCATCACGTATAGGAGAACACCCAGACTCCAGACTGTAGCAGAGATGGCAAAATACTCTCTGTGGGAATTCACCTCAAAAGGAGCGTAATTCTTACTGCCTGCATGAGAAAAGAAAGAAAGAGCAAAAATATCACAAAAAAGAATTATTCACTGTCTATCCTTATCATTTATTTTGAACTGACCTTTATAATGCTTATACGCCCCATCTGTCAGCAAGTCCCCACAGTCAAAGTCGATCAATTTCACCTCCATCGTGTCGGGATTGATCAGAATGTTGGCGGGCTTGATGTCACCATGAAGAACACCAGAATCACAGCAATGCTTAGCAGCACGAACTACCTGCTGCATGATTGTGCAGGCGTCTGCTTCCTCCAATCGTCCTCCTTTACACATAAGGTATTGCTTAAGGTCCATGCAGTTGCCGGGTCGCTCCAGCACCAAGATGAGGAAATCAGGTGACTCGAACCATTCCAGGAGCTCCACAACATTCTCACAGCAAAGAGGCATGGACACCATCTTCAATAACGCCACCTCCAGAGGCAGAATGCGGTGTTCTCCAGGCTAAAAACACTCACGATTAGTATGAGTTTGCATGAAGGGGAATACATTTGATAATAACATTTTAAAATAAACACATCAGTTTGGTTGGGGTTTACTCTATAATGTGATTGTAATTTAAACCTAATTGCTTTTGTGTAGAATCTCAGAACTAAAGTACGTTTACTTACGATGGTGATGTTTTTGGGGCAGAAATCTTTGTGTACTTTTTTAAAGGCGACCTGTTCACATAGACACAACAAAATGAGTTAGTTCAACACAGACGCTACATTTTAGGGCCCAGTAAATGAGCATTAATGATGTTCATTAATAATCAGATAGTAATTACAGCAGGTAACTTCAGGTACTGTGAAATATTTAAAATCATTTATTCACTTCATCTTGTCAAATTTGCATCTGTGTATTGATTGATTTTTAACTCCTAAGTGCAGCTGAACACAGTCTGTATATTGCTATAAGGTGCTGCTGCATTTCCTCATTTCTGAAAGACTAAAATGCTCTACGGCTTAAATGCTCAGATAGAAGTGGTTTAATCATTGTGTTGTCGTGTTGTGTTTGAATGACTAGACCGTTGAAAAACAAGTTATTATTTAAAGCAGATTCATTACCGCTTTTTTGTCTGCCTTACAGAATCCAGCGTAGACAATACTGCAGTTTCCTTTCCCCAGGAACCCCCAGACGAAATAGCGTAAGTGAAATTCAGCTGTTTAACACACACACACACACACACACACACACACACAATGAGTTAACTGTATTTTTAGCCATGTGGTATAACCCACTTGTCTCTGTATGAGAATTTATTAATGATTACATATTCTGTTAGATTTTTCCCATTCAATTTAAAATGATAAAGAGCCAACTGCTGTGTGCTGAACCATCCTTCTGTACATATCTTATAAAACTCAGATGTATTTCAGTGTATTTTATGCTCAGAGTGCATTCTTAAATGGAGCATAGCATCCTTATGTCTCTCTCTCTCTCCATAACTACTTTTTACAGTTTAAAGTTGTGAGTTTGATTCTCACACTTGCACTCTACACTCCTTGCTACTGTTAGTGATATTGGAATGTTTAATATAATTGTTATGATGTTAACATACAGTGTTCTGAATCATCCTTAAACACAGTGCTTATAAAAGCATGTCTGCCTTCGTGCCCCTGCTGAAGTGTTTTCAGCCACTTGGGTTGTCTTTTCCTGCTCCTTTCAACCAGATCTTCAGAGAGCTACATGACACAAAGAGAAAGCAAGCCACTGATGAAGACTTTACATTTAAAACCCAGGAGACATTTCACAACACAGAGGGTAGGGTTGCCAACGTCCCATAAAATATGGAATCGACTCATATTTTGAAACTAGAAGACCTGTCCCGATTTGAAAAGATACTGGATGCTGTTCCGTTTGTTGAATCAAAGTGAAATCTATGAGGGATAAACATTACACATTAGACTAATAAGACATCAGTGGACAGAAAGAAACCCCTCCTCTCCCTCAACCAGTTTGTCATGGTCTCTAG
Source organism: Clarias fuscus (assembly GCA_030347435.1). NCBI lineage: Eukaryota > Metazoa > Chordata > Actinopteri > Siluriformes > Clariidae > Clarias > Clarias fuscus. The sequence goes on along the minus strand of CM059204.1, from coordinate 11,939,581 downwards.
CAAACCAGAGAACAAAGAAGGTGCTTCTTATTGGGCAGTACTCGCTACCCAGAATGGCATCTTACTAAGGTGGGGCTAAGGGTGCAGAGAAAATAAAGGCAAAGTTCAGAATTACAACATTTGCACGATCAGTTTTCCATCACTCATATGCACGTCACATTTTTTCAGCTCACAGTGTTGGTTAATTAACCTTGTTAATGTGCTAATTCTAGTGTGTGAACAAGGCAGGGAACCCAAAAGCAGACACAACAGATTGGACTTAGTTTTAGTCGATTTTAATGAAAAATGGGAAGGATAGGGAAAGAAGGAGAAGCTTAAGCAGAAAACCAGTACTTGGGGTGCCGTCTGAGGTGGGCAGTGGTCCAGATTGGAAGTGTCTGTAGACAGGGGTTAAGGGACGAATGATGAGTGACGCAGAGCATGTGCAGTGGCAAATGCGCAGATTGAGCGCTGCTGTGTGAGGAGATCAAAGCTGCAGCGCGAGTGCTGAATCCGACGCGCAGGCTGAGGGAGAGAACAGCCGTGTAAGGAGATCGGGGTTGCAAATCGAAACGCTGGTGATCAAACTTGAATTCAGAAAATATTCACCTGTGATCAGAGTTGAAGTAATTCTAGGGATTTAGGCAGAGTCGAAATCAGAAACGTAAGCAAAAGATAAAATCTGGGTAATCAGGTAATGTAGCAGACAATTCCAATTCGTGAAGCAAAATATGTAACCGCCAGGGGTGGGGAGGGGGTGGGAGCAACAAAGTATTCCTGACAAAAAAACAAGACACGAAAACGTCTCGGGTTACTTGGCTGTAACTCTGTTCCCTGATAAAGCGGGAACGAGATGCTGCGTGAAAACGCTATGGAAACATCTCTTTGTTCTCCGGGTGTGAAGCCTGTGCATGTCAAAACCACCGAATACCTCGGCTTATAACCTCTGCCAGGCATGACGTCACCAAATAAGGTGCACCTGCAGGTTATAAATAGGAGTGAACCGGAAACATCCTCAGGTCAATTTTGTCTGAAGGACGTCCAGGCACGCCAGCAGTGCGGCATCGGAAAGTCTAGGCTGAATTGGTAGACTGGCAGACAGAGCCTGCAGATCCCCAATCTTCTTCAAAGAAGTAATAGCCATAAGAAAAACCATCTTAAGAGACAGAAGCCTGACAGGCACTGACTCTAGTGGTTCGAAAGGGGTGTCAGCCAGGCCTCCGAGTACGATAGCTAAGTCCCATGAAGGGATTGTCGCTCTAGTGGGCGGCCTCAACCGTTTAGCTCCACGAATAAAACGGGCAACTAAATGGTGCTTCCCCACAGAAACCCCATCGGTCAGAGCATGACAAGCCGAAATAGCGGCTACGTACGTTCTGAGCGTACTAGGGCATAAGCCCGAGGACAACTTTTCTTGCAGAAACTCCAGCACTGAAACAATCTGGCAGTGAACTGGGTCTACATGTCTTGCCATGCACCAATTTTCAAATACACTCCATTTGAGGGCATACGTTCTTCTAGTGGATGGAGCCCTGTGCCTTAAAATGGTTTCAATTACGCTGGCTGGAAGACCAGCATGTCTTAGTTGGTCCCCCTCAGGGGCCAAACGTGAAGGTTCCAGAGCTCAGGCCGGGGATGAAATATTGTCCCCCGCGCCTGAGACAGAAGATTCCTCCTCACTGGAATCACCCAGGGTGAGCCGTCGAGGAGAGATATTAGATCCGAGAACCACACTCTGGTCGGCCAATGGGGCGCTATCAATAAGAGGCACAAACCCTGTTGACGGACCCTCGCCAGGACTCCTGGGAGCAGAACTATGGGTGGAAACGCATAAAGGCGTAATCTGGGCCACGTGTGGGCCATCGCGTTCTGACCCAGGGGAGCTGGAGGAGTCAGAGAGTAGTAAAGGGGACATTGTGCTGCCTCTTGTGAGGCAAAGAGGTCCACCTCTGCTACATAAAATCTTTCCCAGATTTGACTGACTACTTCGGGGTGGAGTTTCCATTCCCCATGTTTTACAGCTTGTCTGGATAGCAAGTCTGCTCCTACATTCATATGCCCTGGAATGTAAATCGTCCTGAGGGACAGGAACTTGTCCTGTGCCCAAAGCAGAACCTGGTGCGCTAGCTTGTTCAAGCGGCGCAAGCGCAGTCCACCCTGGCGATTTATGTCCGAGACTACCGCAGTGCTGTCCACCCGCACTAGGACATGGTGGCCTCTCAACTGCTGGAGGAAGTGTTTCAGGGCCAGAAACGGAGCCATCATTTCGAGGCAATTGATGTGCCACGCGAGATGACCACCTCTCCAGCTCCCTTGTGCTGGACGGCCATCCAAGACCGCACACCAGCCCGTGAGGGAAGCATCTGTCGTTAGCATCTTGCAACGACAAGACGGACCTAAAGTGGGACTCAAAGTCAGAAACCGGGGTCTGAACCACATAGAAAGGGTACGAAGCCCCCGGCGCGTATAACGGGTTATATATCTTGAATGAAATCAAGATATATAACCTGTTATTAGCCCCTTGAATGAAATCCCCTGGCTCTTAGCCACAGCTGAAACGCTCTCATGTGCAGAAGGCCCAAAGGTATCACCGTGGACGCAGCTGCCATGAGGCCAAGAGATTTCTGAAAGTGATGAACAGTGACCTTCTGGCCTAGCTTGATTTCCTTCAGGGTGTTGAGAATGGATTCGACACGAGCAGGAGACAGCTGTGCCCGCATTGTGACTGAATCCCATGTGACACCTAAATATGTTGTCCTCTGAACAGGAAAGAGAACGCTCTTCGTGGCATTGAGTCTCAATCCTAAAGAATGGAGATGGGCTAGGACGACATTTTGATGTTGAAGCGCTAGCTCCTGAGACTGGGCCAGAATCAGCCAGTCGTCTATGTAATTCAAAATACGGATGCCCTGGAGTCGTAAAGGAGCCAGGGCCGCATCCATGCATTTTGTATATGTGCGTGGTGACAGAGCTAGGCCAAATGGAAGGACCCGATACTGGTAAGCTTCGACCCGAAAGCGAACCTCAGGAACTTCCAGTGCTGTGGCAATATTTCTATATGGAAATATGCGTCTTTGAGATCGATTGTCACAAACCAATCCTCTGGTTGGATTTGAGAAACAATCATTTTGACAGTCAACATTTTGAATCTGCATTTCCTGAGATAGCGGTTCAAGCCGCGAAGATCCAAGATCGGACGCAACCCCCCCATCTCTCTTGGGCACCAAAAAGTACCGACTGTAGTAGCCCGACTCTCTGTCTGGGAGGGAAACATGTTCTATGGCCCCTTTGCCCAGCAGAGTCTGTAACTCCTGGGCCAGCAGATGTGCTCGGTCCGGTTTCACGGAAGTGGAGACCACGCCGTTGAAACGCGAAGGACAATGTGCAAACTGAATCCTGTAGCCTGTGGCTACAGTCCATTGTACCCAAGGAGATACGCCTGGCAGTAGTTTCCACGCTGCCAGCTTCTCCGAAAGGGGCACGAGCTTTGACACTCTGGCTGGATGGGGTGCTAGGTGTTGGGTATCCTGAAGTGTGGCAGGAGATGACCAAATACCCAACATTTCGTTGGAGACCGGAGCTCCCCGAAACACCAGTGGTGGCGGGGATTGAACACCGGCCTCCTGGGAGTGCCAGGGAGGAGGCCCTGTTTTGTGACGGAAATCCAGGCGCCCCCATGGCCCCAGGCGCACGAGCCTCAGGACTTCTTCTTTGAAGAGAGGAAGCTCCTCAGGTCCGGTCTTTTTGAGGCAGATTGAGAAGAGCGGCGGGCCCCACCCCAGTCTTTACGAGGGGGTGCGTGGCTGGTCACGCTCTCCTTCTGCACCTCACGTCTGATAGGGGCCAGACCTGGTCGGGACCGGGTGGCCGATGGTCCCGATTCTTGAGCACAGCGGGGAAGGAACCTCCCAAAGGCCTGTTCATATAGCTTCGGCTCCCGAAACCTAGTGGCGACGGAATTAACAGTGTCGCCAAAGAGGCCGGAAGGTGAGACGGGGGCATCAAGGAGGACAGCATGATCCTTATCCTTGATGCCCGTGAGGTTCAGCCACAGATGCCTCTCCGTGGATACCATGGCAGCCATAGAATGGCCCACAGCACAGGCCGTCTGCTTGGTTGCACGGAGAGACAGGTCTGTGGCTAGGCGCAGCTCTGCAAACGCCCTGTCATCAATAACCCCGCCGGTGCTCAGGTCCTTCAGCAGGTCAGCCTGGTAGGCCTGCAAAACCCGCCATGGTGTGCAGTGAAGCACCAGCCTGACCTGCTGCCTGAAAAGCTTTCCCCACCAAAGCAGATGTTAATCTACACGGCTTGGAGGTGAGAGTAGGCCTTTTCAGGGAGGAGGATGTCCCAGGAGAGAGATAGCCCGCAAGTATCTCTTCTATCTGGGGCATCATCATATAACCGCGTGCTTTCGCATCAACGATATTCGAATAAGTCAAAATCGATGGCACAAAAACACGCGATGAATACGGCTTGCTCCATGAAAGAGTTAATTCGTCATGGGAGGTCACCAAAGAAGGGGAGAGAGAGACGTTGAGGCTCCTCCCCCCAGCCACCCGACAGAAACCTGTCGTCTAATCTCGAGCGCTTGGGGGAATCTCGCTTCTGCAGCCAGTCGATATGCAATTGCTCGACCGCACGCGTTATAACCTCCAGTAATTCCTGATAAGCTCTGTCAGCACTGGAGGAGCATTGTGAGGAGGCTACTTCCATGGAAGCGAGAGGAAGATTCTTCAGCTCCTTCATAAGAAGCGCTGAAGCGCGCTTGCGAAGCGGAAGCTAAAACTTCCTGATCCGGAGAGAGCGCGAGAGAAAGGGAAGGAATTCCGTCTCGTGCGCGTCTGCCAGATCAGCACGCGAGCCGCGGCGCATTCCTCTATAAAGAAAGCGAGCCGCGCGCGAAGCACCTTAATAGGTAGAAGATCACAGTACTCACAGTCTCCCTGAAGTCTGAGGCGAGCGTGTTCTTCCCCTAAGCACTCCACAAAATTCGTGGAGATCGCCCTCCAAAAGAGATCTATCACACGGAGGCACGCATCTCTTAAGCAACTCCACGATATCGGTGACTTAATGCTGTTTTTTCCTTTTTTTGCTTTCGTTATCGCTTGCACACACACACGCAAACACAAAGCGGTCCCGAAGACAAAAAGATCTGAGGATGTTTCCGGTTCACTCCTATTTATAACCTGCAGGTGCACCTTATTCAGTGATGTCATGCCTGGCAGAGGTTATAAGCCGAGGTATTCGGCGGTTTTGACATGCACAGGCTTCACAACCGGAGAACAAAAAGATGTTCCCATAGCGTTTTCACGCAGCATCGAGTGTAGCTTTTGAAAGGCAACACAGAGCTTGGAGCACGCAATAATTGGCAGGTGTGCTCAAGCCGATGAATGAGGTGGCAAAACGGAAGCAGTGGAATGGAGTGTGGAAAGGAGTTGCGGGTAATCATGGCTTGGCTCAAGCCGTGAGCGTGACCTGGCATACTGTTACAAATACTGCCATTTCTCCAGTCTGAGCTAGCTTTAAAGGAAGAGTGGACTGAATCGTTTCACCAGCATAAGCATGCTTAACAAAGAGTGGACTGAGTACCGCTGTTTCTCCAGCCTGAACAGACCATTAAGCCGGGGTGGACTAAATACCGCCAGCACGCTTTACCAGCCTGAGCATGCTTTAAAGACAGTGTGTACTGAACACCATAATTTCTCTATCCTAAGCAAGCTTTAAAGGCAGGATGGACTGAATATGCCATTTTATTAGCCTGAGCATGCTTCTGAAAGGCAGGCGAGCCAAATATCAGCATTTTACCAGCCCGAGCATGCTTCACAAAGGCGGGAAGACTGAATACCGATGTTGTTTGATCGCCATATAGGAAAAAGCTGTAAATAGGTCTGCCACGATCCAGCCCCCATGAAGGAAAAGGCTAGCACATTCTCCACAAAGGTTGCTGCTTTATCCTGTAATTCAGGGTCACGGCTGCCCGGAGCCTATCCCAGGAGACTTAGGGCACGAGGCAGGGTACACCCTGGACAGGGTGCCAATCAGTCGCAGTGCACACACACACTCACACACTACAGGCAATTTGGGAATACCAATTAGCCTAATCTGCATGTCTTTGAAGTGTGGGAGGAAACCGGACTACCCGGAGGAAACCCACCAAGGACGGGGACAGCACACAAACTCCATGCACACATAGACAATAATTGAGTCTGGCCAGGAATGGAACCCTGACCATGGAAGTTTACACATTCAAACAGATATACAGATATACTATGAGAAAATAATATCCGGGGATACCGGACTTGCAGTGAAATTTCTCATGAATTAGGGCGTAAAAAACCATTGTAAAACACCCTCACCCCACCCAGTGTTCCTTACTTCTGTTTCTGGGAGTTGGCAACCCTAGCGGAGGATCTTCTTTACCTTTGTAAGTTCTTCTATCATACTGTATTCCATGCAGTAAGGGAATCTGCAGAGTGTTATAGAAATGCTCTCACAGTAATTGAGTGCCTGATCATCATGTGCATCATTGGCTAGCTTGATGGCATGGGAGAACTTGAACTTCTAAGAAAGATAGGAACAGTAATGCATTTTCATAACGGTTCCTCATGAAATTAAATTTGAGATGGAAAAAAAGAAGAAAAAAAATCCAACCTGAAAGTGTTGCTGTCCATATTTTCCGCTGTCCGAAGTCAGAGAGAGAACATATTCATAGACTTCAGTTCTCTCAAACGCCTCCTTCTTAGCTGGACTCTGTTCTGTCTCACTGGTACAAAGGAAAACATGTCAAATGAGGAACGCACACACACAAATACTCACACACACCCACAATACCTGTTATATCCAACTAATTCAAAATGTGGCCGTGATCCCAGCTCCATTTGTGCCACAACATAGCAGATATGTGCTGCATATGTCCTTCCTCTGTAGGCTAAAAAATAACCAAACATGCCAGAATCAGAATGTCAGAATCAGCATCCACTTTTTAGAAATACCTGCACATTCATGCAATAATGCAATTAGCCAGTCATATTTCTGAAAACTAAAACATTGCCATAGTTATAATCACTGACATCAATGAGATTTTTCTCTGATCTAATGCTTGACTTGAGCATTAAGTGAGGCTCTTGATCGGTATCTACATTCGTTTATATGATGCACAGCTGCTGATAAGTGACTAGCTGATTAAGTAATCTCATCAATTAATTTATTATTCCACCTAATTATGTGAATGTAGTTATGCCAGAAAACTGCTGTTAGCATAGTGTGTAGCATATCCGTACCGTGATCATCTCCCATTTGAATAGCATTATGTCTCTTCTCGTCTTCTGGAGCACTGGAGCTTAAAAGTTTCTCCAGAGCAATACACCAGTCCTGCAGGTTCTCGACATGTCCTTGCTAAAGTAGAAAGTGTCACATTAGTGTATGTTAATTTGACTTACACAACCCACAGTACAGATAGAAGGTCATGCTAAAACACTCACCTTTTCACTCACAAAGCAGAAACCATTGTAAAGTACATCAGAGATGTCAGCCATGATTACTTGCTATAAAAGAAAAAGATCTTAACTCACCTGTCTCACTGTACAAACATTTATGCTTACATGCCCTTAACCAGCCTTTTCTACTCAGACACTTGCTAAATAGTTATTGTTATTGTTATTAGTAAACAGAAAATGATTTGTTTGTTACAGTGTAATGAACTCCGTCACTTACTCTATTTCGTTCACAAAAGCACTCCATAATCAACCAGAAGAAATATGAATACTGCTGCTCAGCATTACTCAATGAGTAGGAGCACTCTTCATATGTCACCTGGATAAACCTTAACAACTCCTCAATCTGTGTTATATCCCTGTAACAGATGTTGGAACAGCTATGTTACATGAATTACTGCACACACACTTACATAAACACTCCAACCAGCCAAAAAAAAAAAATGCTACAAGACACTACAGCAGAAATATTCAATGTATGAGTGAAGAACAAGCATCTCACCTTATCAGAGGACCAGGAAATGGTATATTTTCATCAGAGACAGACTGCACATCACACTGCGGGACATCAAACTCCCCTAAAATAGAGGGAAGTAGAACAGAGAATGAAACATTGTTTAACATGTCTGTAAATAGCTAAAAGGATAATGAGGTGTCACAACTCCTGCCCGTTTACATTTACGTTCCCACGCTGTCATGCTTCTTTTTTCCCTCGCCCTCAAGACCGCCCTCCATGCACCTGAGACTCATTCACCTTTGATTTCTTCCAGCATTTAAAGAAGCTTTTGTCCCACGTTTTCCCCATTCGTCTCACAATATTAATTTGTCGCTACACTAACAGATTTCACAGACTCAACCTTATGCTTCTGCTTTCTCGACTACTTTTTCTACTTTGCTTTCTTCTAAGAAAGACATCATTAAGTGCACAAAGATCATAAACTACGAATCTGTCTAATGCATTGACTTTTTTACTTCGCTGACTGGATTCACGCTGCTGATCAAACGCTTCCGCTTTCTCAACTACCGCTCGGTCTGCTCGGCTTTGTTACTTTGTTGACTGTATTCATGCCACTGCGCCACTCCTTGAGCCAAGCTCCACCCCTTGACAGAATAATCCGAACAGTTATGGATCCAGTGGAGTTTGACTGAATGAGATCAGCCCTGGAGAGCCTAGGTGCCCTCCTTGGGCACATCAGCAGGAGTTTCACAATTTGGATCTAACAGCTCCAGCTAAGCACCAACATGCAATGGGATTCACACCTTCCCATCCCACCTAGTTATGAGGGGATCTAGGCACATGCTGCTCCTTTCTTTCCCAATGTTCCGTGATTTTTGAACTACAGAACCCACAACCCATCGAAGGAGCGGAGCCGCTGTTGGGTGGAAGGAGCCTGTTTCTAATGCAGACAGGCAGGTCATTTGCTCAAGTAAAAAGTGGAGCCCTCTACCATGGCTGGGAGCACTAGAGGGCAAGACTCCAGAAAGTCTCCCAGACCAACACCATCTATTTCCTATATATATTATCCATGAACGACAGGCCTACCTGGTCCAGGCACTAATCAACTCAGGCTCTAAAAGGATCCTGATCAATTCCTCCACAGCCAATGAACCATTGGTGATGTGAAAATGAACCATTGGTGACGTGATGAAGGGTTTGAGCTGAGAGGTGTGGAATACTGGGTGAATCCGGAGCACCGCAGGCAGCTGGAGCCGATAGGTGACAGGGTTGACACGGAGGGTGATGCGATATGGACCGATGAATCTAGGCGAGAGTTTTTTGGACCCTGTATGGAGGTTTAGATTTTTGGTGGAGAGCCATACCTCGTCACCTGTGTGGTACAATCGTCCCGGAGGGTGTTGACGGCGATGTTGTGAGGTGTAGAGGGTATTGGCGTGCTGAATGGCCTCCTGAGTCCAGGACCGCCAACACCTTCGGACCAACTGTTGGGCTGAGGGTACTTTGACCTCCGGAGGTTGGAAACCCTGGCATACCTCAAATGGCTTCGTGGCGGAGGAGACATGGAGGTTGTGGGAGAGATAGTGGGAGAAATGAGATAGCGAGCCCAGGAGCGCTGACGGTCGGCAACAAAGCACCTCAGGTAGCGCTCCAGTTGTTGGTTGGCCCGTTCCGTCTGACCATTTGTTTGGGGGTGATAGCCTGAGGAGAGACTGCAGGTAGAATTGATCAGACGGCAGAAGGCCTTCCAGAACCGTGCAGTGAACTGGGGCCCCCTGTCCGAGACGATGTCCTTTGGGAACCCATGCAGACGGACTATGTGCTCTAAAATCAGCTCGGCTGTCCCTTTGGCTGACGGAAGTCCGGGAAGGGCCACCAGGTGCACAGCTTTGGAGAACCGATCTATTATTGTCATGATGACGCTCTTCCCTTCGGATACCGGCAGGCCCGTGATGAAGTCGACGGCAATGTGCGTCCAGGGTCGACGGGGAACTGGGAGTGGTTGGAGTTCCCCCGGTGTCGGTTGGTTAGAGGTCTTGGCCCTGGCGCACACTGGGCACGCCCGAACGAACTCCTCGACGTCCTCGGCCATGGAGGGCCACCAGAAGGCGCGCTGGATATATTGAAGGGTGCGTTGTGTGCCTGGGTGCCCCGACAGCGGTGAAGAATGGCCCCATTTAATGACGTCGGCTTTGACGGTCCTTGGAACGAAAAGTCGTCCAGGTGGCGCACCTGCCGGTTCGGTCTCTGTGGCTTGCGCCTGGCGAACCCTTGTCTCCAGTTCCCAACAGAGTGGCGCGATGATCTTGGAGGGTGACAGAACAGGCACGGGGTCCGCCCGGGGAACGTCCCCCTCATGTTGTCGGGAGAGGGCGTCGGCTTTGGTGTTTTTTGACCTCGGATGGTAGGATAGATGGAAATTGTAATGCTGGAAAAAGAGAGCCCACCGCGCCTGCCTGGGGTTGAGTTGTTTAAGTGTCTTGATGGAGCTGAGGTTTTGGTGGTCGGTCCAGACGCTAAATGGTTCTCTGGCACCCTGGAGCCAGTGTCGCCATTCTTCCAATGCCCACTTTATGGCCAGCAGCTCGCGGTCCCCCACCCCGTATCGCTGCTGAGTGGGGTTAAATTTTTGGAGAAGAAACTAGAAGGGTGTAGTTTCTGGTCTGGACCCCGCTGGGAGAGAACCGCCCCAGCGCCCACCTCTGAGGCGTCCACCTCCACAACGAATGGTTGATCGGCATCTGGATGGAGGAGAATCAGAGCGGTGGTGAATCGGTGGCAGAGTTTGGAGAAGGCGTTGATGGCCGTGGAGTCGAGTTGGAAGGGACAAGATGAGGGGCGAGTCAATGCGGTTAGTGCTGTAGCCCTGGATAAAGCGACGATAGAAGTTCGCAAACCCGAGAAACCCGTTGAAGCTGCCTGAGAGTCTTGGGTAGGGGCCAATGACGTACAGCTTCCAGTTTCTGCGGGTCCATGGCCACACCCTAGGACGAGATGACAAAACCCAGGAACGTGGTGGAGCGCTTGTGAAAAGCGCACTTCTCCAGCTTACAGTACAGTCGGTGGGCGAGCAATCTCTTAAGAACTGCCCTGACGTGTCGGATGTGTTCTTCGGCGGTGCGGGAGTAGATGAGTATATCGTCTAGGTAGACGAATACCCACTTTCCCAACATGTCCCGGAGAACATCATTGATGAACTGCTGGAAAGCTGCGGGAGTGTCACAGAGTCCAAATGGGATGACCAAACTCTCATAGTGTCCAGTAGGGGTGATGAAGGCCGTCTTCCACTCATCGCCCTCTCTGATACGCACCAAGTTGTAGGCGCTCCGGAGGTCCAACTTTAAGAAAATGGTGACACCAGAGAGGGCGTCCAGGGCTGAGTTGGTAAGCGGCAGCGGGGGTCGGTTTTTTAGGGTGATGATGTTTAACCCCCGGTAGTCGACACATGGACGTAATTCGCCTGAACCCTTCTTTACGAAGAAAAACCCCGCGGCAGCAGGCGAGGAAGAGGGTCGGATGGTACCCTGACGGAGAGCGGAGGACACGTACTCCTCCATCACCCGCATCTCGGTGGAAGAGAGAGAGTATAGACGGCTGGCTTCGGACGAGCGAGCAGGCGCTGGTCAATCCGGAGGGCGAGCTGAACCAAACCCTCCAGTGTAGCCGGAATCTCTCGTCCGGCGAGCTCGTCCTTGATGCGAGAAGCCAGTCCTTCGTAGTAAGCCGTCCGGAGGGCGGCGTCCCCCCAGGTGGTCTCCAGCGCAGAGGCGAGCAAACTCCGCTGGGTTTACTGCTTTAGGCTCCGTCATTCTGTCACGAGCAACAGAGGGACGAACACAGTAGCCTTAGCAGTTATCCCGTGTTGCGTGGACGGTAAACCCAAACACAAATAAACCCACGTTCTAGCAACACACACTCAATCAAGAAAGCAACCTGAATAGGTGAGTACTCACGAAATAGTTGGTGAAGCGATAGCGAAGGCATGAATGAACTCAATGACTGAGCAATGTGAAGCGCCATCTTGTTTCCTTTTATGCTTTCTGAAAGCGCGACCGCCTTACTTCTGGGTCCTCATGCTGGTCGAGGAGCGAGTGTGCATGACAATCTCAATGGGAGCGCCCTCCCTTGAATCAGCCATCAGACCCATTTATGCAGACTAAGAGTCAGTCACTCTGAGGAGACTTCCCTCTTCATCATGGAAAGGTCCTATGTAGCCATTGTCCTCAGTCTTCTCTAGTGAACCCTGCACAACCCACAAATCAACTGGCCTAGGAACATTATCACGGGATGGAGCTCTTCATGCTCAACTTTATGCCTGCAAGCTGCTGTCGCTTCATGTCTCAACCCGGTTGTTATAAATGAACCTCCTGATCTCTCTCAAACAGGTCTTTAGCTAATCTTGCGCTGTTTCTCCTCCCCCTCATTGACCATATGACTATGCCATGAACATGCTCCCTGGGACCACCCCTCCCAAGGTCGCCTTTATTCTCTCAAGCCTAAAAAAACAGGAGGCCACAAGAGTTCCTTGTAGCAAGTATCATTTATCCGTCCTAATCCCCTGCAGGGGCCAGATTATTTTTTATTGATTTAAAAAATCTGACCTACGCAATGCCTACCATACTACCATCTGAATCCAAGAAAGCGACGAATGGAAAACCGATTTCAACACCACAACCAGACACTAGGAGTATCTTGTGATCCCATTTGGTCTAACCAGTGGTATCTTCCAAGGTCACATTAATGACTTGAAAATGTGAATTCCACACAATATAAACAATGTTTCTGGGGTTTGTGATAGAGGATAGATATTGAACCAGCCAAGCTTCAAGCGGTTGCCAATTGGCCAACCCCGACCTCATGACAGGAGCTTCAGAGGTTCCTGGGCTTCGCCAACTTCGACTGCAATTTCATTAGGGGCTACAGCTCCATCGCTGCCACATTAAAGCTAGAACTTCACTAAGACACGGTTTTATTGGGACAAGAGAGCCAAAAGAGCCTACTCTGACCTCAAGACAAGATTCACATCATTCAAAATCCTCACCATCCCAGGTCCACCCTGTCAATTTGTTGAGGAGGTCGGTGCCTCCAACACTGGGGTGGGAGGGGTTATCTCCCAGATATTGCTCCTTGACAACAAGCTGCACCACTGCACGTTCTTTTCTCACTATCTAACCCCTGCAGAGAAGAACTATGACATCAGCAATCGAGAGCTTTAATGTTTAACTTTACCTTTTTCTACCAACCAGGGTCAAAGAACCACCAATGAGCCTGGACATAGTAATGTTTCCCCACACTGCCTCTTCGTTCCTCTCGCCTTATGCCATCAGGTTCTGGAATGGGGCCATGGATCCAGACACTCATGTCACAATAGAGTGGACTCTATTCGCCATCCAACTGTGCTTCTGGTGGCCGACGCTAAGAGAGGACGTTTCAAGATTCATGACAGCATACGATGTCTGCACAAGGTGCATCCATGAAAACCTTGCTGTTCTCCTAAGACCCTTGCCTGTTCCTTATCGTGCCTGGTTGCATGTTGCTCTTGACTTTGTAACAGGTTTATATACATCAGCTGGTACACCGGCATCATGACCACAGTGGATAATTTTTCAAGGCCAAACACGTGGTTCGGTTTCCCCAACTGCCCTCTGCCAAGGAGACTGAATTATTAAACAGTAATGTCATCCTGCTTCATAGACTTCCCAGCAACATAGTCTCGGATAGAGGTCCACAATTCACTTAACAATTCTTAAATGTACAGGGTGGGCCATTTATATGGATACACCTTAATAAAATGGGAATGGTTGGTGATATTAACGTCCTGTTTGTGGCACATTAGTATATGTGAGGGGGCAAACTTGGTGGCCATTTTGAAGTCGGCCATCTTGGATCCAACTTTTGTTTTTTCAATAGGAAGAGGGTCATGTGACACATCAAACTTATTGGGAATTTCGCAAGAAAAACAATGGTGTGATTGGTTTTAACATAACTTTATTCTTTCATGAGTTATTTACAAGTTTCTGACCACTTATAAAATGTGTTCAATGTGCTGCCCATTGTGATGGATTGTCAATGCAGCCCTCTTCTCCCACTCTTCACACACTGATAGCAACACCGCAGGAGAAATGCCAGCACAGGCTTCCAGTATCCGTAGTTTCAGGTGCTGCACATCTCGTATCTTCACACCATAGACAATTGCCTTCAGATGACCCCAAAGATAAAAGTCTAAGGGGGTCAGATCAGGAGACCTTGGGGGCCATTCAACTGGCCCACGATGACCAATCCACTTTTCAGGAAACTGTTCATCTAGGAATGCTCGGACCTGACACCCATAATGTGGTAGTGCACCGTCTTGCTGGAAAAACTCATGCAATGTGACAGCTTCAGTGCATAAAGAGGGAAACACATCATCATGTAGCAATTTCAAATATCCAGTGGCCTTGAGGTTTCCATTGATGAAGAATGGCCCCACTATCTTTGTATCCCATATACCACACCATACCATCATTTTTTTTGTTCCAACAGTCTTGGAGGGATCTATCCAATGTGGGTTAGTGTCAGACCAATAGCGGTGGTTTTGTTTGTTAACTTCATAAAAGTTACTACATAAAACTACATAAAAGCTTGCCTCATCACTGAACAAAATCTTCTGCGTGAACTGAGGGTCCTGTTCCAATTTTTGTTTTGCCCATTCTGGAAATTGTGCGCGCCGATTTGGGTCATCCTCATTGAGATGCTGTAGTAGCTGGAGTTTGTAAGGGTGCCATTTGTGAGTAGCTAATATCCGCTGAAGGGATGTTCGACTAATGCCACTCTCCAGTGACATGCGGCGAGTGCTACGCTGTGGGCTCTTGCTGAATGAAGCTAGGACAGCCACTGAAGTTTGTTCATTAGTGACAGTTTTCATGCGTCCACATTTTGGCAAATCCAACACTGAACCAGTTTCACGAAACTTGGCAAGCAGTTTGCTAACTGTAGCATGGGAGATGGGTGGTCTCGTAGGGTATCTTGCATTGAAATCTGCTGCAATGACCCGGTTACTGTGTTCACCAGATATCAACACAATTTCGATCCGCTCATCACGTGTTAACCTCTTAGACATGTCAATGGCTGTGAACAAAGAGAAACTTGTAAATAACTCATGAAAGAATAAAGTTACGTTAAAACCAAGCACACCATTGTTTTTCTTGTGAAATTCCCAATAAGTCTCACATGACTCTCTTCCTATTGAAAAAACAAAAGTTGGATCCAAGATGGCTGACTTCAAAATGGCCACCATGGTCACCACCCATCTTGAAAAGTTTGCCCCCTCACATATACTAATGTGCCATAACCACGACGTTAATATCACCAACCATTCCCATTTTATTAAGGTGTATCCATATAAATGGCCCACCCTGTATTCCGTAGGTTCGGCCTAATGTCTGGTTTCCATCCTCAATCCAATGGCCTCTCGGGAAAACCACCTCCTGGAGCAAGTTCTTATCATGGGTTGAGTGTGCCTACAACTCTCAACCCTCATCGTCCAATGGGATGTCTCATTGGCCAACACATTGTTTTAAGCAGACAGGGCCGCAGGCCATTTACTGCAGTCGTTAAAGCCTCCGAAAACAAGCAGATCGTACATGCTTTAAGGTTCCTAGGTACAGGATCGGCCAGAGAGTCATGCACACTGCCATGGACATTCTCCTGAAGACCTTATTCTGCAAAGTCTCACCCCGCTTTCTACCTTCCACCATGTGGCTGATTAGCCTCAACGTTCGCATATCTCCGTGTCGCCTCCTGTCTATTAATTTTTTCCTTTTATTTCCTTTTCTCCTATGCCCTTCAAACCACCTGCTCCAACCTCCTGAGATTTATTCACTGCTGATTTTTTTTTCGCCATTTAAAAAAGCTCAGTATGCATCTCGCTGAGAGATTATTGCATGCTCTCTTCACAATTCTCTTCCGTTTATCCCAGACTGTCGCTATAGTGTTTTTCACTATATCAAGTTTGCTTTTGATGCATTTAACGGACTCAACTTCACACTTATGCTTCCTCGACTATATCTCTACTTCACAATTTAGCTCTGTTATTAGCTCTGTTCGATACATAGTGCAGATCGAATGCTTCTTCTTTCTCAACTACAGCTCTCTCTCACAAATCGGCTGTGTTACTATGCTGACTGGATTTATGGCACTGCTCAAGCGCTTCCACATTCTCAACCACAGCTCAATAATCTCAATAATTGGCTGGATTCACAGCACTGATCACACTCTTCTGTTTTCTCGGCCACGGCTCTGGTTCACAAGTCAGCTTTGCTGACAGGGAAAAACTACTTTGATCTTATGTGCTCACTCTCAAATTCAAATTCAAATTCAAATTTTATTTGTCACATACACAATCCTACACAGTACGATATGCAGTGAAATGCTTAGGCAACTGCCCTGACCTAAGAGAATAAAATTAAATAAAATATAAAATATAGAATATAAAATGTAAAATGTAAGAATATAAAATATAAAATGTAAGTAAGTAAAAAATTGTAATTGTCTGACTCTCTCAGCCATGTGAGCTCCACAAAAAGAGACTAACACTCGCAGTTCATCTGTCAGTCTCCTGTAGTTGGACTCCTTGCGCCAAGCTCTGCCACCTGACATTAGTGTGTTCACAGTGGTTCAGTGTGTTGTACAGTACCTGTCCTGTGTGGATGATCGTCAGCTCTGTCTTCAGAAAGAGGTCTCGTCCTCTCACTGCTATGTCTATCCATTAGAGTCACCAAGCTTTGGCAAACCTACAACAACACTTCATAAGGTTAACAGGGTATGGGGGTTTATTCCTTAAGATATTTTACATTTATTCATTAAAAATGCATTTTTGTTATGCAGAACTTTGAGAATGTCTCATCATTCTCCAATCTCTCCTCTCTCTGTATAATATATACTGTAAATGGTGATTTATATTAATGGTGATGTGTTAAGGGAAGCACCTAGCTAAAGTGCAGTTACACAAAATAGACATCAGTGCATAAGTATTATATGTAATAAAGCTTTTATAATGTAATTCTGTATGTAGAGCAATTTCTGCTTCAGAAGTCAATACTAATCAAGTAATTAATTAATTCGTACTCTAAACTATTTACAGTCCACTACTCAGTATCTTAGCTCAGTAAATTTTAGATCTGTTTTATTCTGTCTCACCTGGACCTTGTCCTGGCATCCTCCTGTAAACCACTCGTGGATCAAGATTCCACTAAAAGTTGCCAGACGTTCATGGTCTTCTTCCAGGCACAGTTTTATCAGGTCACAACATTCTGTGTGCATAGAGAGGAGAAATGTAAGCAATTTAGGCAGATCCTTAAAAAAATAAAATCATGAATTAAACAGTGATTTTTGCTTTTTCTCACCATGAGAGAGATGTCTAAATCGCCGCAGATGCCGAACTACAAACTCATTACTTCTGGTAGGAGGCTGCTCTCCACAAACCATCACATATAGGAGAACACCCAGACTCCAGACTGTAGCAGGAACACCCAAATACTCTTTTTTGGAATTCACCTCAAAAGTAGCGTAATTCTTACTGCCTAAGTGAGAAAAGAGAAACAGAGTAAAAACTGTCACAAAAAATTATTTACAGCATATCCTTAATTTTACTCTGAATTTATTCTGAACTGACCATTATAATGCTTGAACGCCCCTTTTGTCAGCAAGTCGCCACAGTCAAAATCGATCAATTTCACCTCCACCGTGTCGGGATTAATCAGAATGTTGGCAGGCTTGATGTCACCATGAAGAACACCAGAATCACAGCAATGCTTAGCAGCACGAACTACCTGCTGCATTATGGTGCGAGCATCTGCTTCCTCCAATCCTCCCCCTTTTCGCATAAGGTATTGCTTAAGGTCCATGCAGTTGCCAGGTCGCTCCTGTACCAAGATGAGGAAATCAGGTGACTCGAACCATTCCAGGAGCTCCACGACATTGTCACAGCGAGGAGGCTTGGACACCATCTCCAATAACGCCACCTCCAGAGGCAGCATGCGGTTCTCTCCAGGCTAAAAACACACGCACGATTAACAAGAGTTTGCATGAAGGGGAATATATTTGATAATAACATTTTAAAATAAACACATCAGTTTGGTTGGGGTTTGCTCTATAATGTGATCGTAATTCATACTTAATTGCTTTTATGCAGAATCTCAGAACTAAAATAAGTTTACTTACGATGGTGATGTTTTTTGGGCTGAAATCTTTGTGTTCTTTTTTAAAGGCGACCTGTCCACATAGACACAACAAAATAAGTCAGTTCAACAAGTCATTACTAATTAGAATAATTACTACATTTACATAGACGGTACATTTTAGGGCCCAGCAAAGCAGCATTAATGATGTTCATTAATCATATAATCATACATTAATTACAACTGGTCAATTATAAATAAATTATTTACGTCTTAAATAAATTATTTATCTTGCCAAATTTACATACAATCTTATGCAAAAGTTTAGGCACCCCTAAACTTACAAAATAACAGATTTTGGTGATTTTTTTTATTGAAAAGAGGTTAACACAGTCTCTCTTGGAAATGGGAAAATGCACAATATTTTCACAATATCAACACTGATGCACTAATTACTTCTTTTGTCATAAATTGAACAAAAATAAAAAAAGAAAAACATTATTATGGCACTGTGCAAAAAGTTTGGGCACCCTATGATTTCCAGAGCCTCAGATTCTTTTTACAAAGTTTCAGACTTTCAGCTTGTTAGATCTGATGCATGGCAACAGCTGTCATTAGTAAATGCCAATTTCAAAGCTTTACAAATACTTTGACTCTTTAAACCTTGTGCACACACTTGCAGACACTCAACAACTATGGTTTCCACTTAGCGGCTGTGTAAGACTCCCCAAATGCAGGAGAAGGATACAAGAAGATAGCAAAGCGTTGTCAGCTTGAAGTTAAAATAGAACTCTTAGGCCACAATCAGCAAAGGCATGTTTGGGAAAAAAAATGGAGCAGCATTTCAAAACAAAAACACCATGCCAACAACTACGCATGGGGGTGGATCCATCATGCTTTGTAGTTGTGTTGCAGCCAGTGGCACAGGAAACATTGCACAGGTAGAGGGAAGAATGGATTCCACTAAATACCAGCAAATTCTGAAAGGAAACATCACACCAACTGTAAAAAAGCTGAAGCTGAAAAGATGATGGGTTCTACAACAGGACAATCATCCTAAACATACCTCGAAATCCACTATGGAATACCTCAATAGACGCAAGCTGAAGGTTTTGGAACGGCCTTCACAGTCCCCTGATTTAAACATCATTGAAAATTTGTCGGTAGATCTTAAAAGAGCTGTGCATGCAAGATGACCAAAGAATATTACAGAACTAGAAGCCTTTTGCAAGCAAGAATGGGAGAAAAATCGCAAGTACAAGAAGTGAAAGACTTTTAGCTGGCTATAAAAAGCATTTGCAAGCTGTGATATCTGCCAGAGGAGGCGTTTTTATTTTTTATCTTTGTTCAATTTATGACATAAAAAGTAACTATGCACCAGTGTTTGCTGAAAATATTGTGCATTTCTTCCATTTCCAAGGGAGACTGTGTTTACATCTTTTCAATTACAAACCTGATTTCAAAAAAGTTGGGACACTGTACAAATTGTGAACAAAAACAGAATGCAATGATGTGGAGGTTTCAAATTTCAATATTTTATTCAGAATACAACATAGATGACATCAAATTTTTAAACTTAGAAGATGTATCATTTTAAGGGAAATACACACGTGGACAAAATTGTTGGTACCCTTCGGTCAATGAAAGAAAAACTCACAATGGTCACAGAAATAACTTTAATCTGACAAAAGTAATAATAAATAAGAATTCTATGAATGTTAACCAATGAAAGTCAGACATTGCTTTTCAACCATGCTTCAAGGGAATTATAAAAAAAAAAAAAAAGAAAACTCAAAAACTCATGGAACAGGCCTGGACAAAAATGATGGTACCCCTAACTTAATAGTTTGTTGCACAACCTTTTGAGGCAATCACTGCAATCAAACGATTCCTGTAACTGTCAATGAGACTTCTGCACCTCTCTGCAGGTATTTTGGCCCACTCCTCATGAGCAAGCTGCTCCAGTTGTTTCCGGTTTGAAGGGTGCCTTTTCCACACAGCATGTTTCAGCTCCTTCCAAAGATGCTCAATAGGATTGAGGTCAGGGCTCATAGAAGGCCACTTTAGAATAGTCCAATGTTTTCTTTCCTCTTAGCCATTCTTGGCTGTTTTTAGCTGTGTGTTTTGGGTCATTGTCCTGTTGCAAGACCCATGACCTGCGACCCAACTTTCTGACACTGGCCAGCACATTTCTCTCTAGAATCCCTTGATAGTCTTGAGATTTCATTGTACTCTGCACAGATTCAAGACACCCTGTGCCAGATGCAGCAAAGCAGCCCCAAAACATAACAGAGCCTCCTCCATGTTTCACAGTAGGGACAGTGTTCTTTTCTTGATATGCTTCATTTTTCTGTCTGTGAACATAGAGCTGATGTGCCTTGGCAAAAAGTTCCATTTTTGTCTCATCTGTCCATAGGACATTCTCCCAGAAGCTTTGTGGCTTGTCAACATGTAGTTTGGCATATTCCATTCTGGCTTTTTTTATGATTTGTTTTCAACAATGGTGTCCTCCTTGGTCGTCTCTCATGTAGTCCACTTTGGCTCAAACAACGACGGATGGTGCGATCCGACACTGATGTTCCTTGAGCATGAAGTTCACCTTGGATCTCTTTAGAAGTCTTTCTGGGCTCTTTTGTTACCATTCGGATTATCCGTCTCTTTGATTTGTCATCAATTTTCCTCCTGCGGCCACGTCCAGGAAGGTTGGCTACAGTCCCATGGATCTTAAATTTCTGAATAATATGTGCAACTGTAGTCACAGGAACATCTAGCTGCTTGGAAATGGTCTTATAGCCTTTACCTTTAACATGCTTGTCTATAATTTTCTTTCGAATCTCCTGAGACATCTCTTTCCTTCGCTTCCTCTGGTCCATGTTGAGTGTGGTACATACCATGTCACCAAACAACACAGTGACTACCTGGAGCCCTATATATAGGCCCACTGACTGATTACAAGATTGTAGACACCTGTGATGGTAATTAGTGGACACACCTTGAATTAACATGTCCCTTTGGTCACATTATTTTCAGTATTTTCTAGGGGTACCATCATTTTTGTCCAAGCCTGTTCCATGAGTTTATTGTTTTAAATAATCCTGTTGAAGCATGGTTGAAAAGCAATGTCTGACTTTCATTGGTTAACATTCATAGAATTTTTTTAAATTATTACTTTTGTCAGATTAAAGTTATTTATGTGACCATTGTGAGTTTTTCTTTCATTCACCGAAGGGTACCAACAATTTTGTCCACGTGTGTATATATATTTATTTATTTTATTTATTATTTTTTTTTAATTCCATGGCATCAACACTTCTCAAAAAAGTTGGGACAAGGCCATGTTTACCACTGTGTGGAATCCCCTCTTCTTATTATAGGAGACAAGTTGCTCAAGATTAGGAATAGGAATGTTGTCCCATTCTTGTCTAATAGAAGCTTCTAGTTGTTCACCTGTCTTAGGTCTTCTTTGTCACATCCAATGGCTTGTTTTTTGACCTATATAGAGTTTTAGCCGGCAACAGCGAATGGCACGATGGATTGTGTTCACCGACATTGATTTCTGGAACAATTGTTCCAGATTCTCTGAATCTTTGGATCATATTTTGCACTGTTTTAACTTTTCCGGCCTCTTATTGCTACCTGTCCCAACTTTTTTGGAATGTGTAGCATTCATGAAATCCAAAATGAGCCAATATTTGGCATGACATTTCAAAATGTCTCGCTTTCAACATTTGATATGTTATCTATATTCTATTCTGAATAAATTATAATATTTAAATTTGAATCTTCCAATTCACTGCATTCTGTTTTTATTCACAATTTGTACAGAGTCCCAACTTTTTTGGAATCGGGTTTGTAAAAAAAAAAAAAAAAAAAAAATTCACCAAAATCTGTTAACAAGGGGTGCCTAAACGTTTCCATAAGACTGTATGTGTATGGATTGATTTTAACTCCTCACAGTCTGTATGACGGTAGATTTATCGACAGCTTAAATGTTCAAATATAAGTAGTTTAATAATCAGGTGTTTTGTGTTTGAATGACAAGATCTTTTTAAAACAAGTTATTATTTAAATGAGATTTATTACCGCTTTCTTATCTTCCTTACGGAATCCGGCGTAGACAGTGCCACAGTTTCCTTTCCCCAGAAACCCCCAGACAAAATAACGTGAATGAAACGCACCTGATTTGAACACACACACACACACACACACACACACACACACACACACACACACACACACACACACTGAGTTAGGTCTATTTTTAGCCATGTGGTATAAACCCAGTTGTTTGCATGAGAACTATATTAGCTGATTACTTTCTCTGTTATATTTTTCCATCCAAATTAAAATGACAGCCAACTGCTGTGTGCTGAAAAATCCTTCTGTATGTACAGCAAATGTATTTTATACATTAAGAATGCCTTCTTAAATGAAACACAGCATCCTTATTTCTCTCTCTTTCTCTTCCTCCATAGCTACTTTTTACACGCTTGTGAGATTGCTACCTATGCAGCTCTCTACACATCTTGCTTTATAATTTTGAAATGTTTAATACAATGGAACCTTGGATTACGAGCATAATTTGTTCCAGAAATGTGTTTGTATATCAAAACACTCATAAATTCCAAATAAGAAAGAATGAAAACTCAGTTCCACAAACCCAAAAAATAAATATATAAAAAACATTTATACAAAATTAAAAAAAACAAAAATTACCTGCACTTTACTTTTGAAAAGGTACTCCTAAACCAACTCTCACTCGTTTTCCAAGTCAAAATTTATAAAGAATTTTTGCTCGTCTTGTGGAACACTCGTAAACCACGTTACTCGCAAACCACGTTACTCGCAATCCGAGGTTCCACTGTATAGTTGCTGTAATGGTAACATACAGTGTTCTGAAGCATCCTTAAACACACTGCTTATAAAAGCATGTCTGCCTTCGCGCCCCTGGTTAAGTGTTTTGAGCCACTTGGGTTGTCTTTTCTTCATCCTTTCAACCAGATCTTCAGAGAGCTACATGACACAAAGAGAAAGCAATCCACTGATGAATATATTTATGAATGAATTTAAATTATATTTAAAACCAAGGAGACATTTCACAACGCAGAGGATCCTCTTTACCTTTGTAAGTTCCTCTATCATACTGTATTCCATGCAGTAAGGGAATCTGCAGAGTGTTATAGCAATGCTCTCACAGTACTCGAGCGCCTGATCACCATGTCCATCCTTGGCTAGCTTGCTGGCATGGGAGAACTTGAACTTCTAAAACAGATACAGGCAGCCACTCGATTTCAACATAAAAGTTCCTTATAAAATTACATTTTACATAAAAAAGAGAAGAAAGTTAATTCCAACCTGGAAGTGTTGCTGTCCGAACTTCCCACTGTCCGAGGTCAGAAAGAGCATATATTCATAGACTTCAGTTCTCTCAAATGCCTCCTTCTTAACTGAACTCTGTTGTGTCTCACTGGTGCAGAGGAAAACATACAAAATGAGGAAAGAGCACATGTGCATACACACACACACACACACACACACACACACACACACACACAATACCTGTTATATCCAACAAATTCAAAGTGTGGGCGTGATCCCAGCTCCATTTGTGCCACAACATAGCAGATATGTGCTGCATACGTCCATCCTCTGGAGGCTGAAAATGACAACCAAACGTGCACGTCAGAATCATGCACCTTTTTAGAAATACCTGCACATTCATGCAATTATGCAATAAGCCAGTCATATTTCTAAAAAAAAAAAAAAAAAAAAAAACAGTATGGATACAGTATGGATATTGACGTAAACATGTTGCCTTTCTGCTGATACGTAACTCATTGACGAGAGCTCTCATGAATGAGTAGTTACAGCATATTCAGTCCAGAAAACTACTGTTAATCTGTAGCATATCCGTACCGAAATCATCTCCCATTTGAATAGAACCATGTTTCTTCTTGTCTTCTGGAGCACTGGAGCCTAAAAGCTTCACCAGAGGAATACACCAGTCCTGCAGGTTCTCGATATGTCCGTGCTAGAGCAGAAAGTATCACATTAGTGCATGTGAATCTGACTAACACAACACACAGTACATCATGCTGAAACACTCACCTTTTCACCCACAAGGCAGAAACCATTGTGGAGCAGATCAGAGATGTCAGCCATGTTTACTTGCTGCAAAAGAAAAAGAACTTCAACTGTTTCACTGTAGAAACATTTGTGCTTTCACACCCTTAGCCAACCTTGTCTACTCAAAGCCAGCTACTAGCAAGCTGACTTACCTAGTTACAGTAAGTTGCATGTCAGTTTAGCTAACAGGAAAGAGTAATTAATAAACAGATAACGCTTTGTTTTTTACAGTGTAGTGAACTCAAGCACTTACTCTATTTCGTTCACAGAAGCACTCCATAATCAACCAGAAGAAATACGAATACTGCTGCTCAGCATTACCTAAAGAGCGCAAACACTCTTCATATGTCACCTGGATAAACCTTAACACCTCCTCGATCTCTGTCGTATCCCTGTAACGGATGTTGGAACAGATAGTTTACATTTATTACTGCACACACACGCTTACTGTACATACACACTTTAAGCACCTGATAAAATGCCACAGGACACCACAGTTGAAATATTGAAGGTTTGAGTGGAGAAAGAGCGTCTCACCTCATCAGAGGGCCAGGAAATGTTATCTTTTCATCAGAGGTGGACTGTTCATCACTCTGTGGGATATCAAACCCCCCTAAAATGAAAGGGAAGTAAAACAGAGGAACATTGTTTAACATGGCTGTAAGTAACTAAAATGAGAGTCCGGTGTGGAGCTCAGGAGGTTCAGTGTGTTGTACCTGCCCTGTGTGGCTGGAAGTCACCTCTGTCTTCAGGGAGAGGTCTCATACTCTCATTGCTATGTCTATCTGTCAGAGTCAAGCTTTGGCAAACCTACAACAACATTTTATAGGGTTGTCAGGGATAGGGATTTTATTCCTTAAGTTATTTTAAATTCATTGTTTAAAAATGCATACTTTTTCAACTCTATTTTTTGACAGCAGCGTATGAAGAACCTTAAGCACTCACTCAAACAGCCATGAAGCAAAATATGTTTAACTTTTAGTACTAAGTGGGTTTCTTCAATTCAAATAAGTATGGCAATTAAAACTTTTTATAATTCTAAAATGTTCATTTTGAGCAAGTCAGGGGGGACCACAGGGACTTTAATGAGTTTTTGTTTTGCAAATAAAAGATTACAATAAGTATCTTAAGTTCTAGTACCAAAAAAAAATTCAAAGGTTTTAAGTTTTAAAAATGAATGATCAAAACTTGACAAAATTAACCCATCTGGCCAACGTAACACTGGTCAAGCAGTTGATGACAGCTGTTTTTTGTTTTTGTTTTTCCACTGAAAAGTATGAATAGTAAATAACATTAGAATGTTTTTCTGCCCACAACTTTCTTTAAAGATTAATGCTCAATTAAATTAATAAGAAGCAATCTTAAAAATAAAATTAAATAAAAGCCTGCACAGACTGGATTATGGCTTATTGGATTCATAACAAGCAAATGTTACCTTTAGTAAAGTTTTCTTCATCTCATTGTACTCGGACTGAAGCATTCTGATCTCACATTTTTCTCTTTCAGACTCCTAAACATAGTCATAGTACCAAGAGAAGTTTGGTACCAAAAGAAGATCTGCAGTGCACCACTTCTTAGCTACTTGCATTATAAATTCGTTTTTATTTATATTTTTGTACGTACTCTTGATATTTCGTTACACCTTATCCGTGTCTCAAAGAGTTCTTCCTGCAGCTGCTGCACTGAGCCTTGTAATGTGCTCACATGGGACACCAGGTCAGAGATTTCATTCTCCAGCTGAGCTTTGGGCTCTATCGACTGATAGTATTGTCTCTCAGCTTCAACCACAGAGACCTGCAAGCTCAAAAATCATAGCTTATTAGCTTTCTTTACTGATGGCAAAGAATGGATTGTTGTTATTACCCCAAAATTAAAATATGTGCCAGACCACATTATAAATCTTTCCATTAAATAGAGGGACATACATTGCTGTGAAAAAGATTTTGCCCTTTCCTGATTTTTTTGCATATTTGTCACACTTAAATGATTGCTATCATCAAACAATGATTATTATCAGTTATATTCCACAATGATAACCGAGTAATGACAAAATACAGTTTTTAATTGATTATTTCATTTATTAAGGGGAAAAAAAGCTGTCCAACCCTACCTGGATTTATGTGAAAAGGCAATTCTCCAACCTTGATGATACAAATGCTAAACTTTTTGGAAGTGCGTCTGATACATCTTGCATAAATTTAAAACAGCATTTCATAAATAGTATATTATACCAACAGTCAAACATGGTGGTGGTGCTAGTGTGATGGTCTGGGGCTGATTTGCACCTTTAGGACCTGGACAACTTGCCATAATTGATTAAATCATGAATTCAGAACTCTACCAGAAAATCCTGAAGGAGAATGTCCAACCGTCAGTTCATGACGTCAATCTCAAGCGCACATGAGTTATACAGCAGGACAATGACCCGAAAAAAACAGAAAGACTTAAATCTGACTGGGATGCTGTGGCATGACCTTAAACAGGCCATTTCTGCTCTAAACAAGCGATGTGAAAGACTCATTGCTAGTTACTGTAAACGCTTGATTGCAGATGTTGCCCCCAACATCTGCAATCAATAGGTCTATTAGCATTAGGTCTATAGGCAATTAATTTTTCACATAGGGCCAGGTTGGTTTGGACAGCTTTTTCCCTAAATAAATGAAATTCATCATTTAAAAATTGCAAAATCTATTCAATCGGGTTATCTTCTAGTAATATTAAAATTTGTGTGATAAATATGCAAAAAAAAAAAAAAAAACATACACACAGGAAGGGGCAGCATTGTACACGCATTCTGAAACTATGTTCTCATCCATCAGTGTAGACCTTGCCCATAAAAATATACAACAGTGCAACTTGCAAACGTGATTTTTACTTGCAGTATAAGATGTGTGCACTCAAATACAGTACGATTTAGATGCTTGCATTAAAAACATGATTAAAATAATTGTTTAACGATAAATAACAAATGTGTTAGAAAATGTTTCGGGTCTCTTCTGAGCCTGTTGTTGTTTACAGTGGTGTTGGAATCATTTAGTAGTACTATTAAAATGGACAAAACAGATGCAGGGAATATTGCAGTGTCTGTTATTGCCACAATCAGATTACATATTACTACGGAATCACAGCATTCTACGCAGTTTATATTGGACATTATTCAGAAATACTCAGTTTTAAGAATCAGAACCTGTGCCATTATCCAAGGTTTGTCACTCTGGCATAATTAAACCTTAGATTTACTTAGTTTACTTTAGTTTAATGTGAGGTTTATCTCACCTCGATTCGCGCTGCATAACACAATTCTTCCAACTCCTGAACTCTGTCCTCCAGCTCTCTCAGTTTGTCCTCCATTTCGGATCGCTCGCTGACCACTGGGGCACTGGTCACCTGCATTATCTGATTCTTCTTCTCAGTCTCGCTCAGAGAATCCTGAAAGTGAACCATACAAATGGCTTGGGGTTTATAAACCAATTTAAAATAATCAACTAAATGGTCTCTTAATGCAGGTAAATATCCTAACTTTTTAGGATAATGTTCAGTCTATCCTGGTACTGGAATTTACTATACTCTGGACAGAGCATATTATTTATGTTATTATTTTGGTCATAAAAACAACTATGATTATTCATGATTATGTGTATCTGTGCAATTTCTTTGCCTATGTGAAGCATTTTTTTTTTTTTGCTCTGTCATGGGTTTTTACACCTACTTAATTGCACATGTTAAATCTAAATCATACCCAACATTTAACTAAAAACTGCATACTCCTAATGATAATATTATGTGCAATATCAATTAACAAACTTGTGCGATATCCGTTAGCAATTTCATTTGCAATATCAATTAACAATATCATTTAACGATCATGTGCAATGTCATTTATCAATATCATGTGCAATATCATTTATCAAGAACATTTGAAATATCAATATCAAGGCTTGATTCCCGTCTCTGTGTGCATGGAGTTTGCATGTTCTCTCCGTGCTTGGTGGGTTTCCTCCGGGTACTCCGGTTTCCTCAGACAGTCCAAAGACATGTAGGTTAGGCTAATTGGCATTCCCAAATTGCCCATAGTGTGTGAATGAGTGAGTGTATGTGTGTGTGTCTGTGCCCTGTGATGGATTGGCACCCTGTCCAGGGTGTACCCTGCCATGTGCCCTAAGTCTCCTGGGATAGGCTCCAGGCTCCCCCATGACCCTGAATACAGGATTAAGCGGTATAGATGATGAGTGAGTGAGTGAGTGAGTGATATCCTTAAGCAATATCATGTGTAATATCAATTAACAACATCAAATGTGTTATCATTTAGAAATATCATGTGCAGTTACATTTAGCAAGATTAATTAACAATCTCATGTATAATAATTTAGCAATATCATGTGAAAAATAATTTAGAAATATCATGAGCAGTATCAATTAACAATATCATGAGCAATATTACTCATCACTGTTGTTATGTAAATTCTGCATCAGAATCTGGTTTCTGTGGATTTTATCACTACTGGTTGCTGCATTCTACTTTTGTCTAACTTGTGTATAGTTTGTGAATTTTTATTTTTTTCATTTATTACTTCTCTGTGTGCATCTCTCTCTCTCTCTCTCTGTCTCTGGCACAAGAATTTCATATTATCTCATTACATACTGCATCAAAACTATATATATATATATATATATATATATATATATATATATATATATATAGAGAGAGAGAGAGAGAGAGAGAGAGAGAGAGAGAGAGAGAGAGAGAGATTTTGGTTAGATGAGTACCTCAGGAACAACAGCAGTGCTGTCATTTTGTGTGACACTGCCTCCATCCACATCAGGCATCAAATCTGGATCAAGCAGTGAATCATCTGCAGA
Source organism: Clarias fuscus (assembly GCA_030347435.1). NCBI lineage: Eukaryota > Metazoa > Chordata > Actinopteri > Siluriformes > Clariidae > Clarias > Clarias fuscus. The sequence goes on along the minus strand of CM059204.1, from coordinate 11,910,506 downwards.
ACCTGTCAGCACTGGGTCTAAATACAAATAATAAGAACATCATCCTGCAGTCAGCACAGTCTCCTAATCAGAGAGAGAGAGAGAGAGAGAGATGCTGTACCCTCGGTGAGAGCTGTGTTTGACCAATCTGTTCCTCTCTTCTTGCGAAAACAAATGAAATAAATTCCCGCCGCGGCTGATGCAGTTAAAACCGCAAACAGCAGGAGACACAGCGGGAAATCTCGAAAACTAAGCAAACTCAGTAAACGTATTAAAGTATACATACTTCGTGCACTTTGGTAAACAGCCTTTCGGTTAGAAATTTTAACCGTAATCTTGCCTTTTGTACATCCATTTGTTTATTACAATTACAATAAGTCAGCTATTGCGTCACAGAGATTTTATCCTTGTCAGTAAGGAAAGGGGCGGAGCTTAGACCTCTAATCTGTGGGGCATTCGTTTATCTCTCTGTTAATATTATTCTGATGTTTTGTTTACAATGCTTCCTTTATATACTCATACAGGGGGGGTATTCCAGAAAGCTGGGTTAACTTATCATTTGGTAAAACTTAACCTCAGGGTTGATTTACTCCAAACCCGCATACCATGAGTATGTCGGTTCCAAAACCCCTGAGAAGAGTAAGTTTAAATCAACCTCCTACTGGTTACCCAGAGTTAATGCGCGTGCACGGTGCATACATAAAGACATTTTCAATCGATCGCCGATTTCACGAGTCAAAATGGAAAATCAACGTGAAAAAAAAGGCGAGCGGCATACTTCACAGAGGCGAAGTTGGAGGTTTAAATGCACCATATGAAGAATTTAAGCCAATAATAATGAAAAAGCAACACGGCTGCATCGGCTAAAGAAAGAGAGTTGGTTTGGAAAAAAATAACGGACAGAGTAAATGTGTGAGAGTATTAAATAGCACATTTGACATCGGCTTCCCTTTTATTGTACACTGTAAACCCTAAGGCTCAAAGTAATTAAACACATTGAGTACCGTTAACTTAAATAATTGCAATTAGGTCAAATTAATAGACCTTTTTGAGTATTCAGAACCTTTTGATAGTTTAAGTAATCGTGAGTACGTAAGTAACAGTAACCGTCACCTTAAAATTCCACCTTCTTAAACTCTATAATGCTGGTGGCTCAGTGGTAAGTGGTTCGCCTGCCATGCGAAAGACCCGGGTTCGATTCCCAACAACTGCCACAATGATTTATTTTAAATATATATAGTTTACTTAAAATTGGAAACATCACTACTTAAAAAATTGATGTAACTGATTACCTCAAGTTTTTTGAGTTTTGAGTTTACGGTGTGTGTAAAAAGGGTTTAAGTGCCAAACATACTGTGTGAACGGCTCTACACACAGTTGCCTTTCCCGCATGCTCTGCATCACCCACATTGTATAAAAAATGCCATGACGCAAAAAAAAAAAAAAAAAACGAAGTGCTATGTACACTGTAATAAGTTACATCAATTTTTTAAGTGATGATGTTTCCAATTTTAAGTAAACAGAACTGTAAATTTTTGAGTTTGTTGAACTTGTTGCATATCAAATAAATTGCTGGTGCTTTCACCACATCAGACAAGCCAGCGCGGGGATCGAACCCTGGCCGGAGCCGGAGCTGGGGTTCACATGGCAGGCGAAACACAATTTTAAGGTGACGGTTACTGTTACTTACGTACTCACGATTAATTAAAATATCAAAAAGTTCTGAATACTCAAAAAGGTCTATTAATTTGACCTAATTGCAATTATTTAAGTTAACAGTACTCAGTGTGTTTAATTACTTTGAGCATTAGCAATATGCGGTTTCAAGAGATGTGTTAAGTAAATTAACGATTTCCTTGAAAACCGATAACTCTTTCAAATAATCATTAGGAAATTTAAAGCCATCAATACGCGGTCTTTTAACTCTCTCCCGGCGAAAAAAAACCCCTCATAATTTGTGCCTCCACGTCCACAGGATCTTCATTAAAAGCGCACGTCATGCTCAATAAACCTCTGAAACAAACTTACCCTGGAACATAAGCTGCTACCGAGCAGGTTATCTTCAGAGAGCAAGTTGCTATGGTTACAAACAAACCCAGAGAGTTACCTCCGTTTTTGGAACCGAAAGTTGAGGATATCCACTAACTTACTCTTAAACTTACCCGGGTATGTCACATAACCTGCTTTCTGGAATACCCCCCAGTCTTGTTGTTGTTGTTGTTGATGCTTCAGTTAACGCTGCGCCTGCGAAACGCGCGCTGATCGCGTGATCGTGAATCAGCTGCACCTGTGAACTCACTGACAGCGCGTGCTCCGCGTTATGACCGTTAACAAGTGCGGCTTTTGGTTGGTTTCAGACGTGCTTTTGCCGTCTATCGGGGGATTCTACCCGTAACCGAAGCCATGTTTAATATACAGTACACGGCCTGGACGACATTGCGGCTAAAAAGCGTGTCACCAGGTGAAAAAGTGAATTTTAAGATAGTATCATATCACACCATTTTTCATAATCCGTAATACTTCTTTATCTCTAATAAGATAATTTCTTAACATTCTCATATTCTTATATTACTTTTTTTGTTGTAAATATGCATAAACATGAAATATATTTTGATCACATTTAAAAAACACATTTGCTAAGTGCAATTTCATGCCCTTTTATGTAGTGTCCATAATTTTTGGGAATTCAGATCTTTCAATGATCTTAATTGTCATGCAGATGAAACTTGGCCTATTTAGATTTCACATGAAAAGACATAAACCTGAAAAAAGTGTATTATTCTAAAATGCAAAATGGTTAAGATATTGCAACATGAATGTGACATGGTTATGGACACTACACATTTTTTTCCTTTTAAGCTTTTACCAAAAAAACTATTTAAGCAACATTTTTCCAGGTCATATGTCCTAGAAGCTTACACTGATTTTAATGTTAATGATAATAAAGAAATATGAATAATGTTCCTTTTAAATTATGATTGTTTGAAGCGAGAGTATAACACTGAAGATGTTTTGGCATTTTTATGGCACACATGCACAAACACACACACACACACACACAAAAACAATGAACAAAGTTAGCACTTTAAATTTTTAGGGAAGCAAGACTGGTCACTTCTATGAAGCACGAACCTCAGATAGTATTCTTGGCACACACATTTCCTGTACTATAACAAATAAAATTAAGTCAAATCAGCACCAGTACTGTGTTTTGCCCGATAATGTCTATATATCTGACCATCCAGATTTTGTCACACCATCACACAAAACTGGCTGGACAGAATTTAATGAAACTTTTGCAATACTTACATATCTGCTTGAAGTTTAACCTGCACCATAAGTGAAATCAAAATGTTGAGTAAAAGCCATGTTATGGACAGTTACATCCCAGATTTATCTACTTTAAAATAAGCAAATAATAAGCTACTTGCTCAATGTAAACAAATGTCTGCACCAATAGATTAATTAGAAAAACAACTGAATATTTTTGGGATTACTTCATATTTTCTCCTCTAAAATAAAAGTGCTGAAGAGGTACAGCATAAGTGAATTTTAATGCGCTGGAATTGTTTTAAGACAAAACGTAATCCTTATCAAATCTACGTTTTTGATTTCTTATCTGTGGTTCACTTTCAGATTACCGAACAGGGAGTGTATTTGACTGACGACAAAAGAAGTACAACTTAGCATAAGCAAGGTATAAGATACTCAACCTTACAAAATTTTATTTCTTTATATTAATAAGTTAGGCAGAGAGTTCTGCCATAAAGAAAAACAGGCAGACATGTCCTGATTTCAAAGCAGGACATGGGCTTAGTCCGAGAGTAGTAGACATCAACAAGCAAGGTAAAACATAATATTAGTTTAATACCATGCATCTGGGAAATGTGACATCATGTTTTCTGATATGGTCCTGTTAAAACTGGGAAGTTATGCATGTATTGCCATTATATACTTCATGTTGAGTGTGTTTGGGTGCAGTATAGTTATATATATATATATATATATATATATATATATATATATATATATATATATATATATATATATATATATATATATATAGATAGATAGATAGATAGATAGATAGATAGATAGATATGATGACATATAGATATGATGTAACTCAGGTGATGTGGCAATGCATAGCTCCAGCGGCTATCCGTGTTTGATATTATTTCGTTTTCAGTGCATACAAATTGTGATTACCAATAACACTTATTAACATACCTAAAGATCAAAAGGATAATCTTGCTTGAGTTTTTTTTTTTTTTTGTCTTTTAGTTTGGATCTGTTGTCCAGGTCTTTCTCATCCTTAATGTACACCCCACCTATCATAGACGATTCTGACTTTGATTTTATTTGATAGAGAACATTGATGTATCTATACTGCCCTCTACTGGTCAGGTAACATTTCTGCTCTGAATATGAACCAGATGCCCTGAATTCATTAAAGAACATGGAGTTAACACAGAAAAGTGTGTGTATTTTTATCCTATATGATTTGATCCATCATATGGGATCAAATCTCACAATTGATCCTATATGAGTAAATGTGGTTTGGATTCTGTGGGGGAAATTTATCGTGTCAGGGACGCTATATAAGATTATACTGTATACTGTATATGGTGGCGGCACGGTGGTGTAGTGGTTAGCACTGTCGCCTTGCACCTCCAGGGTCGAGGTTCGATTCCCGGCCAAGTTCGATTCCCATCTCTGTGTGCATGGAGTTTGCATGTTCTCCCCGTGCTTGGTGGGTTTCCTCCAGGTACTCCGGTTTGCAGATTAGGTTATTTGGCGTTCCCAAATTGGCTGTAGTGTGTGTGTGCCCTGCGATTGATTGGCACCCTGTCCAGGCTGTACCCTGCCTTGTGCCGTAAGTCTCCTGGGATAGGCTCCAGGCCACCCGTGACGCTGAATACAGGATTAAGCGGTATAGATGATGAGTGAGTGAGTGAGTGAAAGTGTATATATGGTATCATGGTAAAATTCTCCCAGACTTTAGATCATTGTTTTCCCAACATTGTTTTGTATTAGTTAAGGATTATACATTATATATGGATATTATTTTAGGTCCTAAACATTTTAATCTAGCAATCCAGAGAAATTTATTCTAAATGAGCTGTTTGAAATCAAGACGTCATCAGGCATGTGGATTCGTCCATGACCAAGCTCTGGTACTGTACAAGTATATTGTAAATGTGGCATACTATACATAATATACTTTATGAATGTATATTACATTGTAAGCATAAAACATATATGATTTTTATATATTTTATTGCAGTCATACTGGTGAAAGGTGATGATAAATCTTTGACACATAAAAAATAAAATAAAAAAGTTTCAAAAAGCCCCAATGCTTTATAAGGCTTCACTCACCCATCACTAGTGTTAATTAACTGGACAAAAATGGAGGTGATCTTGTGTGTGTGAAAGAGTCAAGATCAGCAATCTCATGCTCCAGTTGCTCCAGTAGTCATGCAGCTTCACTCAGTTCAGACTTCTCCTGAGCTTTGATCAGCTCCGTCACCTCTGAGTAATTTTTCTTGTTGGAGTTGATCAGCTCATTAAAGATCATCTCATTGTCCTTCACTGCTTTCTGTGCACTCATACACACACACACACACACACACACACACACACACACACACACACACACACACACACACACACACACACACACACACACACACACACACACACACACACACACAGGATTTAAAGCTCATTTATCATTGCCACTCTTACTGAGACTGTAAATGACTCCATGTTGTCCATGTTGTGTACGATTCGAGCAGCTCTCTGTTCACTGCTCACATTTATAGTGTTCACAGTGTTCATAGTTTCACCTCCTTCTGCTTACCCTGGCTTGTCTGCTGGGATTTCATCTGCTCCTCCTTTAACTCACTCTGAGGACCTTTCACTCTTTATACATTATGAAGTTATGAATGCAGTAAACCTGAGCATAAATTAGGCTTTACATGCATAGTCTGTTTTTACCAAAGTGACATAGCTTCAGAAAGCAATTTGCCACCAATTAAGACACTAACATAAAAAGAAGAGTGAATACTACAGATGAACAGATGAAATTAATTATATATTTTTTAAAATTATATAAATACAATATGAGGCAATTTTAGCTGGTAGATCCTAAAGCGATTCACATCTGGACAAACTGCCTGAGGTGTAAATCCAAGGTGTGGGTCCAACCTGATCCCTAAAGGGCTGGTTTGCGTTAGCAGATTTTCATTCCATTGAAATAAATATTTTAAAAATCCATTCTAATATTAAGTCGCCAATATTAAAAAAAACATGACCTATTCTGACTTTTTTCTTGTATCCAGCCTTGACCTGGAATGCAATTTGCCACTTGGGCTACAGTAGCTCTTCTACTGGATAGGACTACACGGGCTAGCCTTCACTCCCCATGTGTATCAGTACACCTTGGCCTCTGCCCCTCTCCCCAGTTCACCAGTTTTCCTTCTTGGATCACTTTTGGTTTGTCCTGACAACTGCAGCCTGGGAACATCCCACAAGACTTGCAGTTTTGGAGTTGATCTAATCCAGTTTTCTAGTTATTACAATTTACCCTTTTTCCACAGTGGATACATTTTAATGTTTTTTACTATGGCGCAAGTTGAGAGGGATATATTAGGCAGCAAATGAAATTTCTTTCCTTAAGCTGATAGAAGAAAAAAAAAAACGGACAGCCATATGGATTTGAGTGATTTTGACTGCAGTGGTTTGGACATATCAAAAGTAATTACACATTTTTTGTTTGTTTGTTTTTTCTACTTATTAATTATTAATAAAGTGCAAAGTGATATTGGAAAGTCGTAAAGTATTACCATTTATGATATTGACGCTATCAGTAACAATATTTATTTAGCTGTATCTTATATTATCATATGATATTGCAGGCGCGCTGTTAGCGAATAGCAGGTACAGTATAATAATTTCAGCTTACAATAATTTAAGCTTTCATACTTTGTGAAATTTAAGGAAAATAACCAATTCAGACACATTATTTAATGCAAAAATGCTATTATAATACGTGTTGTGCCCTCGACCAGTTATGCATGTCTGTTACAGTATATTATGGATTTCAGGAAATTGTGTTTCCCCATCATATGTGGATGCTAAGAATTACTGTACATGAAACGGCTGAAAATAATTCAGATAGGTATTATACATGAATAACTATGAGTGTGGTGTCCTAGAATTGCTGTACCTGTGTGTTTGTTATGTACACCGGATAGTTTAAAGGAACTGGCTGTTTGAGTGGGTGAAAAAGAGTTACAGTTACTACCACGTGTATGCAGTCTACACTTGAGTTACATGCTATAATCAATTACAAAGTATAATCTTAAATATATTTAGAATAAATTAGAATAAAAAGAATCGCGACTCAGTGCTTGACCAGCCTTTTGCAGCGGTTTAAAACGTCTGAACTATCTTCATATATATATATATATATATATATATATATATATATATATATATATATATATATATATATATATAAATTTGCGTAGGTTATTTGTTTAATTCAACAAGTTCGTACAAACACTTTAAAACCAGAGAGAACCCGTCGGAATCCTCGCTCGCGCTCACAGCGTTAGGTGATGAGTGACGTCACGATTTGAATCGGCGGGAAAACCCGGGGGCGCTGAACACCTGGACAGATCTGAGTCTGGAACCCGGAGCGCTTTCGAACATGCCACGTCCAACTTCAAACCAACTTCACCGCGGCGCTCACAGTGCGCCGATTCGTCACGGCATTTGTGATGTCATTGGTCGTGTCTCACTCAGGGAAACGACACAGTCCTCGAAGCGAGACACGTCGGACTTTCGGGGTCACACATAACTGGGCACCGGGTGCGCGTACACGCAGCATCTTAAGCAGGAAAATGGCCGAGGCCAGTATTTCAATTAACCACGACCAGTTCATGTGTTCGGTTTGTCTGGATCTCCTAAAAGATCCGGTGACTATCCCCTGTGGTCATAGCTACTGTATGGTATGTATTAATCGGTGCTGGGATTTGGATCATTATAAAGGAGTGTTCAGCTGTCCTCAGTGCAGAAACACTTTCACTCCACGGCCTGTTCTACACAGAAACAACATGCTGGCAGAAGTGGTGATCAAACTGAAGGGGACTGAAGCTGTTTCTCTTGCTCACTGTTACGCTGGACCTGGAGATGTGGAGTGTGATTTCTGCACCGGGAGAAAACTCAAAGCCATCAAGTCCTGTCTGATGTGTCTGTCCTCCTTTTGTGAAACCCACCTGAAACCTCACTTTAAAGTTCGTGGATTGAAAAAGCACACGTTAATTGAAGCTTCTGCAAATCTAGAAGCGAAGATCTGCTCTGAGCATGATAAAGTGCTGGAGATCTACTGTCGTACTGAAAAACGTCTCGTCTGCTACCTGTGTATGATGGATGAACACAAAAGCCAGGACACTGTCTCGGTTAAAGCTTAAAGATGTGAAAAAACAGGTGAGAAGTGTAAGTCTGATCAGAGTCATTGCGTGCAGTTTATGTTTCTAATGGCAGAAGGTATTCAGGACAAGAAGCCAGAATGAAAATGTGCAGATGCAGCCAGCGGTTTAGGGATCTGATGAGACACACTCCCTGGATTCACACCTTAGACAGTTTGTCCAAATGTGCATCTCTGCTTTAGGATCTACCAACTAAAATAGCTTCACATTGTTACATAAATATATGACTAATATTTAATTTTTATTCAGAGATTGTTTTTATTAATTTATGGATGGGGCAACATGGTGGCGTAGTGGATTAGCACCTTCACCTGGCATCTCCAGGGTCAGGGTTTGACTTTTATTATGGTAGTATTAAAAAGAAAAATGGAAGAAGAAAAAAAAAAACGCTTCTTGATTGATGATCAACCTGCTATTAAGGTGAGCAGTGAGTGGAGACAGAGCTGCTTCTAGAAACACACACAACATGGAGACATTTAGAGTTGCAGTAAGAGAGGGAATAACAGATGAGCTTTAAATCTTCTGTGTGTACGTCCTCAGGAGTTCTACTAAACTGATCAACTCCATCCAGGAACAGCACTCAAAGGTGTCAGAGATCATCAGAGCTCAGGAAAAGCCTGAGCTGAGTCAAGCTGAGAGAATCTTAAACCAACTGCTTATCTTCATAGGAGACTCACTGAGTAGTTTTCACACACACACACACACACACACACACACACACACACACACACACACACACACACACACACCTCCATTTCCTTCAGGTTACTAACACTAGTGATGGGTGAGTGAAGCCTTAAAAATCATTGGGGTTTTCTTTAAACTTGTGTCAAAGATTTGTAGCAGTTATCTCAGGAGGCACAGCGACATCTGCTGGTTGCACTGATTCAAGCAGCCCTTCACTGAAGCGCATAGTCATACCTTCCTAAACAGTTTACATCACTTACAAGATAAAAAATATTCATGTTATTTTTCACTAAAATGCTTACATTAATGATTAAAATATTTTATAAATTTGGCCTTTAAAAACTTTTTAAAAAAATTATATATATAAATAATATGTTTTTTTTGTGCTGTTATCTTCTTTGTCTTTTTAAAATTAACAATCTACAATAGAAAATTTTTTGGTTTCTGAACATTCTTTCTGTTTTATACAATAAAACCTACAATATATTGTGTACCTTGTGATTTTTGTGGCATGCAGTTTGTGTTAATTAAAATATGTTGACTGCATAATTCCATATTTGTTCTGAAATTATTAAAATGTCTTCAGTATACATTAATAAAGTAAAATTATTGAATAAAAATGTGTCTAAAATTTTTGTCTGGTACTGTATGTGTATGTATTGATATTAATTTTCCCATAAAATATATGAAATAAATCTTAGCCCTGTAATGTAAAGACACTGGTGGAAACAAGTACAAATGCATCTATATCCACAGAAAAAAAAGAAGTCTGCTCAGCAAGGAAGAAATCCCTGCTCCAAAATCACACAAAAAAAACCCAGACTATACAGATCTAAGATCTAACTTATTGGAGAAATCTCTTGTGGTCTGATGAAACAAAAATGTAACTGTTTGGCCATAATGACCAATGTTATGAAAGTAAAAGCAGGAGGCTTGTAAGCTGAAGAACACCATTCCAACCATGAACCATGCAGTTGGCAGCATCATAATTTGGAGGCACTTTGCTCCAGGAGAAACCGGTGCACTTCACAAAATAGATGTCATCGTGAGGAAGGAAGATTATGTGGATATATTGAAGCAACTTATCAAGACATCAGCCAAGGAAGTTAAAGTTTGATCGCAAATGCATCTTTCAACTGCACAATGACCCCAAGCATACTCCCAAAGTTGTGGTGAAAAGGCTTATACAGGACAATACAGTCAAGGTATTGGAGTGACCCTGGCCTCAAGCCAATATAAAATTTGTGAGCAGAACTGAAAAAGAGCTTACAAGCAAGGACTCTCATAAGCCTTACTCAGTTAACCAGCTGTGTCAGGAGGAATAGACTAAACTTCCATCACTTTGTTGTAAGAAGCTTGTAGAATGCTATCTTGAATATTTGACCTCAGTTAAACAATTTAAAGGCAATATTACCAAATACTAACTAAGTGTATGTAAACTTTTGACTAACTTGGAATGCAATGAAAGACATTAAAAGAAAGCTAAAATAAATCTTTCTCAGTCTGGCACCGAGTTCCCACCGGCAGTTTTTTATGTCTCTTGGGCTGTGCTCCAGGACTCCTGCTTTATCCTTTACAGGATATAAAGAATGATTGAATGAGAGCGGGTAAGTTTTTTTCTCTAATATTATTCTCACATTTCACATTTTTAAAAGTTACATTAAGACAAGGAATGCTTACTTGATATTAACATGGTGGCATGGTGGCTTAGTGGTTACCCACAGGTTACCCACAGGTTACCCACAGGCCTTGCACCTCCATGGTCCAGGTTTGATTTCCGCCTTGAGGTCTGTGTGGATGGGATTTCTTCTGGTACTCTGGTTTCCTCCTATAGTCCAAAGACATTCAGATTAGGCTAACTGCCATTCCCAAATTGCCTGTAGCCTGTGAATATGTGTTTGAAGTTGACCACGGTCATAAAAAAGGGGAATAAATACAATGGTGACCACTGGCCTCCACGGACTACAGAGGTTCCTAGATGGATGGATAGATACCCATTTTGTATACAGTATCACGGGGGCCTGGAGCCTATCCCAGGCTTAGTGCCAATCCATCACAAGACACATGCACACACACTCATTCACACACTATGGTTTGAATGAATTTTAGAACGCCAGTTAGCCGAATCTGCATGTCTTTGGAATGTGCGAGGAAACCGGAGTACCCGGAGGAAACCCACCAAGCACGGGGAGAACATGCACAGAGATCTGAGGCGGAAATCCATATAGAACCTGGAGGTGCAAGGAGACAGATACACACACGAGACAGAATATGTTGGCTACATGAATGTACAAAAACTGTAGAGAGTTTATATACACAGAAAAGTATATATAAAATGTTTGAGACACCCTGACATTTCGACTGCAATCAAGACAGCGTGAATCCTGCCCACTCGGTACCAGTGCAGTGCCAGCTCCGTGCCCAGTCTTGAGCGAGCGACGCGTATCAACACCGACAGGGGGCGCACGAAAACCGCGACAGGACCCGACATGGAGTAAACGTGCGCTCCAGGAATAAGCAGACGGACCCGAATAGGAAATAACGCCGTGAGAAACCGTGAGGGTGAGAAGGCAAAGTTTTTTTTTTTTTTTTTAATCTGACGGCACGAGACGTCACCCGCACCGAGATTAGCTGCGCGCTTGCGACGCTGTGTGTGACTGCGCAGCTGTCACTGAAACACGCCGGTGACGCCGGAGCTCGCGCTGCTCATCAATCAGCCGCGGCGAGTCTGCACGCGCTCCTTCTTTTAGGAAAGGAAGCGGATTACAAGCTTAAAAGACACACGCGCGCGCGCGCGCAAACCAAACTAAAACTCCTAGAAAGCATCGGGAGGATAAGAGAAACCGGAATGCTGTTTGTTTGTTTGTTTGTTTGTTTATTTGGACTGTTTGTGTCCGTGCAACAACAAGCAACCGTGACGCAGATTAACGGGGAACGCGCGTTTGGAGAAAGGAGGCGTTCCCAGGTGCTCTGTGACGGTTTGTAGGCGAGTACAACGTGCGCGTTTGGATGTTGCGGGTTTGGGTCGACACTTTATCTCTCTCGCTCATGGATACCTTGTTTCTTTTGACTGGTATCGGGTTTGAGTTCACTTCTTCACAACCTAACCCAGTTGACAGCTGAAATGTTCGAGAAAGTGCAAAATGTGAGCGCGAGCCCTACACGCGCGCGTGTAACACCCCCCGAGGTAGCCTCCTGATCCCCCAGACTTGACAGACGCGCGCTTTTGCGATTTTCCCGTTAACGACATGACGAGCACCGGCCCCAGCATCGTGTACGAGTGGCTCAGGACGCTCCAGCTCTGCCAGTACGTCGAGGCGTTCGTGGACAACGGCTACGACGACCTGGAAGTTTGCAAGCAGATCGGCGACCCCGACTTGGACGCCATCGGCGTGTTCATACCTCACCACCGACAGCGGATTCACGCCGCCGTGACGAGACTCAAAGACGAGGACAGGCAGGCGGCCTCGGGGCTTTACTTCACCCTCGAGCCGCTGATCCCGAGCCTCAGGACCTCCAGGTCGTGGACGGATCAAATCGGGATGACATGCACGGGGTCACACCGGAGCCTGAGCCTGCGCGACCGGGAGCGCGTGATCTACCCGAAACTCAAGCTGAAGATCATGATCAGGGATAAACTCGTCAGGGACGGGATTAATCTGGCAAGGCCTCCGTATTCTAACAAGGTAGGATTTCGTTTCTCTTCCTGAAGGATTGGGAAGTGTTGACCATGCATGCATGTCCATGCACACGGGTTTTTTCTTCTTCTTCTCATTTCTGTTATAAATATATGCTGTACATAAACATTAGTTTGTTAGTTTTGTGTGACCTGCTAAAAGTGTGTGTGTGAATATGAATAAAGAAAGAAGGCATTAGATCATTTGCCACTGATAATAACACAGTGAATAATAAGTGACAGGTGTTCATGCCCCAAAGGTGCAATAGAATATTTATGTATTTATTTATTTATTTATGCTTGCTTGTTTGTTCTGGTAATTCTGTATTTGCAGGCGGCATGTTGGCTTAGTGGTTAGCACTGTCGCCTCGTACTTGGTGGGTTTCCTCCTACAGTCCAAAGACATGCAGATTAGGCTAATTGGCTTTACCCAAGTTGTGTGAATGAGTGTGTGAGTGTTTGTGCTAGGCGATGGATTGGCACCCCATCCTGGTCTCCTGGGATAGGCTCCAGGCCCTCGGTCACGCTGTATACAGTATAATGTGGTATAGATAATGAGTGAAGGAATGAGGTGTGCACGGTGCAATATGAGTTTGTTTGTTTATTTATTTATTTATTTATTTATTTATTGTTATAATTTTGGGGATTTTTTTTCTCATGCAGGTGGCACAGTGGTTAGCACTGTTGCCTTGTAGTTCCAGGTATGATTCCATGAAGGTTGCATGTTTCTCCCTGTGCTTGCTGGGTTTTCTCTCCGGTGCTCCAGTTTTCTCCCACAGTCCAAAGACATGCAGGTTAAGCCCTAAGCCCTTAGTCAAGTAGCAAGTAGTCAAGTAGGGTTAAGTAGCATAGACAATGAGTGAGTTAGTGTATTTGTGCAAAGAAAGTGGAAGATCATTGTTTAAATACTGTGCTCTGTGGGCCACTTGGTAACTTGGTAAAGTGATCCTTTTGGTAAAGTCTTTTTAAGAAATAAACCTTTTGTATAAATGCCAGGGAGTAAAGAAAAACATTAATTTGTCAACCCCACCTTACCATTAGATACTTTTATTCTGGAAAGAAAAAACATACTTAAAGCAAGTACTTTAGTTCTCGAGGTCTCGTTTATTAAAATGTTTCTGAATAATTGCTGATGATGTGAGAGCTAATGAGAGCTTCACTCTCAGTGTCAAGAATTTGTATGTGTGTGCACACCTAAACATTTTATATACTGTATATGCGGTCCTTCCCCAAACTGTTGGCGCACAGTCAAAAGTATTCAGTTATATCCATGTAGACTCTCATGGTGTGCTTTAGCATTATGATTTCCCTTCACTAGAACTAAGAGGTTCACACCTGTGACAATGCCCTTGTGCACAAAGCAATCTCATGCACACATATTGTTTTAAAGTAGGATTGAAAGAACTTGCAAGAGTCCCGACTAAGCTCCACTCAAACACCTGTGTAATGAGTTAGAACACGGACTGCACCCCAGACCTCCTCACCTGACATAAGTACTGTACATCTAATCTTAATAATGCTCTCTTATGCGCTTGAACACAAATCCCACAGCAATAAAAATCCATTAGAAATAAGAATAATAGGAATTCCAAAATCTACCAAAAAGCCTTTCCAGAAGAGTAGAGGCTATTATAAATTGTACTTAAATGAATAAATCTGAAGTCGGAAGTATAACAAACACACGTGAGTGCAATGGTTAAGTGTCCACTTAAATGAATTCACATACTTCTGTCTTAACCCGTAGCATTCTCAGGTAAAGTTCACTTGGTAAGATAAGAGTGGCTACCCGGGCTTGTAAGCACTTGTTAAGTGAATAAAATATATTCACAAGCACATTCATCTATTAAGTGTATTTTTTTACAGTGATAGGCATCTTGGACAAAATTGCTCTGATGATTATGTGGTGTAGCTCAAAGGTGGTCCTGCTGTTAATTCTACTTCAGATCATGCCTTAGACATGTTCTCATCAAAGTTGACTTGTAGCTTTAGTTTGGCAGCCAGTTTGATTGTAGTACGTCATTATCTTTCCATGGTGTCATGAAATGGCAAGTGTGAGCCAGTTTTGGACCATTACTCATTTTGCTATCACAAATGCACTGTGATTTATAAACCTAGCACTATTTTTTATTTATTTTTTCACTATTGTGGAAAAATCTGATATACATCATTGCAAAAACAGTGTTCCAGATTGCCTTTTTGCCCTTTTGACAACTATTACTCTTCTGGCACCTGGTTTGTGCGCCGAACAGATTCACGCAGGAGAGAAAATTATGTTTGAACAGTTTAAACTCAAGAAGCACTACAACTCATCACTGTAGTTATGGAATGACGGGATTTGCAAGTTATGTTGGAATTTCTCCAGATGTCCAGGTGTACAAATACTTGATCTACAGTGTGTGTTCACATGCACATTTATGCACATTTTATATACACTCTGTACAAAAACGTGCCGTTGGTTTTAAATAATAATAATAATTAAAAAAAAACTTGTTAAGCACCTTTGATTTGATCATTTCTGCCGTAATGATTAGGGATGGGAATCACCAGGGACCACCACATATGAAATGATTATGATACCAATGTGCTGATAGAATTTGTATTGTGATTTTGTAAGTGTCAAAATTTTATATCTCTATAACTTTTTTATTTTTATTTTGTTACAATTATAAAGAAACTTAACAAATAATTTGCTGTGTGAACAGTTTAGGGTATGCCAATGCATAAATTGTCGCACAGAAGAATCACAAAACATTACTGAATACATTTTTGTCATCGTCTCTAGTAATTAATATGTTTAAGCTGGCAACAATACTTTTAAGTCTAAGCTGTTGAGTAGCTTCTCACTTCTTAAGGAGATTGCTGAAATGACTGGAATTGGGTTAAGAACTGTCTAAAACATTATGAACACCTGAAAGGATAGTGCTGAACCATCAACTTGGCAGAAGAAATGTGGTCGGAAAAAATCACGAATGACTGATTGGAGATCACTTAAACCCTTGGAGAACTTGAGTCATAAAAAATTCTTAGGAGAAATCAGAGCTGTGTTTAATAGTTAAAGTAAGAGCATTTCCACAGACACACACACACACACACACACACACACACACACACACACAATGTGATGAGAACTCACATGATTGGGACTTAAAACCTGTGTGGCCATGAGAAAACCACTTGTTAGTGAGACCAAAAAAGGATTCAGTTTGCTAGGGAGCAAGAAGATGGACTTTGGAGCAGTGGAAAAGGATTATGTGGACTGATGAGTTTAGATTGACCCTATACCATAGTGTTGGGCGTGTAAAGATAAGCACATGAAGCACTCACCCATCATGCATAGTGGTCACTGTACGAGCCTCTGGAGGCAGTGTTATGATCTGGGGTTGCTTCATTTGGTCAGGTCTAGACTTGATAAAGTGGTGTGGCAATAAAATTAATATAACCGACAACCTGAATGTACTGAATGACGAGGTTAGTTGTTCAGGTGCCAAAGGTCTGGTTAAGCTTGTTATTGTTTAGTGACTTAACAAAACCTTAGTCGTATAAGTCATTATGATTAAATAAATAATATTTAACAGTTTTTGTAACCAACGTTGACAATACATCTAGTAGAAGTTGGAATATGCTTCCAGTACACTTTTATTTTGAGACATTTCATCACAGTCCACCGCCCTCATCAAAAACAGTGAAGGCGTAGAAATGGCCTGTTTGCAGTCATTGTAGAGACATAAGATGATCCTCAGTTTGTGTGTTTGTGCTCATTATTTCTGATTGTTGTGGTTTGTGGGATGACGAAGGCGCCGTGTGGATTATCACGGTTAAACAGCACACTAGGAGTAGCCTGGCCTCTAATCAGTGTGTAACCTTAAACACATCTTACCACCATTTAACACACTTTGTGCGCATAAACTTATTCAGCATCAATAGCATTAGATAGTATTGATTATTAATATGACTAAAAATGTTGATTTGTAAACTGTACTGTTACTGTGTACACAGGGCTGCGATGATTTGTAGGATGGAGAACACGCATTGAGCAGGTTAATAATTACACCACCATTAACCTAAAAATCTGACCTGAGACTGTTTGAGAACTGGACAAATGATATGCCCGTTTCTTTTTCTCCATGTTGATGTAAAATGAGTATATCATGCATACCCTTTGAACTGCAAATACAGGTTAGACAATAATGCCATCTTTGTAGATTTGGATTTTTAAGTGCATAGAAAGGGAGATTCTGTGATCTCAATGAGTTGTTAAAAAAAAAAAAATTAAGTTGTGTTTATTAGCATTTGCTTCTTGCATTAGTTACTTTCGATAGAGTAGATTGAATTGAAACGAGTGGGTTTTAATTCATATATTAGAACATATAAATAACATCATCATGGCAGGGTTAGGGTTAGAGAAAGATAAAACATTTTTAACATACCAAAATTTTTATTTTTGTTAGCAGTAAGCTGTAATCAATGCAACGAAATGAAATTTATTGTACATGTAATTAATTTAGAAGAGTTTCACTTTTTAAATGACAGAAAACGTAAAAGAAAATGACAACCTTTTTCATGACATGCACTTTATACACCTATCAGCCATAACATTGTACCATTATGACAGGTGAAGTGAACAACATTTATTATCTAATTACAATGGTACCAGGAAGTGGAATGTGTTGGAAGCAGAAAAAATGGGAAAACATGAGAATTAGAGCGACTTTAACAAGGGCCAAATTGTGATGGCTTAACGACTGGGTCAGAGAAACTCCAAACCTGCAGCTCTTGTGGGATGTTCCCAGTCTGCACTGGTTCGGACCTACCCACAGTGATCCAAGTAAGGAAGACTGGTGAACCAGCACCATGAGCAGTCAAGACTCACTGATGCACGTAGAGAGTGAAGGCTGGCCCGTGAAGCCTGATCCAATAGAAAAGCTACTGTAGCTTCAATTTCTGAAAAAGTTAATGCTGGTTTCAATAGAAAGTGTCAGAGCACACAGTGCATAACAGTTTGTTGCGTATGGGGCTGTGTAGAGATGGCACTAGGATGCACTCTGGGAAGAAGCCAAGCTGGCAGAGTTTCGGGTCCAAGTGGATCTTACTTGACATGTACCACTTTCCTAAACATTGTTGTAGTCTAAGTACACCCCTTAATGGACATGGTATTCCCTGATGACAGTGGCCTCTTTCGGAAGAATATTGCACACTGCCACACTGCAAAAATGCTTTAGTGGTGTCAATTGGCCAGCAAAAATTTCCAGATCTCATTCCAGTCGATCATCTGTGGATTGTGCTGGGCTGAAAGGATCTGCTACTGACGTCTCCGTGCCAACTACAACAACACACCTTCAGAGGTCTAGTGAAGTCCATGCCTCAATGTGTTAGGGGGATTTGATTGGCAAAATTGGGACCTAACACTTACATTAAAAGGTAAAAATTGCGAGAGAGATTAAATAATGGGAATTTTTTTTTTTCCATATTATCCAGCAACATTTTTAGCAGTAGGAATATCCAAACCACACAACACTGGCTAGAGGAAGAAGGAGATTGAATGAGACAGAACGTGGGAGCGGAAAAATGTCCTTTTCACGCCTTTCCTTCATGAAATCCCCAAGCTGTTAGCAGGTTTCCCCAGATCTCCTGCTAATCCATTTCAGTTTGATGTCTGCTCCACCACATCTTTTTTCTACCAGCCACTCATTCCTTTGCTACTTTTTGAAATTGCGTCATGATTGGTAACTGAACTTTTTTGTTAGCCTAGTTTTTTAATTTTTTTAATTATTTGTTTACACAATACTTTCTCAGGATAATGTTGAAGTATTATGACTCAGCATATTATTCATAGTGTTTTTTAACAAGATTAGCTTTTAATGTGTATGTTTATCTTATTTGCATTTTTTTGTAGATTGTAGAATTTTTTATCTGTCTAGTTATTTATTTATAATTATTGATATATACTGTACTCTATTATATACTATAATATTATATTATATGTTATACTTTATATACTACAGTATATGCTTCCTGTCAGCTTAAACAAGTCTGACCATTCTTATTAAACCTCTCCTGTTTGTTTGTTTTATTATACTTTTATTCTATAAAATCAGCAGTTTCTGAAATCAGCCAATCATGAACCAACAACCACGTCAAGTCACTAAGATCACATTTTCTTTATTTGCTTCATTGAACATTAATTTAAGCTCTTTATCTATATCTGAATGTGTTTTATGCGTTGTGCTTTTGGCAAACTGGATAAATAAATGGAGGGTGAATCCAAGAAGGTCAAAAAATATTGAAAAGAGAGGGCCAAACAGTAGCGCTAAGGGCAGGGAGAGTACGAGTTGAAAAATCTTGGGCATTATATTTCAGAGTTATGTGTGGTCTAATCCAATTCTAAATTAAGCATACGTAGATGGATAATGAACAGTTTAACCTGTGAATGTACAGTACCAGTCAAAAGTTTGGACACACTTTCTAATTCAAAGTGATTTATTCTCTACATTCTGGAACAATACTAGAGGTTTCAACACTATTAAATAACACATATGGGATTATGGAATTATGTAACAACAATGACAGTTGTTATTTTAAGATACAAAGGTCTGCTGTTAGTTCTTGCTAGAACAGTATTGTCAAGTGCGTTTACAAAACCCATCACACACCATGATGAAACTATCTCTCATGAAGACCTTCCCAGGAATGCAAGACTAAAAGTTACCTCTACTGCAGAGGAGAAGTTCATTTAGAGTTACCAGCCTCAGAAATCACCAATTAACAAACAGCACCCCAGATTAGAGCCGTTATGACGGATTTGCAGAGCAAAGGCAGCAGAAACATCTCAATATCAACTGTCCAAAATTTTCATAATCCAGATGCCTTTAACATTGTTTTACAATATAGAAAGAAATAAAAATGAGGAAGGACCGTTGCTTTTGGTTTTGACTGGTAGTGTATCATCCTTGTTTTGAAGTAAGGGCCATTGGCTGTATTTTATTATTTTTATTATTATTATTATTATTATTATTATTATTTTCTAATCAAATCACGCTTACAAGATAATCATTTACTATAGAGACATAGAAAATTTACATCCAGCACACTGTACTTTCTTCCCTCTCTCCAAAACCATTTATTTTCCTTTCTGTGGTTTTCAGACTAAGGGGTAACTGCAAAAGAGTAGGATTCTGAGGAGGTTTCCATGGTGACCCTTATATAAATGGTTTATAAAAGTCGAAAAATTGAGTGTATTGCAATTATTTATGACTCATTGTACGCTACTGAATGGCTTGGTAGAATTTTCCAGAATCAATTTGAATGAAGGTGCCTTACTTGTGTGTGAGGGAGTATTTATGGGAGGTATGATGATGATGATGATGATGATGGTGTTTACAGTCTGTTGAAAAAGTGAGGTCAGCTGAAATAGAGGCGAGCAGTTGTCATGGCAACACCAGCATGCGAATTAGCCTTTTAGACCAGGAACTTGACCAGGCTTAAAACTAACCACCTTCTGAAATTTATCTCCACTGTAACAGAAAAAGCATCCGGTCACTTCGTTCAGGGTATGTGTATGTGTGCATGAGGCCACACATACAACTGCCACAACTGGTCTTTATATGTTATAATGTTGTTGTGGGTGGTGGTGGGGTGTATGTGTGTGTGTGTGTGTGTGTTCGTTTATGTGTGCTGATATTAGGATTTAGACTAGTGTATGCCTCTGGTTCTGTGATAACAATCTACTCTAAATGTTACCTTAATGTAGTGTTACCAACCCCACTTACACTTTTTCTAGTTTATGTACAAACTGTTTCCATTTTTTGAAAATTTTAAGTACACGTACACAGTGGATGCTGCCCCACTTCACCTTGTAACCTTGCCTGTCATCCTCTGTGCTTGGCACGCTGCCGTAAAGCTGACGTGTTGTGTGTCCTTGATATGTTGGCCACATCTCACATTCATATCAAGAGCAGAAAAAATGTATAATTGTTCTGTGATGGCATGCAAATATCAGATCAAACCATAAAAAGCGGTAATGAATATTAATTGAGGTAAGTGATATCCAAGTATAATTCTCTCTCACCGCCCTGACCGTCAGTTCTGCGGCCATCAGTCGTGACCTTGTTCTGCATCACTGAGGGGAAAAAAGGCATATCAGTATGCATGAAGTAGCATAACAAAATCTGTAATTATAATTAGGAAACTTAATGAAGGGTGTCCGATAAAAGCGAACAGTTGGGGCTGGATGGCCCTTTTATTGTGTTTAATTAATTATGTAATTTAATATTGTTTTTTTTTTTTATAGTGTGGTATTCATTTAGATGAAGAAATAACCCAGTCAATCAAGCCAAGTTTGTTATTCAGGTCTTGGTCAACTTTATACTGGCTCAATTAGGACATTCATTCTCATTAGACATACATTTTAAAATTTAGAGACAGAATTATTTTAGCTTCAGTTCGATTCAACGTATCAGAAATCCAGTAAACATGTTCCCTAAGTCAATGGTATTTTTAAACAGACCGGAAACTCCATAGAATGATCTAGTGAATTTTAGATGCTAATGGAGGTGCACTTAAAGGTGCCATGATGCCATGGGAGGAAAATCTCTCTGCCAGAACCTTCATAAATCCAGTTGCTCCTATAGAAACTAAATGTTTCTACACAAAGAGTCTTATGCAAATATGAAATATATTTTTGGAACGACACGCACCCAGGGTTCGAAAGGTTGATCCATTCCTAAACCTTACCCTAAGAGTATAAATATTAACACTGCAATGGAACAGTACCCTGTCCATAGTGTTCTCTTCCCCGTGCTCCACAGTATAGGCGGTATCAAAGATGAACGAAATATTACCATAGGTGCTCAGATGGTACTATTAAGTTGAGATATTGCACTTAACAATATTGTACATGGAAAGATTTGATCAGTGTTTGAGCTATGAATATTTGAACTTGCATTGTATATGTAAAAAAACATTTTTGGATTCTGGCTAGTGTCTTTATTTCTCTTGATATGATTATCCAAGTGGTGCATATGTGTCATGCTAAAGCCACAGGGCTTTTTTTTTTTTTTTTTTTTGTAATAAGCATAGCGTTTTTGTAAGAGTCATGGTAGCATTGTTTGCTCAAAATCCTTAATAGATATCGTTTTATATAGAACCAAGTGGAAAAACACCCATGATATTAGCTGTTTTGTTTAGAATTGTAATGGAATCTGAATAAAAAAATAACATTGAATTGGGTCATTTTAAAACCATGATACTTATAAAATTGCAATAGAAATTGAATCAGCACCTAGGTATTGTGATTATATCAAGTCAAGTCAATTCAATTTTATTTATATAGCGCTTTTAACAATTGACATTGTCACAAAGCAGCTTTACACAATAAAAAGAAGTAAGTTTGTATGCAATGTGTATGAATCAAAATGATAAGATTGACAATGGGGGGTCCAGGTGATTCACATTCCTAGTGTTTATACAGTAAGTCATTTCACCTAAAATTAGGAACAGCACAAAAAAACCCCTGAAAATTTGTCATGTGACTTCAATTAGCTGCTACAGTACGTCATAACAACCACTATTAATGCAATAAACTTTCAGTATTAATATTTACTTGTTTGGATGATACTTTTAAAAAGTAAAAGTAAAGCCTTTATTTTGTCACATATACATTACAGCACAGTGAAATTCCTTCTTCGCATATCCCAGCGTGACTGGGGTCAGAGTGCAGGGTCAGCCATGGTACAGCGCCCCTGGAGCAGTTAGGGTTAAGGGCCTTGCTCAAGGGCCCAACAATGGCAACCTGGCTGAGCTGGGAATCGAACCGCCGATCTTCCGATCAGTAACCACGACTAACAGTTCCTAACACCCTCCACTTTGTCTAATAGTTCAGCACAGTCTCACTTTATTTAAATGAAGTTTTCAGCAGTTTTCCTGAAGGGGTTAGCGATCAGGCTGCATAACTAACAGAAGCAACATGGTTTAATGAAGCAGCAGTCTGAGTTTAATGAGTTTGTTAATGATCTAAACCATTCTAGCATGTTTTTGCAGGACTGATCTTTAAACTAAGCTTCTGAGTACGGGAATCCTCCCTTAAAGTCAAGTCTACAGTAGGTTAGATACCTATAGGCTGGATACCTGGCCTTGAAGCACAATGGTGTTATTGATGATAAATTACATGACAAGCAATCAGTTACACCAGGAAAAACACAAGCCATTCTGCCGCTGTCAGTGCAGCAAGGTCAAGGCTTTTACAACGAAATGTGTTCACCTGTACAAAGGACAGCATGTATGCCTTATTATTGCATGCACATGTCAGTATCTTGTGCAAATTTTTATGTCTTAGGGAAATTTGTTTTGCAGATCCTCATGCAAGTTTAGTCTGTTACTAATAGAGCAGAACAAACATACTAATCAGTCCTGCTAGTCCATCTTGTTAGCATACACACCAGTGCAGTTTCACAGATTCTTTCCAGGACAGATCACTGAGTTGTACGCTGACTCGTACGATTCAGAGACTTCTTTGGTGTGCGTTTTTAAATTTTTTTAATCAAAGTTATAAAGTGTGTATAAATATAACCTAAAAAGTTTAAGTGACATTAATCATTTGTAGCTTGTTTGAGGTAGTTATATAAATTTTGCATACATTTTGATAAATAAGGCTGTCTCTAGGTTCATATAACATAAAAATGATTAGTCTGTCGCCTTGCACCCCCAGGGTCTGTTTTCGATTCCCTTTTCAGGTCTGCGTGTATGGAGTATTAGGCATGCAGATTAGGATAAATGGTGTTTGAAGTGCGTGAATGAGTGTGTGTATGTGTGTGCCATGGATGGATTGGCACCCCGTCCACGGTGTACCCCGTCTCGTGCCATAAGTCTCCCAGGATCGCCACCAGGCCCTGTCGCGACCCTGTATACAGGATAAAGTGGAATAGATGATGAGCAAGTCAGTGAGTAAAATAATTAGTAATATATTCACGTTGAGTTGGCTTGGTTTTGCTTTGTTTTGCAGTGCTTTTTGTAGGTGGGATATGTGTTCATTTTTCCCTGACTTTTTGCACTTGGCAGGAAAACTAAAAAGGATCTTAATGTTAAGCTACTAAAAATTTACACACAAGTGATGTGGAGGGGATATAGAAAAGTTTTTTTTTTCTGTTCCTTTACATGGACCTACTTCCTTTACATATTCATATTTATAGTTTTGAATAAATTTGTTGTGAAGCTTTTCCCCCCCCATAAATACCAGTGTATGAAATCCACATGCTTCTTTTAAATGTAATTCCGCAAACCACAAAGAAATATTAGTCTCAGACATTTCAATATTTACCACATAATAGGAAGAACAAACAAATGAACAAGCAAACAAACAATAATTTATAATTAATGTAATTAATTTTAAAATAATAAAATAATAAATAAGTTAAAATAATAACAATAATAAAAAACAACAACAGCAATAATAATAATTTATGATTATAATAATTATCATATTATTATTATTATTATTATTATTATTATTATTATTATTATTATTATTCATGTTCCCATACTCCCCTCCCATACAAATGCTCCCCCCGGAGTGTCCACTCATTTACATAGCCAATGTCAGATTAAAAACTAGAGGTTGACAATTTTTCTCAAATTCTTCTAGCTTATTCTTTAGAATCAATTTGTTCCAGATGGAGTGTATTAATGAATTCTGTCAGCCGTGGCTTTAGTGATGGAGACACTTTCCTTTTCCAAAATAATAGGATACTATAATAGGATACTTTTCCCCCTCTTTTTTTATGCCATAATAAGACCATTTAATGAGAAGCTGCTGTGCCACCTGAAGTTTCCTCAGATCCTCAGATGCCCTTACGATTATTAAAACTGGCTCTGGGTTAAACTGTATTTGAAATGATTTTGAAATAAAACAAAAGATTTTGATCCTGGGCTCCTGTATTTTAGGACATAAGGCATAATTATGAAGTAAAGTAGTTTTTGCTGAGTCACACTTGTCACATCAAGGAGATACCTCAGGAAATATTTATGCAATTTTACTCTTGAATAATGTAGTATAACTATATAAATACCATAAACTGGCGACAGAATCACAGTCACCTGAGGCTCACCCATATGATCCGATCCCACAACAGCCACAATAGCCATAGTATTCAAACTTTTAGCACCTTCACATTGATTTTGCTTTTCATTTTATTCAAATTTATAAGCATTTCAGATGTTTTGCTACCTCTTAATGATTAGTACTTGTGTGTAGGAAATTTGTACTATTTAATGTCATTTTATTTTACTTTATTTTATGTAAGTTGTCACATACGAGTTATTAATAATAATAAACTGCAGAGTTGTCCATTTAAATGTGCTTCTTTGCTCTTAACTACAAAATCTTATTTTGGTAACTAGCAGATTTTTTTTTTTTTTTTTATTAAGTGCCTGTAGCCCTGCTGTAGTGGAGCACGCTTGGGTCCTGGTTAAAATTTGATAAAGCCATTACTATCAGAGCCATGCAGTGGCCATCCATGTTTATAATAATCTGAGCGATATTTGCATGTTAAGCTTCCTAAATAAGCACTTGTACCGGGTGTAATATGGAAGAGCAGTAGTGACATGTTTTGCCTTCAGTGTTGCTTCTAGTCTAAAACCATCTCCTGCTGTTTAAAAGATTTAATTGTAATGTTTTAAAAATTAAGTGCATTATATCACTCATTCGTCCCATGAGTGATGTACTTCTTTTAGTTCTGTCAATGACAATGTGTCTTACATGTGGCTTTTTGTTATGTGTGGGCATGGTGTGTGTGTGTGAGAGAGAATGATTGTAGAACATTAAAGGTCATGTACTGTAGCAGGTCTGTTCAATCAGACAGTAATTAATAAGAACGCATTGCATGTGTAAGAATATACGGTATGTTAAAATGAAAAGAAAGTCACTATGGCAAAGACGATGTGTTGTGTAAAGGCTGATTCTGTGTACACGCCTTTGACAGACTCGAATGAATATTAATGAGTATGCAAATGCAACGGTCACGTGACAAGGTGTCAAAATAAACAAGATGTAGGAAACCCAAACAAGTGAAGATTTTCTTGGCAGATTCTGTAAAAAGCTTTTTTCAGTCTTTTTTGCGAGTTGGTTCTGTGTCCGCCATGATGGTTGTAATAATGTTTCATTAATGTGTTTTTATATATACTGTGTGTGTGTGTGTTTGTGTGTATATAGATAGATAGACAAATGTGCAAGGCCAAGACAATAATGGTCTATCTTTTATTATACAAGTACAAAATAATTAAAAAAAAAAGAATATTTAATAAAAATGACTTTTTAAATTTTATTTTGTACTTGTGTAATCTGAATAAAAAAAAAAGAAAGAGCAGCATTTAAACAATACAAAATAACTTTAAATGCAAGAGTTTATCTTAAAATTAGGTTAAACAAAAAAGTTAAGTTTTTAATGAACAATAATTCACACTCCTACCACATGGAGTGTTTGAATAGTTTAGAGTGCACCACCTGTAGGATTATAAAAGAAAACTGTGACAATTCGCCACCTTTGTTTGGAGATAAAGCCTGATCAGAGGTGCGCAACTTTTGATAATGTAACTCCATAAGAACACATTTCTGTTGCGCCAGTTCGAAACTCGTGAACTCAGAATCGGTTATATGCAACGTGATTGGTCATGGCTGATCACGCTGAGAACTGATCAGCCCCAGTCATAGGCTGACCGACTGGTGCATCGCTATTATGAACGTAATAAATCAATTTCAATTTCAAATTACATTTAATTTTGGGGTCAATGTGGAGATGCATTAATTGGCACACAAAAGAGCTACGATTCATAAGTGAATCGATTCTCTACTAATTATGGCCTCCTTTACTCGTACCTTTTGGAATGCAGGCCTTGGACCTGATATTTAGCGTTCCCAGGAACAGTTCTTTAAGATGTTTTGCGCTCTTCATTTGTCATGAAATAAAGAAGAAATGGGCCACAACTGGCTATTGAATTACTAATCAGACGGTTGTCTGATTATTTTTGAGCCTGTGAAAATGGAACGACTATGTTAACGGTAACCTTTCGACTGCTATATTGAAGCCAATTGTGGTGGTATACAGAGGCAAAAATCCAAATAAATAAATAGTTCCCGTGTTCAAATACTTATGGAGCCAGGTGTAAAAAATTCAAGTGTCTTCTCTCTTCCCCAATAATGCACCACTCACTCATTCACTCACTCATCATCCAATTTATCTTGCATACAGTGATGTGTGGGGCCTGCAGCCTGCCTCTGGAGACATAGGGCATGAGGCAAGGTACACCCTGGACAGGGCGCCAGTCCATTGCAGGGCACATACTCACATGCTCATTCACACACTACGGGTAATCTGCATGTCATCGTACTGTGGGAGAAAATCTGAGCACCCTGAGAAACCACCAAGCAGGTGGAGAACATGCAAACTCCAAGCCCACAGACCCGATGTGGGAATGGAACCTGGACCCTGGAGGTGCAGGGTGACCGTGCTAACCACTAAGACACCGTGCTGCTCCAGTGGTACGTATTCATGTCAAATATCTGAATATATTTTTTAGAGTTGTCTGACACAAGTTCTTGTACTATTTAATATCCAATTAATCATGTCTATCTCTAATAAAGAGTTTGCTTATCTGCGCTATTTTGTCCCAGTGGCTCTATAATTTGCCTTTGCAAGTGAACAAAGCCATCCAAATTAGGCAGACAGCATTGTAATGATGGAACAATTACCCTTTTAGTTGAGTGATTTGGATCTTTGTCTGCTACTACAAAATTTCATATTTGTTTCTCCCGGACTGTTTAGTTCAATCTAGGAGATAGGAATTCAGCAGAATGCTTATAAAGTAGGACAATTATTAAGCATCAGTTTGTGTCACAGATGGGCGTGCGTGTGTGTGTTTGTGTGTGTGTGTGTGTGTGTGTGTGTGTGTGTGTGCGCGCGCGCATGTCTGCGCTCATGTTTATGATTTTATTTTTCATAATGTGCATTCCGCAGAGCATTTTCACAGCGCTGCATTGGTAACAGGATAAAAGCTTTTGATTTATGTTCCGTTTAATGTTGTCTTTCAAAGTAATGGGTTTATTGTGTTGTTTTTATTTTTATTTTTGCTGGTTATTGCCATGGAGCAAATCTGGGAGAAAAAAGAGAGCAAAAGTCCCACTTCATTTTATCAAAAATAAACTGTTTGCATGCATGTTTGTCTGTTTTTCATAATGTGCATTCAGCTGAAGGTTTTCTGAAGAACTTGAATTGTGAATTGTTCAGTAAAGAATGTATTTCTCAGCATCTGAAGCAAATAGAGACATGAAATAAAAATCATATGACAAGTTAAACCTTTGCCTCGTATTGTATATTCTTTAAGCTCCATTAAACAAAAAAAATGACAAACAGGCTTGTTTTCAGACATATTTTTTATAGTCGACACATATTGGTGGTGCAACACATGCTTGCCAAAGTACCCAATGTGTACGGCCTCTCCATACCGTCTCAAGCCATAGGCAGTGCCACCTGACATGAGTGTTGGTTTCTGCTCCTTGGCAGTGAATACTTCCTGCGCACTTCCTTTGACCCAAGAGCTTCTCACAGTTATGGTGAGATGTGGCTCCCTCAAGTACCGTTGGCCAAGGAGTCAGGGTGATTCCTCTGCCAGGTCCTCCAGCCAGGCTTGTCCTTGGCTGTGATTGTTCTCGGTGCCAACAGCGTGCAGCCAGAGACAATGTGACTGATGGTCTCCTCGGGTTTGCTACACGTGCTGTCTGCCTGCTGCTTTAAGATGTTCCTGGTGCTGTGCCATCGTGATCACGCTTACAGGCGCTCCTTTGAACCCGGAGCTGCAAAGCCATGCCAAATTTGCACTTTTGTCATCTAATGGTATGCGTAGGTTCTGGTATACGTAGGAACTGGCCATGCAGTGGCATTCTTTTGAGCTTTACAGTCTTTTCAGCTTCAATCGTGGTCTTAAGTTCTAGAATTGGGAAATGCTTAATGGGCTGTGCTGGCAAATACTTTCTCTTGATTTCCTTTGCTTTGGCTATCATGGAGGATTTTCTTTGTCTGTCAAATCAAGCAAAAGCGTGGAAGGTAAGCTGAGTCTGTATACTTCGGTTGAAGCAGAAAGGTTTGATTTGAAATACAAAATGATTTATTTGTCATGCTTCCGTGCACGTCTGTTCCATTTTAATGTAATGACAAGGTGAACAAAGGCCTTAAATCAGTGCAGAATTGCGGGGCTGATTCTTCGGTCAGAAGCATCGTCACAGGAAGAACTAATCCTCCCCAGGGGACTCGGAGCACTAAGCAGGGGACACCCTGGATGGGGTGCCAATCCATCATAGGGCACACAAGCATACACATACTCACTCACCCGCTGTGGGGAATTTGGAAACACCCATTAGCCCACTCTGCTTGTCTTTTATCTGTGGGAGGAGACTGGAGTGCCCGGAGGAAACTCCCCAAGCATGGGGAAAACATGCAAACTCCACACACACACAGACAGACCTGAAACTTACTTCTTTTGATTGTGTAAAGCTGCTTTGCGACAATGTCAATTGTTAAATGCGCTATATAAATAAAATTGACTTGACTTGAAAGTGTGACTCGAACCCTCGACCCTGGAGATGCGAGGCCATAGGGCTAGCTGCTCTTTTAATGTATTGCTCACATTTAAATTTACTCATTTAAATGTAATACTGACATTTATATGTACTGTATATCTGTGTATCTTGCTTCATAATATTTTTTTTTCTGTAAAGTTTTTTGGGCTGCAAAATAATTTGCATATATATTGCCTGTGTATGCCGAGTCTCTGTGAAACGTACTTCCCCACTGGGCCACTCTGTATAAAATATGTTAATAGAAATTCAGTTCAAAGAGTTAAGATAATTAATCTGATTGGCAAAGCAACCGAGATGGTTTAGTGCTTTATCTCCCTCTAGATGTTATGTAGGCTATTTTTAACAGAGGGCAACCGAGGGGCTGAATGCTCTTGTTGTTGTGAAAGGAGTAAATCAGACAGTAAGTGAAAAGATGATGATGATGATGATGATGATGGAGGATAATAATGTGAATGAAAAATCAGCTCTAATCATTTAATCAATTATTTAAAATGTGTTTATTTGGAATTATTGAAATGAAAAGCTGAAACACATCATTATGATCATACAGAGTTAGTGGCAAACTAGTTTCGGCAGCAGTATGATTTGGCATCTTAAGTTTAACACTGTCATCTCTCAGTTTGATCTAAAGGATGGTTAGCTGCTTGTCAACTGTTAAAAGCGCTGATAATACTAAATACTAATAAAATTGATTTGAATTGAAGTTACCTGTATGATTCTCACACCGTTTCATGTGATAAGCACAATGCTCCTTCATTTAATTACTTGGTGTAGTCAGCACCATATATGTAAAGCATTTAAAGAAAAAAATGTAACAAAAAAGTAGGACTGTCGATATTAAGGTGTTCATGCATGTGATTAATCTTGAAATTTTAATGTGTTACTATATATATATATATATATTTTTTTACACAACTTAATCACATGTCCAAGTTTGACCCTAATGGCGTCCCATAAACAGTTACCGGGCTGTGTGTGATGATGGCAAGTTTAACTCAGATAATAAGATGAGTGAGGAAGCATCACTAGGTGTCCTGAACGGCAAGATTAGTTAAAAGAAGTGTGTCAAGCACACAAGTTTTATCCAAACTTCTATCTAAAGCTACCTTCAAGGGGAACTATTTTTACAAGAATACATTAAAGGTAATCCATGGGCGTGGTGGCTCAGATGGCTAAGGTTCCAGGTTCCAGGTTCAAACTCCATCTTTGGTGGGTTTCCACACTTCATCCTACCCAGCCACTGCATGCAGTGCCGGTCCCATTTGCAATATTTTAATTTAATATTTGTTAAATGTTAATGTTTGAGAAATTATAAAACAGCATAATCTATTTCCCCTGACCGGTTTGTCATATGCATTTCTTTATTCCAACATAGCACTCTTACAATACAAGTAAATCTGAGTATTTTAAAATTGTGATTAGTCACAGACTAGATAAAAATATTTACTCGACTGACAATACTATAACAAAGTGAAAATTACAATATCCAAACTTAAACAAATAGCTGTTTAGTTAATATAGTAAACTATAATCACTTTGTCATCCAAAACTAAGTATTTAATTGTAAGAATTCAGAGGGAGAAAAAGTAAGTATTCTGAAGAGTCTGAATTCAGAGAACAAATGCTGAGACATAAAGTCAAAACTAAAATACATTTTTATGTTGGCCCTAATCCTTTTCTGTACAGATATAACTTCATAGCTGCATGTTTTTAGTTGGATGAAATCAACTGACTCACTGATAACAGCCACAAAATGTCAGCAAGTTTAGATGCAACAGTGTGGCATTTTTCACTTGCAAATGATTTTCTTTTTGTATAAACGTTTGCATTTTATTATAAATTATTATTGAACAATTCATATTTACCCAACCTCCACGGCAATGATAAGACAGTTGGTTCTTTTCTGAGGGGCCGCTCAGACCAGTTGCTCGAGCAACTTGAGTCCTGCCCTGTGCACGTATAGGGTTATACTGTATGTCTGAGTGTTTATGTCCAAACGCTTGATCTCCTGTCCCCTCTGAGTCCCGCTCAAAATAACATGAAGAATCTCTGCAATGTTCGGTCTCATGTATGTACAGTATGTGTGTAGATGTATATAAATATACACACACGCTAAGCGTTGTTGTCCTTCCCTGGCCAGAATACATTTTAGTTGATATTTGAGTAAAACGAAAGTATCCCCATGACTGATTTCTCTTGTGCTGTCACATTTTCCTCTCTTTCATACGCAGTTTATGACGAATAATGACAAGGTGTACAGTACAGTATACGAAAAGAGGAACATGTTTCCTCTTGCCCATTTATTGCAGTGATTTGAAGTCGTGGTGGTTTAAAGAGACTCTGGAAGACATTTAAGAAGGATTTGAAACATTGTCAATTCAGGTATTCTTATTAATGTAACAAAAATATCCCTGAGAATAATATCCCTTCTGACAGATGAATTTAAAAATGTTTGTGCAAGTGTTATATGTGTGTGTCACACCAGTTCAGGGCAATAACCAGTGGGTCTACAGAGGACTCCCTGGTTTTACTTCTGTCTAGTTAGTACACCTGTGGCAGTCTTGCAGTTTTTGATGTTTGTGTAATTATCCTGAAATAATTGCGTACCTATATCTTACACTGTAGAATCCTGGGACATGTTTTCACTAAAAAATGCGCTGAAAGAGCCGTCTTTTTCTTCCTACACTTTGTTAACTGACCCGACCCTGAATACCAAACCCCCGTCCTCCATCCCCCGTCTCTAAGCTATAGTGTAACTCCAGTTAAAACTAGAGAATATGTAGAGTTAATTAAAATATAAGTAAATTGCAAGTATCTCAATTCTAAAAAAGAAGACCTTTAGTCAACTTGAAATATTGAAATATAGCATCACTGACACTACTAAAATCTAATTACAAGATTATCTCCACTGTCAAAAAAAAAAAAAAAATTAGGATCGACAGAATGCTTAAAAAAATTTTCATTCAAAAAGACATGCACATTCAAAGCAGCATACAGACCAGACAGCCAAACACACAAACAGACCAGACTGTTCTGAGACAGCATTGCAGTTCTCTACTGTTTTATTATCATTAGCATATGCTGTTCTGCTGAGTGCATGGCTTTCTGGATTCGTGTAAATGACTGTATTGAGCGTCTCTTTGTTAGCGAAGGGCTTATCTCAGCAGGAAGCCTTGTTAGCTGTGTCACTAAGTATTAACAGCCGCAGCTCAATTGTGCACTTGTGTGCATTTGCGTTCATCCTTATGTACAGTGAGGTGTGTGTGAACTGTTGGCAATTTTATTTTATTTTTTTCTCAAAGCCCGTTTTTGTGTGCTACCTGTTGGACATGTTTTTCAACACAGGAAGTGACAGCACATCGATCCAATCCCATTCACTCGAGTGTCTGCTTCCTGCCCAAAACGTAGTGTTGAACTGTATAGAAGGCCTGAATAAAAAAAAAAATAAATAAAAAAAAAATCAATTTCCAGACCCTTCACCAATTCCGTTCGTATTGTGCGATGAGAAAGAAATACTGACGCAAGTGTCTGCGTATCACATTATGGTCGCAAAATTACAGGTCATTATGCTGGAGTTGCCATGGGGACAACTTTTATTAAGATGTGTAGTTTGGGTTTGCTGAGGTTATATAGAGATTTTTCTTAATGCGTTTGTCAAAAAGTACTCCATCGACAGAGAGGCTTTATGCCTGGCATCTCAAGGTTGCATCACTGTTGCTGACGCAGGCATTGCTGTGTGTGTGTGTGTGTGTGTGTGTGTGTGTGTGTGTGTGTGTGTGTGTGTGTGTGTGTGTGTGTGTGTGTGTACCTGGTCAGCATAAGCGAGCAAACATTAATCTTTCTTTGTTTAATGACACGATGCAGAACTCGAGTCGCATAGATCAGGCCTTACCTACGAT
The DNA here is from genome assembly GCA_030347435.1 of Clarias fuscus. Lineage (NCBI taxonomy): Eukaryota > Metazoa > Chordata > Actinopteri > Siluriformes > Clariidae > Clarias > Clarias fuscus. The sequence continues at coordinate 11,877,143 of CM059204.1, read as the reverse complement.
CACTGAGACACTGTTTTATACACTGCCAAGGTTAAGAGGGAGAAAATAAGCAGTGTGTACGCTTTCTTAAAGTTTCAGGGAGCATGGAGAACCCATAGAATTCTTCTAAACACACATACCATACAAAACTGGACTTATGGGCTGCTGTGGAGTTGAGTGATGTTTACATATGTTTGTAGGTTGCAGCACAAAAATGTAATTGTGCAATTTCAGAATTTAACTTTACAGCACTTTTTTTTTTTACTTAAAAAAATATTTGCACTTGTGCCTGGTTGAGGTGAAGGCGAGTCCTCAATGCAAATGAATTAATTTCTTATTTCACAGATGCTGAAATACAGTTCTCCTTGCTGAATTAAAAATCAATATCGCACTTCATAAATCACCAGCGTGCACCGAGCACTCAACACAGATAAGGAAAAATCACCGTCCCAGTCTCCCTGGACTTTTACCTGGATTTTTCTCTCTGGATGCAGAACCACAGGAACCCCTTTTGTTCACACCATAAAAATGCCTAGACATTATTGTCGCCTTTTTCAAGGTGACACTATCCAAAGTTTGAAGGTCGTACTTTGAATAAACCCTTGTCTAATTACCTGGTACTGAAGCCGAGGGGGGTCATGACCTCATTCAGGAGTCCAGGAGCGAGTGTACTGATAAGACCAGACGTTTTCTTTTAAACGGTTAATGATGCCGTAAAGAGCATGTCGAGGTCAGTCAGGGTTAAGCGATTTACAAACAGAAAGGAATGTGGAAAGTACTGGGAGCCTTACAGAGTCTGCGAACGTGCTGCGGTTCATTCTTAAGTAGGGGTCATTTTGTATGTTGGTGTTCGGGTTTTTATTGTAGGCCTTCAGGCTCTTTGGATGTAGTTTTGCAGCTTTGAACTGGCAGAAGCAGACATGATGGTGCGGCTTTGTGGCTGCTTGCAGACAGAAGACATAAAGTCGCAGCCGAATGTAAATAAAGCAGCGATTATTGGACGAGTTAAGAGTCTAGATTAGACATGCATTTATATATAAAACTTGCTTATTTATTTAAAAAAAAAATTTTTTTAACTCTCTAACTTGGTTTTGAGGTTTTTTTTATATAATTTTATTTTAATGGCTGTAATAGGAGCCCACTGTTGTTGTGCATTGTGCATTTCTTTCCACACTTAAGCCTATTAAAATATAATTTTGCGCCGTAATAGCACCTGTTATGGAACCAAATTGTGGAAAAGGTGAATGAGATGTTAATTTTATTCAGGTGATAAGAAATAGTTTGGAGATGAAAATGGAGGAGAAAAAATTGAGGCGGAAATGCCTCAATGACTCTTGGCCAGGAATTCCTCTTGCCCTTCATGATGTCATGTTAGAAAGGCAGAAAAGCATGAAAGTGATTGCTAAGTGTATATGATGCAATGCAGCATGAGACAAACCAGCATGGTCACTTATTGCATCATAGCACAGTATCTGGCTTACCCAATTAAGTAATACCCATTATTGGTCTTAATAAGACCTTGGTCTTAATATTTCTTTAGGTAATGGCTTTAATATTGAATGACTGTAAAAAACATGAAAATGGGTGTAACTAAAATGCACAAGCTAAATACATTGTAGACACCTTCACGCCACCAACAGAAATTCTGACCTAGATAATTCTCGTGTGGGGGGAAAAAAAGCATAGTCTGTGCTACATTTACAAGAAATTCAGTACAGTGGAACCTCGGATTGTGAGTAACATGAATCGCGAATCTTCCGCAAGACAAGCAAACATGTTTAATAAATTTTGACTTGAAAAACGACCAAGTCTTGGTTTACGAGTACCAAGTATCATGTATCACGAATGTGCTTTTGTTTTGAGGCCGAGCGTCACGTGATCACAACTGAGCCAATGTTTTTTCTCTCTCGCGCCGTGAGGAATTGTGGGTAATCTTCTCCCCTGCTCGGTCTTATTGAATAGTGAATTCAAGCCTAATATTTCAACTTCCTGCCTCTAACCCTGACTGACCTCAAGATGCCACATGGGATTTTCACTTACAACTTGCAGCTGATGAAAATCTAAAATCTAGTGTCTTAGAATATCAGGATATTTAATTTCGAGTTTGAGTAAATTACTGTTCATAGTATAAATCTTGTGTATCCCTCAGTCTAGTCCAGTACACGCATTGGGGAAGAATGTTGACTCAAAAGTTGTCCAGAAGACAATCATTAACACCCTTGATGGTTGGATGGGATTGTCTTCTGGATCGTAGGTCTCAAAAGGTCATTGCTGAAAGGTCTGGCTGTCAGAGTGTTTTATTTAGGCATTTTCGTGGAAAGTTGACTGGAAGGGAAAAGTGTGGTAGGGAAATGTGCACAAGCAACAAGGATGACTGCAGTATTAGGAAAGACTGTCAAGCAAAGCTTGAGAGAGCTTCATAAAGAGTGGGTAGAGGCTGGAATCAGTGCATCAAGAGCCAGGGAAGATGCTGATTACGTTCCCTGCCGGACTTAGCACCTGCGCACAGTGACAAACACTTTTTTATGGCTTATGATCTAATGAAATGCTATAAATAAATTGTGTTAATCAGTTTTGTTTATTTATAAGTGAGGACTATCAAAGCCACAGTGATCGATATCAAGATAGTTGTTCACAGATGTTATTGATGGGTTTTTCCAACAAAAAGAAGTAATTGAAATGACTGACAGATGGTCAGAAAGCCAGTTAATTTGTCACATTCACAATTAATCATTCACATCAAAATATGATGTTTATCTGATTAAGCATAATTATTATATAATCACTGTATAAATCGGGACAACTCAGGAAATCTGGTGATGTTTTTGCCATTTTTACATATATATATATATATATATATATATATATAAAAAGAGTACTTTCAGCAATGCACGTAAAGTACAAGGTGAGATAAAATGTGCTAAAAGCTTTTATTAGTTCCTTTAAGGACTCAGCATCTTGAGTACATCATCAGTAAAACCTACACCTGAGTAAAGCGCATGGTTTCACTGCTGATTTTTACAAAGCAAACAAAAATATGACAAATGTATGATGAAAACACTGTTATGTAAAGGCTAATGAATTTTGCATGATACAGTATAAGGGAATGATCGGTTTGGATGGACTGCAGTCACTGAAGCAGGACTCTGTGTGTGTGAGTTTGAGAACAAATATGTGGAATAGGCCAGACAAAGCCAGTAGACTGCAATCTTCATCAGATCTATATGAGCCCTGTGAGGTCGCACATGCCGATTAACAATAGTCTGGGAAACGTTTGCTTGAAACATGGTCTGTCGGGTTTACCACAGTCTGGAGGATTTTAAACCTGGACAATGTCATGAAGCGTGCATCAGCTTTAAAGCGTCTGTGGTATACCGCTTTTATGAGAGTGAGGTGGATTACGGGGGGTTACAGCTTAAAAGTTGTGGTAAAAGGGAAAATGTAAGGCTTGAACAGAAATGTAAAGCAGAACTTGATCATTTTACATCATTTAATAAACCTGATTCCAGATGGTAATTTAAGTAAGTAAATGAATTAATAACAGAGGGGCATTTTAGTTAGTATTTCTACATCAGAATTTCAGTGGCTCTGGTATTCATATTAAATCCACAGTCGAGATACCAACGAGATGTTGCACTTTCACTTCTTGCTTTCCTTTCTTTTTTTCTGTTCAGTTTGAGCTGAGATGGGGCAAAATGTTAAGTAGCATCCGTTTCATATTAGCGTTAATGTTTGCTAGCTGCACTGTCCCTTCTCGGCTGTCTTTAACTCGTATAGTTAACTCATAAGTTGCTGTGGCAGAAGAACTGTAATGTACAGTATATGCTGTATATGTATATTTCCTGAGTAGTGCTTTGCGATATGATGACAAATCATTAATTGAACATTTTACCTTGAGTATGATTACCGAGCATTTAAAAAAAAAAATCTTTAATTTTTTTGCTCTCATAGTTCACCGACAGTAAAAATGCTTCAATTGTTAAAGCTGGGATTTTTATTTATTTTTTCCTAATGAAAGACTTCTTTTCCATGTTGCTTCCATGTCGCAGGGCAGATTCACATGATAACACACTTGGCTGTATGTTTTTAAGGGGACAGTACATGAACATTTAACCGACTGAAAAAAAAAAAAAAGATTATTACTAGAATTATAAAAGAAAAATAATTAATTGACATGGGCAAGATTAGAGGTTCTGAATGTGGTTTGTATTAATTGCCCAGCCTTGCTCTTCAGTGTTCCTTTTGATGTGCATATTTAATAGTTTTGTTAAGAATAAAATTTTTTTTAAAAAGCTATGTTAAATGACCTTCTAAAATATATTTTCCCAGGGGAAAAAAAAAGTCCAGGGCTGACAAATCCACCTGTTTACTTCTGGGAGTGGCAACGCCAATATTGATTCATTAAGAGGTAAATGGGGGCACGGTTGCTCGGTGTTGGACTGCTGATCAGGAGGTTCCCGGTTCGAGCCCTGACAGAGCTGGGCTGCCACTGTAGGACATGTTGAGCAATGTTCTTCATCCTCAAGTGCTCAGATAGACTTAATGTACAGTATGCGTCGAGCTGGCAACTCAACCCTGTAAGTAACTGCTACAGAAAGAACAGATGTATCTCTATGTTAAGGAGTACACATTGCCCGATATGCCGTACTGTACTGGGGAAAAATGCTAAGACACAAACAAAGCAATTTATAATTGCCTTATAAATGCAGGTTTCATTTATAAATGCAGTTTTTGAACAAAAAAAAAAAATCCTCTTTTGCACTTGTTTAAATTCTTGTACAAAAATGTATATTTTAGAGAGAGAGAGATTTGCAACCTCCTAGACTATTACAGTACAAGTCAAAAGATTGGACATCTTTCTACATCGTAAAAAAGCAATGCTGAAGGCATCCAAGATATGCAATAATCTCATTTAAACAGTTGAGGTTGCAGTTTCATCATGGTACTTGACAATACTTCATGCAAGAACTATTCCAGAACTGAATTATTAAAATAATAGTTGACTACTGTTTTTGTTGTTGTTACTTAATTGCAATTAAGTTATTTGTGCATATGTGTTATTTCATAGTATTGAAATCAACAGTATTGTTCTAGAATGTAGAACATCGATTAGAAGGTGTGTCCAAACTTTTGACAGGTACTGTACAAAAATTGGATCCATTGACGTTTACTGTTTCAACTTTAAGAAAAGTCTTTTATGACTCGTGAAAAGCTTTTATGACTCGTGATAAAGGCTGGGCTATTTGAGTAAAAGATGTGATTTTTTTTTTTTTTAAGCAATATTGTGTAATTTCCAAATAATGATTACTGCATTTTGTTCTTTTCTGTAGAGATGTGCCAGTTGTGTTTTCAAAGCTGTAATTAATCAAGTTTGTAAATGTTAATTTTGTAAAATGAAAAAAATAAAATAAAATAAATAATAATAATAATAATAATAATAATAATAATAATAATAATAATAATAATAATAATGTGCATAGAAAGTGTGCTCACTAGATTTCAATGCAGCTCCTTGGCATTAGTAATAAAACTAAAATTAATTGAAGCTGAAATTAAATAAGGTTTTTATAAGAAGTTTACTGGGCTTTAGTATTAAAGGAAACCTTTTGAAAGTATGTGAATTAGTACCTAATTGCTTCTAACTGTTATCTCATATAGGTTGTTAATGTGGTCTGGCACTTTATTTATGTTTGTATGCTGATACAGTTTTGTAATATTGTCTAACTTGGCATCCACATCATTTACATGAACTCTATGCCATTTGGCATCTGGCCCTTATCCAGAGCGACGTACATTTATTTGCTCAATTATATGTCTAAACAGTTTAGGGGTAAGGGCTTTGCTCAAGGGATTTGAACCCGTGACCTTCTGATCCACAGTCAATGCTTGATCACTTGGCAATCTGCTTTAATGGTCTGCAACACACATGTAGTGATTGCCAGCTTCTGATTGGTCGTCTGCAGGCAGGTCATGCATACTTGACCCTCAATAATAATAATAATAATAATAATAATAATATGATGATGATTGGCTAATAGGTCTCTTTCAAATTGCAATTTTAATTATTGTGTTTGCTTAGAAATATTCCTGTTCAATATACCTTTCCAGTGCAACATCTGTTTTTTTAGGACCCAGGAGGAAAAAAAAAGAAACTGAGCTCTGGTTACTTACAGAAGAGGTAACCTGCTCTAAAGATTTTTTACATTTTAAAAATTTTCTCAGAATTCTGCCCTTAAACTCTCAATTCTCACCTTTTTCCATCAAACATAATGACAACAATAATAACAATAATAATAACAACAATAACAACAACAACAACAATAACAACAACAACAACAACAACAATAATAATAATAAAATTACTTATTCATGAGAACCTTTCAAACACCTAACTCAATGAAGGCATCAGTTCATCTTGACTAATAACCAGTGGGATTATCCATGGAATAACCAGTTTTATTTTCTTATTGTTTCTGTATCTGTACTCAATACAGGAATTGTGAATCAATCAGCACCTTAGATTTTACTATAAGAGCTTATACCATTTTATTAGCAGCTACATCTCAATATCAACTGTTCAAAGGAGATTATTGGATATTTCGAATGCCTTCAGCCTTGTTTTACAGTGTAGAAATAAAAAAAATAGGAAAGACCATGGAATTAGAAGGCCCTTTGACTGGAAGTGTATATAAATTTTAACCAGTAATAAATATACTGTATATAATCAAGTACGTTGTCTTTAACAGCACCAGTGGGTCCCTAAAATGATAAATAGTAATGTCAATGCTCCACTGACCAAGCACATTATGTCCAGTTTGAAGAAAGAAAAATGTTCATATCCCTATTGATTTTGTATTCACGAGTCTTTTTAGGATTTAACTCATCAATTCAAGTAATCAAATATTAGTAATCATAAGAAGCTGTATTTCTACGACTGTGACAAAAAAAAAAATCTCTCGGCCACCACTTTTAAAACCACAGTGTTAAAATAAAATTGTAATCATTGCAGTAACCACGCTGAGTAATCTTCTCTGTTCGTTCTTTCTCACATTTCTGTCTCTCATGTACAGAAATTTGGTTCGATTTATTACACTATGAATAATTTATATACAGAGATGAGGAACCCATGCTTATATGTAATGTCGTATTTCCATTCATCAATTTGTCATACAACTAGAGGAATGTCACTCGGCCAAAACAAGGGCGTACAGTGACTTTCCACTTCATGTTAACATTAAGCTCTCTCAGGTCAGTCCTTGCGTGTGACTTTTATCTTTTTTTATCTTCTTCATGTCTGAGCTACGGGGTGGGCTGGACTGAGGAAAGCTATTTCTTCAAGAACGAAAAAACATCAAATACCATTGTCTTTTCTTTTTGTGCCACGCAAAGAATGCCATACCCATAGTGAAGCATGGTGGCAGCAACATAATATGGGGCTGCTTTTCTTTTGCTGGCACTGGAGCTCTACGCGAGATAGAGGGAATCAGAGATAGATAGATCCACATACTAATCTAATTGGGCCAGATCCTACGGGCCTCTGTTAAACAGCTGAAGAAAATGCCACCTGGTATACAAGAGCAATAAGACCACATCACTTAAGGCTTTAGGCCAGGATGTGCGTATATGGGTCAGCAATTTTCATATTTTTCCCATGGAGGTGTCCTGGGGGGGCCGTGGGTTGGAGATGCGTTAAATGGAACGTTAGTGTAATAATGCGGAGCTAATGGTTGCAGTGTAGCTGCAGACACCGGCGCTCTGACCTGCATACTGACATGCACGTGCGTCCCAATGGTGATAGAGCAGACCTTTTGAGAGCCTCCTTGAGATTGGCCGACTGAATTTAGGCAGGTCACGTGACATGTAAAGGTTTACTTTAAAAAAAGAGAGAGGTTTTTTTTTTTTTTTTTTTTTTTCAATGCAGCTGAAAGGAAGTAAAGTGGATGTAAAGTTAGAGTGTCTGCTCAAGACGCATGACAAATTCAGACGAGAATCAGCGCAGTATGAACAGATCTGTGCAATAGAATGTAATGAAATTCATCATGGCTAGCTAAACTAGCCATAAAGGTTCAGAGACTGGGAAGGTAAAACGGAGCATACGCCCCCAACCATGGCAACCCTGCTGACTTGATTCAAGGGGGCGTATCTGAAGCACCGGGTGCTTTGTTACACATTGTGCTGGTAGCTAGCTGTGCTGTTAACATCACACTGCTCTGAGATGGTTTCAGATTGAGAATTTCTTCTTAGCGTGTTTTATTAGACCGAAACTGCATTACAGTGTGTGGTGTTATAGTAAAAACACTGAAAGTACTATAAATTCTAGTGTTCGAGCTTAATGATGCTAGTCTTTCAAGACCCAATAGAAAATCTCATTCTCTCCATGGTAACCTGTAGCATCTATAGGATCAGAGAGCTAGGTCTTTCCTTCCTTCCTTCCTGAGCACCTCTTAATAATTCCTATACCAACACACACATGCACACACACATGCATGCACACACATACACCCCACACACACTTGTCTAAGAGCTGTTTAGAGATTCAGAAGCGATTGCTCCTGACTCGAGTCTGACAGGCAGGGATTTGACATTGCAGCACTCTGATCTTCTGTCACAATATTGATTTAAAAACAATTACAGACTGCTTAGTTATTCCTCCCTCGTTCCTGCAGGAGACCCCACACACACACACACACACACACACACACACACACACACACACACACGCGCGCGCACACACACCGGATCCTGCTTTTTTGCCATATGGAACATTCCAGTGGAAACATCATTTGAAACTGTAATTAGCTCTTAGATGGGGGTGTGTCATTACACACACACACACATGTATACGGTACATATACAGTATGTGTGTGTATGTATATATATACGTATATATATTATTCCATATAAGAAATAATGCGGAATTTAATAATAATTTTGCTTACACCAAAGACATTTATGGACATTATACATTTGAACATTCATTCATATTTGCACACTCCCTGGACATTCCTATTTAAATTCTATGTCAATTTCCACAACAGTTTCCATATTTTACATATTGTACAGCCTTATTGTCTATATTTTGTACATCTAAGTTTTTCTATATTTTATTCTTATTCTATTGCATAATTTATTTCTTATTGATGATCTTGATTTTTAGGTCATGAGCGGTCATATAAGCATTTCACTGCATATCGTACTGTGTATGACTATGTATGTGGCAAATTAAATTTGAGCTTGGAAAACTCAGGAGGAGGGAGAGGGCAAGTGCCAGTTCTTCAACAGACCACTAGCAGCTGGCCCTAATAGTGAGTTCATCCCCATAGACCCAATGTTAAAATGCGCAGTTAAAAATATGTTATACCACAAAACAATGCATAATTAGGAGTGGGTGTCAAACCGCTAGCTGCTATGCGTAACTTTAGCATTTGATGGAACTCCGTCAACCATACACGGTCATTTGTCAACTCCTACATTTCTTGTGCTAAACTACAAAGATTCCAGTTAGCTGGTTAGCTAATGTTAGCATACAAATGAACAATATCCACCTTAGCATTTTAGCTTAGCTAAAGCTACATTAGCTAGTTTATGGTATTTGAGGTAAGTAAGTATGTTCCAATCAACAGCCAGATGTTCTTCACTCCACCCGTATGCCTGTTCATGGATTAACAGGATTTGGATTCAGGAGTCAGCTCCTGCAAAGATGCAGATGACCAGGGCGTCCTTAGTTGAGCTCAAAAACCGCTCCTCTGAAAGCATATAGGTGATCGCAATGAGGGTTTTTTACACAATGAAGTCCATTGGTAACTTTAGCCCTTTCTTTCTTTTAATTTAGAAATTGGGTTACAGCAAGGTCAAAAGTCTGATGTGTTCCCCCCCAATAGTTTCCTTTCAGTTTGAAGCACGTTTTCAGCATAGGCATTAAAATTCCTAATGAGAACTAGACTCGGCGGTGGTGCTATATTTTCAATTTCTAAAGCTTAAAATATAATTTATATGTTTACTCCAGCATAGTGCAGTCTGTTTTTTCTTGCTTATCGAGTCTTTGTTCGTTTGCCATTGAGGGAGGTCTGCAGTGATGGAAGTCAGTCCTCCTCATGCTCATAAAGCAGCAGACTGTGGTCTGGTCATTAGAGTGTCTGCCCCATAAATAATAACTGTGTCACAGTAAAAGCTGGAAAATGCATTACAACAAAATAAAAAGGCACAAACGTGATACATGGCACGATGCTACAGTATCTTTACAAACTTGTATGAGTAGGAACAGTGTTGGGCGTTAGAGTACTCGGATTACTTTTTTGATGTAACGAGTAATCTAATGCGTTATGTCCGCCATTTACTGTAAGTACTCAGTTACTTAGTTATTTAAAAAAAAAATGCAATGTTATTCAGACAATTTATGTAATCCGTGAGCCAGACAGCAGTCCATTAGTGTGTGTGTGTGTGTGTGTGTGTGTGTGTGTGTGTGTGTGTGTGTGTGAAAGTCGTCCTACAAACTCCGCCCCCGATAACCCGCCCCCGCTGTTATTCCTGCTGTTATACCCCTATCCTATCGATCCGGTTTGACTATGCGAGGGCCGACGCCCGGAAAGATGTAATGTAACAGATTACTTTTTGAAGACAGTAATTTTGTAATGTAATTAGTTACTTTAAAAAGTAACGACTCCCAACACTGGACATGAACACAATGAAAACATTGTCTTTTTAGCTTCTTGGTTAATGGCTCACTTGATGGTGTCTAACCCTTGCTATGCTTTAAAAATCAGATTGAGAGTGTCACAGTTTTGCCTTCATTACTGTCATTTTTTTCTAATAATCTGAATTGACTGAATTGAGTGATTAGGCTCAATATATATTTAAAAGTGTACATACTGTTGCATGGACTTTATTAAAGTTATGAATACATGGCAACCTGTCACTGCATTTGACCAGAACTGAACTCTGTGTAAGGTACAGTATGTCCGGATGTATAATTATATAATAGTTTAATGGTTTAAAGCCGCTTACATAATAAAAAAAATAAAAAAAGATTCCAGCTTGGGTGGGTGTGGAAATCTCTATTAGCTGGTGATTATCCCTAATGGAGGTGCTGAACAGTCTGCCGTGAATAATTATATGGTAAATCAGGTGTTCCTTTTTGCTTTCTTGCAGTTATTTTTTTTTTTAACAGGAAAGTACAATCTAGTCAGAAAAAATTGGTGGTGAAGCACTCGGTCATTCAGATGTAGGTTACTTTTACATTCAGACACAGTCGTGATTTTCACACAATATTTGCAGTATGAAGAATATAGCAGATTAGACACAGCTGTTTTCCTTTCATCTTGTTTTTGGTCATTCTGGTAAAGTCGTTAACGCTAAACTGCTTACAGTATCTCCTGGGTATCACGCATAACACTTTCTATTAATTAAAAATGCAAAAGCATTAATTAAGCTCTATTATCACCTCTATGAGTATAAATGTTTATGTTGATGATAAATGAGCAGGTGTACGATGTTCCTACAGTAAGTGTACAGTGAGCACTTATTGAGTGGTAATGTATGCAGTATTTGTTATATGGCCTACATTACGTCTGACTTCTATCATTTTGTTTAAGGTGCACTTGAATTGTACAGTGTGTGTGATACTTAATCTAACTTTATTTCTCGAAAGGTTTTTTGGATCAGTGACAAAAAAAAAAAGATGAATAAATTACGATCCAACATTAATAATTTCAATGATAAGTGAAATAATACTAATTTAAATTGAACCAGATGATTCCTGAAAAAAATGTACAGTAGGTAGTGTGCCAGTGTGTGTGTGTGTGTGTGTGTGTTTGTGTGTGTGAGTTGAGGGTGTGCTGCAGCTGCCCCACTGAGGTAGTTCCAGCAGCTCAGGCACAGAGAATGTTTCCAGCATAAACTCCAAAGCCAGTGACACTCCTATGGTCCTTTTAGTTATATCAGAGGAATCATAGGTGATAGAGAATTGGGTTTTGCATTGTTTGAGAGATAAAGCTTTAAACTGGTGGAATGTCCAGTTTTATGTATGTCTTAAAAAAAATTGAGCGTTTGCAAATTTGAGGAAGAGACAAATGTTGGGTTCAAAGAAAATGACAACTTCAACTTGTAAACCTGGGGGAAAACCACTGGTACAATTTCTTAGGAAAGTAATAGCGAGCTACTCCCAGATTGGCCTTTGTGGTCCAATCAATATCACCTGTATTAACTGCTGAAATTTCTTTAATATACTACTATTACTACTACTAATACTACTATTACTACTAAATAACAGTAATAACAGTAATATTATTATTATTATTATTATTATTATTATTATTATTATTATTATTATTATTATTATTATTATTAACAGTGGCAGTAACAATATTATAGTCGACCCCGTAATTCACGGTGGACCCAAATTTTTTATTTTAGAATTTTGGATGTGGTCAAAAAACGCCTACATATAAATGCCTATTTGTATAGTTTAAACCTTAAATATGCCCCCAAATACACTCCTAAAATACTTGAATTTTATTTCAAACTCAGCTTAACAAAAAAAGAATGTAGAGGTAAACCCATATACTGTACAGTACAGTCCTGGTGTGTCTCCCGCAGTACTAGAATGTAAAACATCGGTTACCCCTATACAGTATGTACTGTAATTCATGCATTTTCTTTAGCATTTGCTGTGATTTTCTTTTGTTTAAGGTAAATACAGTAATAATCCACCATCCCAAGCTGCTTTTTTTCTTTAAGGTTGCTTTGTGTTCTCTCTACAGTAGTAAACAATTATACAGTATTAGATTTTATATGAAATTGATCTGAATTTATGTTAATATTTAAGTTTCAAAATTAGTGAAATAAATTGTTTTTAATAGTTCAGTGTTAAAATGCATGAAAATGATATTATGCCACGAAAAATAAAATAAAAATTACGGAGGATATTTGTGGTTCCTGCAAAATTCTGAGGGTTTCCGCAAATAGTTATTAGTTTGGTTCTAAGGAAAAATCAATGAACGATTATGGCCCAAGATCTTTGAACCGCGACTTTGCGGGGTCGACTGTACTAATAAATAATAGTGGCATAATGGACCTCTTCTAACCAATCAGATTTGAGCTTTAAAACACACTGTGCTATGAAGAAGTTGGCAGAGAGGTCATGTTCATTACAAGGCTACACTAGCTGCATGTCCGAACCTATAACATTCCTGTCTTTGTTGAATCTGCTCACTCTTACATACTACCGCTAAGAAGAAACCATGTACAAGGGCACATTCCAGAGATAATGGCTTCTAGCAACAAAGATCATGTCTTCCATTAGTTATATCGATTTAATAATAGGGTTTATTAGGCTTACCTCCAGTTATTTTAAGCAATTATGCTACTGCAGAGGGAGAGAGTACAAGCTTTCTTGTGAGGTAGTTCCAGGAGCTCAGTTATTATTTTTTTGTTGGATTACTTTACACTAGCATAATTATTAAAAATAATTCTTAACTAGCTAAATACCATTAGAAATTAGTTGGTAATTAAATACCAGCTATTGAACACCTATTTCTGCTATGAGAATTCAATATAAATTTATGCGTAACTAGATGTTTGACTACCACAGCTTGTGAATACAATATATAAACACATTCACTATACAGAATGAAATAATTACATAACTATAATTGTTTTTTTTGTTTTTTTTTTAATGAATTTGCATTTGTGGTGAAAAATGTTGCTGTTCCTCTTTAATCCTACAGGTGGCATACTCTAAACTATTCATACATAGACAGACAGCCCAGCATCCTGTGTGGTAGAAGCGAATTATTTGGGAAACAGGGAAAGCTCATTGGTTAAGGTGTAGGATTAATGATCAGGAGGTCCCAAGGTCAAATCTCAACACCACCAAGGTGCCACTGTTGCGCCCTTGAGCAAGGTCCTTAACCAGATGTAAAAGGAGATGAAACGTAAGTTGCTCTGGATAAGGGCATCTGTCAAATGCTGTAAATGTAAATTTGCAAAGGTTGTTTAGAATTGTAACAAACTTTGAAAAATCATGATACTTACAGAAACGCAATACAAATTACAACCTAGATATCATGATAATATCATATTGGCTAGGCCCTGGTGATTCTCATTCCTATTCATTGTGCTAGCTAGCTTCTTTAACATTACTCATGTTTCCCTAGGTGTTTTTACTGTACAGTATTTTAATGAGTGATATTAACCTCGACAGTGTACTTTAACCTCCTTGGCCGTCTGCTGTTCAGCTTTTCCAGACACTTCTTTATAGTTCACGGTGAGTTTGGCTCAGTTCATAGCAGATTCATATAGAACCGTAAACAGCACCTTTCTTCATAAAGTTTTTTTCATTCCAGTTTTACACCAAATGAACAAAAATAGTAACTAACAATTCAGATTTTTTTTTTACGCTGCAGAATTGCTTTAGTGTGAACTCGGATGTGTGGCCACCGTACACGTGTTTATAATATTAAGGCATGTGAAATGTTAGGGTAGATAAAGGCTAGTTCAGCTACACAATGCATGAGGCTAAAAGCTGTTCCTCTCAGACCGTCTGTGCCGTGTAATATATATCACACTGAAGACTTTTTAGCCTTGGGACACCAGGAAGTCATCCTAAATGTCTTTTTCCACACTTCTGCCGACATCCATCTCTTGTACATAGCCCCAGGAGGCTTCAGTGCTGTAATGTCGTGTAATAACGATGGTGACATTTATCACTGTTAAAGGAAAAAGAGTGTGACATAGAAACTGGGAGAAATATGGAAATACATAAATACAATAAAAACACTGACGCTTTACACTACAAAAGCTGTAAAGCTGCTGAGGACGGACGATGATGAAAGCTTTTTCTTGCTTTGAGGAAAAAAAAAACCTTTGTATATTGCGGCATTCACAAAACACCTTTTTCTTCTTTTTGGCTTTTAGACACTTTCCATTTTTCAGGTTTTTGAATTACCTCAGGTCCGTGCTGCGTACAGTGTAAAAAAAAACTTTGATATACAGATGTACAATTACACACTCCCTAACATACCCATAGGCTATCCCGTTTATTCCATAACTAGGAGTGTAATAGTGGACAAAAGTCACGCTTTTGTACGTTTTCATTACAGCAGAGTGAAACAAGACATTTAAATTACTTCTATTAATTAAGAACTTCACATGTAAACATATGTTCTATTTGTGAAAACCTCTATACATCAGCAAACTGTCCATTCTCAAAACACATACACGTTTCTTTTTTTCTTCCCGACATTAAGGTGTCTAGAAGCACAAAGTTGTTTAAGAATATTAACAGATAGCAATCACATTTCACCATTAGTGTCTATCCTTGTCACATTTTTTCTCTATCCGCAAGTCCTCCAAAACCATTCATGGGAATTTGACTAAACCTTCACAGAACGTTTATTAGAAAGCATAAATTATCTGTTGCATTTTTAAATGTAACACAAGTGGGAAGGCAAATCTTCTCTGGGAGGTTCACACATTTTTCTTTTTCCTTTAATATAAGGGAAATTTACATTTTTTAAACATTATTTTCACTGTTTGATGCTGGTGATGGCACTGTGACTGTAAATGGGGAAGCATATCTTTCATGGAAAATGAAATACCACTGCAATAGAAGTCAACAAATGGGATTTATTCCAAACTAACAGAGTGATGTCAAGTCAACATGGCTGTCTAAAGCATCAGAAATAAACAAAGTAAAAATTCTTGCTGGTGGCAGAGTAGCGCGGTGGTTAGCTCTGTTGACACGCTCCTCCAGGGTGCAGGATAATCAATGTTTCCAAATTCCTTGTTGTGTGAGAAAATGTCTTACTTTTAAATGAGTTACACTGTATATACAAGTATTAGTTTAAGATTAATCACCAGACATGTTCTATTTGTTGGTGAAATCTAAATCACTGACTGTCTAGATCACTAATTGAGAAAGAAAATATGCAACACATGCCTGACTGCCCGAAGCTTAGCATGTTAGCATGTTGCTAACAAAACACAAGCTGCTCTGCTTTTCGGACTTGTACAAATTTTAAGTCTCTGATATGATCTTTATATCTTTTTCTACAAGAGTGCTGTCTGTTAAATCAAATTGAGGATGAAAATCACTCAGAACTTAATGAAAGCTAACCTGTTTTCACTCAGAACTTAATGTGGTTCCACTTAATAACCACAAAGATGGCTTATGTTGCATTTGATACAAGAGCTTTCACTGTTAGGGCTTATGATAGCAATTGCTCTGATTGTTTAATTGTGGTCACACTATCTGGTATCACACAAACGAGGATGGGTTCCTTTCGAGTCTCCTGAATGGCTGGAGTGAAAATATAAGTAAAGTTATTAGGGTATTTATTGTACTGGTTCTAGTACAGGCAATAAGTTTTTATTTTAATTTTTTTAACCAGTTACTAGAAACTCTGGAATAGATGACCCTGGTATTTTTAATAAACATGGTTTGTTGTGATCATGAAAGAAGGACTTTACCCTACTTGTGATCTGGACGAATATCAGCAGTCTTTCCTACACTATGACTGTGGATGTGTGATCTGAACTAGGCCGAGAGATCTTTACATTGTTAGATAGATGTAGTGTTTATACTGTATGATTAGTAATTTACACTCATATGTAACAGTAATTAACTCAAAATTAAATATTAAAATATTTTGATATACTGGATTTATGATTTCCATGAGGTGTAAGCCATAATTATCGAAATCTAAATAAAAAAAAAAAGGCTTAAAATATAAATGTAATGAATGTAGATTATTATTGTCTATACCAAATTATCCTGTTTTCAGGGTCGCGGGGGGCCTTTAGCCTATCCCAGGAGACTTAGGGCACATGGTGGGGTACACCCTGGAAAGGGTGCCAATCCATCGCAGGGCACACACATACAAACTCACACACTATGGGCAATTTGGGAATGGCAATTAGCCTAATGTGCATGTCTTTGGACTGTGGGAGGAAACCCACCAGGCACGGGGAGAACATGCAAACTCCATGCACACAGAGACGGGAATCGAACCTGGATGGGAATCGAATCCGGACCGTGCAGGTGCGAGGGGACAATGCTAACCACTACACCACCCTGCCTTTTCGTTCATTTGTGGTTCTTCCCCCAAAGTTGAAGGCAAACAATTGTCTAAAATGTGTTTACTCTCAGTACCATTACAAATTCAAACATGTTCCAGCACAACAGTGCCACTGTGAAGACATGAGGAGCTCCGTGGTTTGCCGAGGTTCGACCTTAAATTGCCCTGTCCACAACCCAACTGTGGCCTCCTTGCATGAAACCAGTACACGATTACGCCAGTGCTGTAGTGGCTGAACGAACATATCCTCACAGCCACATTCTGAAAGAGTGAAGATTATTATGACGGCAAACCCCCTAGTTTTTTTTTCCGGCAAAAACTAAATCCGAATTGTGATGTTCTAAAAGTTTGTAGAGATTTAATGCTCAGGTGTCCACATAATTTTGGCCATTATAGAGTATCTCTTTATATTGGCACAGTGAGGTCTTTTTTCCCCTCTAATTTTCTTGCCCTTTCTTTCTTCTAGGTAAGTGTGGCGTCTCTAACACACCGGGTTGGTAAGTCTCCTGCTCTCACCATCTCAGTTGGCATTTTCACTGATATGTAATGACGGAATTGGAAAGAAAAAACATATAATTAGTATATTTCATTTAGAAGAATGGTTTTCTTGATTTTCCCCTTGTGGTGTACACGGTATCCTCTGTCGGATAATGGCACCGCGTGAACATCGGGTCATTGTGCAGCCGCATCGTAATGATCAGGTGCTTCAGATTCAGGTCTGAAAGGCTCTCAGCATGCTGGAATTTAGAGGCTCTCATTTCCCATTTGCTACCTGAATAGTCTTTTTTTGCCATTAACCTTCGTCCTCGTCCAAATTGCTCCTCAGAAAGCTAAAAAAAAAAAAAGTCGGGGTGTCCGAAGTGCTACCCAAATGGTGTCTGTTGTCTCTTTAAATCGTTGCTGATTGGTAGAGAGTCAAATCAGCTCTGTTTCTCTTGCAAAGTAGTTGTAAGTAGTTATGAAACCAGTAGTGTGAATGTGTGTCTGTTTTTTTTTTTCTTTTTTCTTTTTTTTTTAATGAAATGGGAGTCTGCCATTCTGGCTCGGAGGTAATGACAGCTGGCACCAACCAGCGAGAGAAGCAGATGCAAGATAGTGGAATTTTTTTTTTTAGTCTGTGTCAAGCATGTCAGAGTATATTTCCAAGTGCAATAAAAGGAGCTTCACATAAATCCAAGTTCTTTTTAATTTTGACAGCAATATTATGCAGCACATTCCTCAACCTCAGCAACGATTACATTTAAAAGATCACGGGTAACGTTTCATGTTAATCGGTTTGTGCCAATAAAACCGAGACTCATGTTGACATGTTAATCAATTATTTACTTATTTATTTATTTAAGAAATTGCTAAGCTCAATTCATAGGATCAGGCTTGATTAGCATTATTTAGTAATGTAATATTTAGTGCAGGTATCATTATGCACATTACAGCAATACAAGAATTTACAGATCCAAATAACTAAAAGATGAGATTAAGGTTACATCCCTTCATTACCACTGTATCTATTTTCTGACTACTTGTTACCTGGCTATTTCCAGCAGCATAATGCGAAAACGTATCACAAATCTAAAATAATCTCAAACTGTAGTCACCAGATCTCAATCCAAGAGAGCAACTTTGGGATGTGGTGGAACGGGAGATTCGTATCATGGATGTGCAGCCGAGAAATTTGCGTTACATTGTGTGATGCTGTCATGTTAATATGGACCAGAATCACTAAGGAATTTTTCTAGCACCTTGTTGAATCTATGCCATGAAGAATTAAGGTAGTTCTAAAGGCAAAAATGGCCCAACCCATTACTATCAAGCTGTACCTAATGAAATGGCCAGTGAGTCTCTGTGTGTGTGTATATATATATACATTTTATTTATAATGCACTTTATATTTGAAGCAAATCTCAAAATGATACAAATTATTTCAAACCAAAAGCTCTGATAAAAAGATACGTTTTAAGACCAATTTAAAATCAACAGTCTGTGGTATCCTCAGATACTCTGTATATATAGATCATGCTCTGACTGTTACTGTATTTGTTCACAGAACCCAATGTACCCATGAGATACTAAATTGCAATTAAGTTATCTGTTGATTTGATTTGCTTTCCTGAAAAAAAATATAATTAAAAAGATGAGCAGACCGAGACGTCATCTGCTACACTTGCAGTTTTTTTTAAGTAAGCGTTAATTATTTTGTTCAAAGAACATCAGTCTCAGAAATGAGCAACGTCTTGCAAAAGCAGTGAAAGCAGCAGTCGGTTCAGTGTGACACATTGCGGTTAAATCAAACTCGCACGTTAATCCTGCTTCATGTTCGGGCAAGGAAATCTGGCCCGAGTTCAACATCAGAACCAAGACACGCCTCTGTTTCACTCAAACTGAACGTAACTCGCATATGAGTATGAATTTGTGCTGACGTAAATAATTCAGTCCTTTTTACTGTACTTAACTCAACTGTGTGCAAGTATAAGACCAAAACTTTCTTACTTTTAGAAATTTTCATCAGCTTTGATACTCTGCAGTTTGCTGCTGTGATGGTCCCTCTTTCTTGTCTAGACATCAGTAATGAGCAGACGGCTATACCTGGGTTCACAGGAGGTCTGTTTTGTTCAGGAGTTAAGCAGAAGAAGAAATGATTCAGTACATAATTGGAAGCCTGGGATGTATTTTGCTACAAGCGAGCTCTGGGGCTGTGTTTTTATGAGGTTCACTTTCAGGAAAGTGTGAGCTCTGTGCTGTTAGATAAATGTTTCCAGCTACATGGATTTAGAGATCAAACAAACCCTGTAGTGTTTTTGATAGCTTAGGTACTAATGGAACGAAACCTCAGGACAAAATCAATAGTCATTCAAGGGCACATAACGGTGTGATGTAGGTTTAATTGAGTGCTTTTGGAGCAAGCTACGACAGATTAAAGACATCATGAGCAAGGCCTCCCACTGAGCTCGTAGATCAGGAAGCTATAATAGAGCTACATCTCTCAATCATTGGTCTTTTTCTTTATTACAAGGGTGAGTCTCACTGTAACGACCACTGTTGATTGTTGAACCTTTTTTCCCTGATAATGTTCCAATACTGGCCATTGAGAGTCCCAGAAAACTGTCAAAATTTTCTCAGCTGATTGAAAAGTTGACATTTGAACTTTTTCTCGGTCGGCGATTGAGGATGTTTCCGTTCCGTAAGCTGCCATTTACTCTCAGGCTAGTATTGAGGAATCCACGTCTCCTCACCAGTAATGATTCTGATGAAGAAACTTTCACTTACTTTAGAGCATCCAAACACTTCTGTTTATGCTCTTCTGTGGCATAAGTTTCGGCACCAGGTACACCTTCAGACCACAAAAAAACCTGTCACTGCATGCCCCTCTTTTTTTCATGCAAATAACAATGGAGCGTCCATTTTTGCTAGCACCGCAGTTACAAATTACTTTTGTAACATGTTCACACCTGCACAGCAGTGACTGGGGAGAGAGTAACGGAAAGCTCTGATAAGACAAATGTTTCAATATACAGTGGAACCTCGGATCGCGAGTAATGTGGTTTACGAGTGTTCCGCAAACCGAGCAAAGATTTTTAATACATTTTTAATCGGAAACCGAGCAAGTATTAGTTTACGAGCGCCGAATATCATGTATCACGCATGCGACTCTTATTTTGACACCGAGAGTCCCTCTTGCGCTGCGGAATTGTGTGTAATCGTCTCCCCTGCTAGGTCTTAGTGCTCTTCTCTTACTTGCACAATCAACATCTCCCCTTGTCTTTCAGCGTCTCTTGTGTGTGCGTGCGCGTAATTTGACATCTACACACACACACACACAAACACCCTGACACATGCACAGACGTGCTCTTGCCTTTTCATCCCCTCCCCGGCTTCACAAACGCACAGAAACTCTGCTCTGTCGTGATTTTTTTCAAAGGTAAGGTGCTGGTTCATTTTTTTTTTTTTTTTTTTTTTACTTTACCGCAGTGATTCCCTTAGTATGCTCACGCCAGGTCAGAGAGATTTCTTTTTTTCCTGTTAAAACGGTGTTTCCGTTGTGTTTGTGTATGTTTGTTGTGAAACTTAAAAAGCGAGGTGGGGAGAGGGAGGAGGAGTGTTGCTGTGTAAAACGAGGCGAGGGAAGGGGATAATTCCACACACACACACACACACACGGCGCCAGCGCGCACCAACGTAAACACTTATCTGTCGGGATTTATTTTAACTTTTTTTAAAGGTAAAGTGCAGATTAATTTGTTTTATTTTCATTTTATAGATTGTATTAATTATTTTTATGTATTTAATTTTTGGGGCTGTGGAACGAATAATTTGAGTTTTCATTATTTCTTATGGGAAAATGATGAGTGTTTTGGAACACGAGACTACTTCCGGAACAAATTAGGCTCGTAATCCAAGGTTCCACTGTAATCGGAGTGCGGATAATTTTTGACTCACCCTCACATACAGTATATTAATTAATACCTTTTGGCTTCTACTGATAGTCATGGATTTGTGTTGCTGTAAAATGAGCTTCTGAAGACAATTGGGTCATCATTTTTAGTTTAGGTGGAAATGCAAGAATAAAATTGTATTGACAGAATCGACCCTAAATGGGGTGCCAATCCATCAACACAATCATGCACACACTCACACATTCGCTACAGGAAACTTAGAAATGCCAAATAGCCTAATATACATGTGAGGAAAGAAACCGGAGTACCTGGAGGAAACCCACCATGCATGGCATAACATTTAAACTCCACACATAAAGACCTGAGGTGGGACTAGAACCCTCAACCCTGGAGGCTAAGCACTACCTCACTGTGCCGCCCGATATTCAATTCTGTTCAGTTAAATTGTATCAAGGGGTGTTGAGATTATAGAGATTGAAAAGGAAGCAGACCGTGTAAAAGTGTAAGCAGTAAGGATGGGAATCGCCAGGGACGGCACGATACAATATTAAAATGATATCTAGTCAAGTCAAGTCAATTTTATTTATATAGCGCTTTTAACAATTGACATTGTCGCAAAGCAGCTTTACACAATAAAAAGAAGTAAGTTTGTATGCAATGTGTATGAATCAAAATGATAAGATTGTCCCTGATGAGCAAGCCGAGGGCGACGGTGCCAAGGAAAAACTCCCTGAGATGGTAATAGGAAGAAACCTTGACAGGAACCAGACTCAACAGGGAACCCATCCTCATCTGGGTGATAACAGATAGCAGGGATTGATCAGCATAATAATGTGTAAGACTGGAAGTTCAGTATAACAGGAGATGTGTTTAAAATTAAAATTAAAAGGAGTCCAGTTTGTTCCCGGAGGCTCAGGTAGACTGTAGGAGATTCCAATCCTGAGCTATCGAACAACTGAAGTCACAGGTCCCCAGAGCATCAATCGATGACAGGACATTCTTCATGGAAACCATCCCCAGCCACCATATGAATCCAGGCAGACCACACGGGGCATCCATGCGACGAGATCTCCAACCAGAAGCCGGACTCCAGGACGGGTTAGACGGCTCCAGAGGGCAGAGGGGTCTGGATCACTGGCAACTCAGGAGCGAAACATGTATAGCTCGACAGAGAGACAGAGAGAGGGAAAGAAGAGAGGGAGAGAGAGAGAGAGAGAGGAGAGAGCAGAAGAGGAGAGAACAGAAAATAAGGAGAGATAACAGTTAGGTATGGTCACAGTCAACATGTATAAGGTGAATGTATATTTAGTGCAAAGTGCAAGCAGGGACTTCGGCAGGACTAACTATAACAGCATAACTAAAAGGGAGAGCCAGAAGGAAACACAGACATGAGGGCTCCCTGTGATGCAAAGCAACCAATCACCTCACCGTCAACAAACCTGAGTGATCAATGAGAGTGGGGAGGACAGCATCTAAACATACCAGTTCACCAGAATACTCCCCAAGATCTGCTCCTTTACCTAAGGTTAATCTATTTACAAAAATGCTTGGCTAGATAAATAGGTTTTTAGCCTAGACTTAAACACTGAGACTGTGTCTGAGTCCCGAACATTACTAGGAAGACTATTCCATAACTTTGGGGCTTTGTAAGAAAAAGCTCTGCCCCCTGCTGTAGTTTTAATAATACGTGGTACTGACAGGCAGCCTGCATTCTTTGATCGAAGTAGGCGTGGCGGATCGTAAGACACTAACAGTTCACTCAAATACTGTGGCGCGAGACCATTTAATGCTTCATACGTCAAAAGTAGTATCTTAAAATCGATGCGAAATTTCACAGGGAGCCAATGCAGTGTAGATAAGATAGGGGACATGTGCTCGTATCTTCTGGTTTTAGTGAGGACTCTCGCTGCTGCATTCTGTACTAACTGAAGCTTGTTTATACACCTAGTTGAACAACCAGACAGTAAGGCGTTACAATAGTCCAACCTAGAGGTGATAAAGGCATGAACTAATTTTTCTGCATCATTTAGTGACAATATGTTTCTTATCTTGGCAATATTTCTAAGGTGAAAGAAAGCTATCCTGGTGATATCTATAATCACACCGAGGTCTTTTACTATTGCACTTGATGGAACAGAAAGGCCATCTAAAGTTACAGTGTGATCAGAAAGCTTACTTCTAGTTACTTGTGGTCCTATGACCAGAACTTCTGTCTTATCAGGATTAAGCAGAAGAAAATTAATTAACATCCAATCTCGTATGTCCTGCACACACTGCTCGATTTTAGCAAACTGGTTTTTCTCATCTGGTTTTGCTGCGACATATAATTGTGTGTCATCAGCATAACAATGAAAACTAATACCATGTTTACGAATTATGTTGCCCAGAGGAAGCATGTAAAGGGAAAAAAGCAGTGGGCCTAAAACTGAGCCCTGTGGAACACCAAACTCCACTTGAGAACATGAGGAATGGTCACCATCTAAATCTACAAACTGATAACGATCAATCAAATAGGATCTGAGCCACAAGAGGGCAGTTCCCTTAATTCCTACTACCTTTTCTAATCTGTGAAGGAGAATACTATGATCAATGGTGTCAAAAGCTGCACTGAGGTCCAGTAACACAAGTATAGTGACGCAACCCTGATCAGAGGTCAATAGGAGGTCGTTTACTACTTTAACAAGTGCTGTCTCTGTGCTGTGATGAGGCCTAAATCCTGGCTGATACAGTTCATTTATGCTATTTCTGTGTAGATGTGAACATAGCTGCTGTGATACTACCTTTTCCAAAATCTTGGAGATAAAGGGAAGGTTTGATATCGGCCTGTAATTAGAAAGCAGACAGGGGTCAAGGTCAGGTTTCTTGATTAGCGGTTTAATAACGGCTAATTTAAAGGATTTGGGGACATACCCACTACTGAGTGAACAGTTAATTACTTTCAACAGGGGTTCTATTATTGCTGGTACTATCTGTTTGAGAAAATGTGTCGGTATAGGATCTAATATACAGGTTGACGATTTTGAAGAAGAGATGAGTGAAATTAGTTCCCTCGCTTCAAGGGGAGTAAAGTGTTCTAAGTTCTGATGTGATGTGGTTAGATCATCTGAATTATTTAAATTGTCTGGTTTCAAAGCCTGAATTTTTTGCCTAATATTTATGATTTTATTATTGAAAAAGTTCATGAAATCCTCACTACTGCATGATGTTGTTGTGGAGATTTCTACAGTGGTCTTGTTTTTAGTTAATTTAGCTACGGTATTAAATAAAAATCTCGGGTTGTTTTTGTTATTTTCTATAAGAGTGGAGAGATACGTTGATCTAGCATCACTGAGAGCTTTTTTATAGTTCAGGATGCTCTCCTTCCAAGCTATTTTGAATACTAACAATTTAGTTTGGCGCCATTTACGTTCAAATTTTCGAGCGGTTTGTTTTAAACCACGTGTGTGGTCATTATACCAAGGAGCGAGTTTCTTATCTCTAATCATTTTCCTTTTAACTGGAGCTACATTATCTAAGCTATAACGAAGTGCTGACTCTAGATATTCATTTGCCTGTTCGAGTTCTGTGAAGTCAGATGGCGATCCAATCAAAGTTGATAATTCTGGAAGATTATTGATAAAGCTCTCTATCTAGGTGTTAATTGAACTTGTATTGCAGTAACGTAATTATCATAATTCTTTAAATATCTTGGTTTAATATACTGTCCATTCATATATACTATTTAGAGTATGTATATATTTATTGCACTTCTAAACAAACCTAGCAAATAGTTAGCTCTTACTACACAGAATGCAGTTCAGAGTGCACCACCTGTAGGATTATAGAGGAACTGCGAGATTTTGCCACCTCAAATGCACGAATGAATACATGAATTGCCACACGAAAGATTAAGATATAAAAAAAAAAGTGCAAATAAGTGCAGTATCACAAGAGGCAATTCATATTTTCTTCTTTTGTAAGTGTAAACCCTGCTGGTGCTTGTTATCTGATTAACGTTTTCTGCATCACTATGTACAGTAGGTAGTTTTCAAGTATTTTAATTTATTTTGCATGTAAATAAATTTTTTAAATTAGATATGTGATTTTCTTGTTCCCCATTCATTACTGGGATGTAGTTAATATTTAATATAATCAAATTAATGTGGATAAAACTAGATTAGAGTGGGTGGGTGTGTGTCAGACAGCAAGAACATCACCTTAATAAAGATCTGGAGTCGTGGCGGAGAGCGAGAGAGCTTTTAGTGTCCTCGTGGTACCTTTTGATATACACTTTGATATGGAAATTGATGTGTGTGTGTGTGTGTGTGTGTGTGTGTGTGTGTGTGTGTGTGTGTGTGTGTGTGTGTGTGTGTGTGTGTGTGTGAGTGCATGCAGGTGTGTGTGACAGACAGCATGCGACTCCTTTGTTCTATGTTGGCTGCAGTTTCTATTTTCTTTTTATGTTCCTACGAAGCAGGATTAGTTAATTCATTAATTTTCAGTAATCGGTGCAGTTACTTTTTAAAGGAGAAGTAGAAATCTTGCTATAAAACTGTCATCCTGGATTATTTTCTCTTTAGCTATGCGTGTCTACACTTGTGTGTGTGTGTGTGTGTGTGTGTGTGTGTGTGTGTGTGTGTGTGTGTGTGTGTAACCCCGAAATCCAGACATGGCCCAAACATGCTGCAGGCTGTCAGAGTAGACAGGCTAAAAAAAGAGTATTGTAAACTACCAAAGAGAAATGGAAAGCTTTCAGTCTGTCTACATACAAGATATCTCTATAGTCTTCCACAGAAAGTGTCTTACACAGCTAGCTCTTTTGCCAGCTAGGGTTAGCAGACAGTCTATGCTACCTTCACAGCAGTTTAGATGCACAACTCAGCAACATGGAAAAGTGACTTAAATTCAAATTTTCAAAAATGAGTCATACACAGTACGATATGCAGTGACAAGCATATACAACCGCCCATGACCTTTGTATTAAATTATGGAATAAAATATAGAAAATTTTTAGCTATAGAAAATATAGCTATAGAGGATAACATGACAATATAAAATATATTAAAACAAAGCTGTACAAAATAGAAAATGTATCTGTATAAATATAGAAGACTTGCTATGTAGTAATAGTGTCAATCACTGCAACAGAATTCAACTATTATTCTTATTATTATTATTATTACCACTCTGAGAAATTTATATATATAAACTCAATAGAAAAAAACTAATTTATAATTATTATACTGTATTATTATTGATTTATCTTATGGCACTGTGATCAAAATTACTATTATTATTATTATTATTACTCCACAATTTTTTTTTATTTATTATTTTTATTTTATTTTATTTTAAACACCCTAAAATAAATCAATCTAGGAAAAGGGGAAAAAAGGCCAATACATTTTTTTTTTTGATTGCCAAGTCACCAACAAGGAAGTGAGGGGGACATGTTAGAGACTGCTTTTGTGAATTTACCCCCATGTATTTAGCAGCTTGAGAGCAAGTGCTTGGCCCCCTTAATCACTGTCAACACTTATTGTCATTGCTAAGAAGTTATCAAATCATTGCGGATAAGTTCTGCTCTCCATCACTTTGTGCTTTACAAACCTAGGTAAATCCATACAGAGTCATGGTCTTAGAGAAAAAGGTTTAGTTTTTGTCTTCATGCTTCCCCCCCCCCCCCCCCCCCCTCAATATTCCCGTAGTGCACATAGTGCTAATAAAATAACTTGCTTATACCAAACAGGCTGTATATAAACATTTGGAGGTCCTTGTGAGGAAACTGCTTTTTTTCTCTTTTCTTTTTTCTTTTTTTTTTTAATAACACTTTCTAAAATAGTTTCTGTTGAACGATGCATGAAAAGGTGCTGGTGGGGGGAAGGGGAGGCTTGGCAGGACTGTGAACTGTGAATGATTCCGCTATTGGAATCGGATCAGACACTGAAATTGATCATTTTTGTGTACACACACATATACACAAAAATGATCTGAGATCTTTGACTGAGAAACATTTAGGCCCTGACACGAATATTCCAGGTACTGATGGATCTCTTTAGTGTTTGAAGTACTGTCCCAGTTCATGTTAAGTTATTCATGTTACTCTTAATATCACAAAATGCTTTACTCTCCCAAGCCCAAGTGACTGGGCTTTTAAAAAAAAAGGCTAAACTAGAAATGTAGATGCATCTTGAACATTACGATTAAAGCCACATAGACAAAAAGAATCTTTTACATGTGCACATAGACACCAATCAGCCATAATATTAAATCCACCCACTAAATACAGTATTGATTAGGTCACTTTGTGCCATTGTAAGGCCTGGATTCCAACACGTTACTGTCCAGCCTAATATATTCCCCCCCTTGACAGATTTTTTTCAAATGATATAATAAATGCTACTCACTTAATGTTATTACAGTTTTGGTGTTTTTTACTTTAATACTGTTTCTGCAATCTGTATACAAGATATATCCATGTATATAGTGTATAAATCTACTCCTGTGCTCTGGTACTGTAAGTTATTGTAGACTCGAGGGGGAAAAAAGCTAAAACAGGCTTGGAGTCAGAATAATAGCCTACAGGGTAAAGAGTTATTGAATCCTGCTATTATCAAATAGATGGCTTGTCCATCATGGGCCCCTACATTTGCACAGCAGCGGTGTAGTGAGCGGAGTTGGGTTTGGAACAGAGCCCAGAGGTATTCACTAGAGGTCTGACTCACTCAGACTGGAGCAGTGCGCTCTGAACACAACACCGACTCTCATCAGCACTAGAGCTGATTCCTTCTGCTGATAGCTTCTGCTTTCTCTGTCGATGGTTATACGAGCCGTCTGTCTCTTCACCGGCTCTGGGTGATCTGCTCTGTTTCACTTTCTGTAAGATACAATCGAGCCTGTGTGTGCAGTCGAACAAACGGCTGCTTAAATGCTTAACTCTCTCTAAGCATTTTGTAGGAAGAATCAGTCATCTTCCAAATTATTTTACAATATTATTTTTAATATTATAGTAGAAATAAGTTCGGAAAAAACTAATGAATGAAGATCATTTATATGCTTAATGAAGTTTCATGTCTAACAAATCAATAGTAAAAACCATAGCTATGTTTAACAGTGAAAGTAAGACCTTATATAGTATATATACACACATACAGTCTATAATTAAAATTTTATATATATATATATATATATATACATACTGTGTGTGTGTATATATATATATATATATATATATATATATATATATATATATATATATATATATATATATATATATATATATATATACATACTGTGTGTGTGTATATATACTATGTGTGTATAAGGTCTTACTTTCATAAGACCTGATTTGTTAGCCATGCAACTTCATTAAGTGTATAAATGATCTTCATTCATTAGTTTTTCCGAACTTAATTCTTACACAAAGCATTATCATTTAGGGATCTTGATTTCAAATCTTCTTTGTTATATTCTTTGCTTGTTGAAGCCCAATAATTTGGCGAGGGGTGGCCACAGCTGACCATCCGATCCATACATTATTTTGGCACAGGTTTTATGCCGGATGCTCGTCCTGACGCTACCCTCATGTTATA
Source organism: Clarias fuscus (assembly GCA_030347435.1). Taxonomy (NCBI): domain Eukaryota; kingdom Metazoa; phylum Chordata; class Actinopteri; order Siluriformes; family Clariidae; genus Clarias; species Clarias fuscus. The sequence continues at coordinate 11,848,127 of CM059204.1, read as the reverse complement.
TCCAGGCTTGAGACCATGACTGCGCTACCTTATTCCGAAGGGTTATTATTTTGTAGTATTTCTGTTCCTTATCATTATAAGACCCTTTTAATCCTCTGCCTTTATCCCCTTGCAATCCACCCCTAACCTCAAAACATTAGGAGATGTAATGTAACTGCAAGCCAAATACAGAGGCTCTTATAGAGGATTATGGGAAGGGCTTGTAAACTTTTTATAAAATACTCTTTTTCTTTTTTGCTGGTTTGCTTTGTTTCGTGACATGCCTGGACACTAGTCATTTTAGTCATACTGGGGGATAAAAAAGCTGATTAATCTTAGAAAAACCTACTTCGAATGTGATTCAACAGAAACCAGTTATCTCGCAGGGGCTGATGCTTGTTTGAAGATGCCTTCTGTGTGATTTATCGTCATTACACATAATAATACCTCAGGGAGTTTCACGTTCTGCTGACAAGTCAACTGAAATAATTTTACATAGCACAAACCCCCCTGAGACAATATGTCAAGCTTAAAGCCAATAAATCTTCAGTGTAATCACTGGTTTATGACAGCGCTGTGATTCCTTAACCAGTATGGGTTAATTTAATGGAAGGTCAAATGTTTTGTAAATTCCACTGATCATTAGGCAGATTTTGGAAAGTTTAACACCTCACACTTATTGTATGTTCTTGACTAATTCATATGATAAGCCGAATAATATGCCTTAACTTGGATAGCATGCATACCAGGGAGTATAAAGGATAAACCTGAATCTGAAAACAAACGCAACAAAACAAATCAGCTTAAAAAATTGTTAGATGAGGCAAGACATAATGTCATCTAATACATTTCCACATTCTTAAAGTCTCACTCGTACTGCTTTGTCCTGTGTACAGGGTCACGGAGGCCTGGAACCTAACCTAGGAGACTTGGGGCACAGAGCAGAGGGGGTACACCCTGAATAGGGTACCAATCCATCACAGCTTCTTAAAGTCTGTTTTATTCAATTTATTTATATGTGAGCCCTTGAAGCATTAGTAAGGGTGGTGCTAAAAAAGATCAAATTAGCAAGTTATGATTGTTTAATATTCTGAAATCATACTACAACCTCGCTCGATGGTGCTTCACAGTACAGATACATAACGGTACAAAATGTACATCGAAAGTAACCTAAGGTTCTTCAAGGACAGAGTCAGTCATCTGACCACAACAAGGTTTTTCTTCACTTACTGTACGAAAGAAAATCTGACGGCAGCAAGACCGACAACAAGCAGCAACTGAAGGAGGCAGAAAAAAAGCAAAGCAGCTCAGGAGTGGAAACTCAGCATGCAGTAATGTACTGTACATGATGTTCCAGACTTTGGGTTGTCACTAACAACTAAGAATTTGCATCAGAGTACTGAAAAAAAGGTATTTTTTTTAAAAACGCTTAATGTTGTTGTTGTTGTTGGTCTTTCGGATGCTCCCGTTGAGGGATCGTCACAGCAGACCAACTGATCCACACTACGACTTGGCACAGGTTTAACACCGGATGCCCTTCCCGATGCAGCCCTCCTATTTTATCTGTAGTTGGGACCGGTACCGCAGCCAGTGGCTGGGGTTTGCATGGCATGAAAGAAACCTACCTATGACACTGAACATCTACACTTCCATCATATCTTGGTCATTGTGGTCTTAAGAGTCAAAGCCACTGTCCATGTACTGTAATTTGAACATGACAGTAAATGTCTAGAACTGCATATTCTCATGAATAGTAAAAGTTGTTTAACTTAATAAAAAGGCTGTATTCAACTACTTAATACTATTCCAAAATACTGAATGTGTGCAAAATGTAGGCTATTTACAAAAATTTGGTAAAATCATAAAAAAATAATGTTTTGTCCGTCATTCTCTTCCTTACTATGTTGTTGTCTGCCACCCTAACCACCTGACCTCTAAACTTAGTCTCTTTTCACCACTTTCCTGCAGTTATGACTTAGCTAGAAAACTAAAGGAAGAGTTTTTATTTTATTTCTTTTTTTTTTTTTTACATTTTTTTTTTTACGTAAGCTCTTTCTCTCAAAGTTTGGCAACCGCATGGCTGATCTTCCTCCCACTAATAATAGCCCCAATTTCAATCCAAGATCCAGACCCAGTGTGGGCGTCTGTTTGTCTGGCTCTTTTCCTACTTTTCAACCAGTGGGTGTGTCCTCAGATCAACATCCTGTTTCAGGTCATCTTCCAAAAATCGTCTCTGTGTGGGTGGGGGGGGGGTGGGGGCATCTGGGGATGTAGTCTGAGGAAGGGAGACAAGCAAGTCAGACTTTCTTTGTGCTTGCTGCTGATCCTGAAAGTTTCAGCACGAGATTTACCCAGGAACACGATTGATTACAAATGACCCAGACTTTCTCTCACAGGTTGGAGACGTAAGGCTCGTTTGACTGTTGTACGGTAGAATGCAGTATCTTTTTTAAGAATCTCTTCATAAAGTATGTATCCACATTCACATGGGAATCAGCAGCAGCCCAGTGAGTTTTAAAGATTCACTTTGGACTATTGATACTGTAAGAACATCAGGGGGTCAAACCCCAGCACCACCAAGCTACCACTGTAGAGCCGTTGAGCAAGGCCTTCAACTACTGCGATGTATAATAAGAGCAAATGTAAGCAGATAAGGGCGTCTGGCAAATGTCATAAATGTGATGCAAATGGGACAAGGCCACACGCACAGTCGGAAACACATGGGGAAATAAGGGAAAACGGTTATATGTGGTAGAAATCCAGAAGCATAAATGTTTTTGATTTGTGCCTAGCAAATGTTCCAGATTTTAACTAAATGGAGACACAAAATAGAGGCATCAGATGTAGTCAATGTGCTGATGAAAGTGGCACATTGGAGAAAGACCAAAGGACGTTTTTGCAATTTCCAACAACTACCCACTTTCAGAGAGCCCGTGCCTACTGAACACTCAGACTCCATTTCTTGGCTGGCAGGATTGGAACAGGATGTAATTCTTCTTCTGTTGTAGCCCATCTGCTTCAATGTAATGAGATGTGAGTGGTTATTTGATTTACTGTAGACTTCCTGTCGGGTTGAAAGACTCTGGCCATTCTCCTCTGACCTCTTAGCGTTCCCACCCACAGAACTGCAGCTCGCTAGATGTTTTTTTTTTTGCTTTTGCTCTTGCACTATTCTGTGTAAACTCACTGCACTGTGTGAAAATTCCTGAGCATCAGCAGTTTCTAAAAATACTCAGACCAGCTCATCGGACACCTTCCACCACGCCATAGTCAAAGTCATAGAGATCATATTTTTCCCAATTCAGATGTTCGATGTGAACCTTAATGGAGCTTCTTTGAACTTAGATTTTGGACAACCAGATTTTAAATGTATTTTATTTTCCTTGTGCACACCTACTTATGACCTTTAATGAAGAAGTTAGTTACAACCTTTTAACTGTGGGAATAAAAAAGAAAGAAACAAACATTGCTAGCATTGGTGCATCAGAATTTTTATATGCTAATTATGCTTATGGTGCCATTCAGTAATAAGCTAGTATAACAAAATTATGCTTACATGACATCATAGACACACTGCCCAGTCTTCACATTAACATTGATTATTAATTAGACAGTGGAACCTCGGATTGCGAGTAATGCGTTTGCGAGTGTTTCGCAAGACGAGCAAAGATTTTTAATAAATTTTGACTTGAAATACGAGCAAGTCTTGGTTTACGTAGTATCGTGTATCACGCATGCGCACTTGTTTTGACACATGATCACAACTAAGCCAATGATTTTTCTCTCTTTTGCACTGCGGAATTGTGGGTACTCGTTTCCTCTGCTGGGTCTTAGTGCTCATCTCTTACTGGTATAATCAACATCTCCCTCTCTGTTTCAGTGTGTCTCCTATGTGTGTGTGCGCGCGCGTAATTTGACACTGACACACACACACACACACACACACACACACACACATACGCACACTGACACACATACACACGCACACACACACTCTCGCCTTTACACCCCCTCCCTGGCTTCACACACACACATACAGACACACACACTCTACTTTACACAGAAAACTCTGCTCTTTCGCGATTCTTTTCAAAGGTAAGGTGCTGGTTCATTTGTTTGTTTGTTTTTTACTTTACAGCAGTGATTCCGTTAGTATGCGTTCACGAGAGTGGCATTAAGAGAGATTTCTTTTTTTTTTTCCTGTTAAAACAGTGTTTCCGTTGTGTGCGTGTTTGTGAAACTTAAAAAGCGAGGTCCGATCCCACTGGAAAGACAACGCAGTGTGTGTGTGTATTGTGTGTGAGAGTGAAAATTAGGACAACCTGAAAACTATTCATTTCCTTGTTAGAAAACGTGAATATATCGACTTCTTCTTATTCTTGTTTTAATTTGTTACAGTGGATAAAGAGTATTGAATTGCTTGTAACAACAAAAAATCTGTTTTTCCACTTATTAAACAAAAAATCTTCAAAAATGCATGTTTCAACTAAGGAAAAAGTTAGGACACACCCATATTTATTCATCCTTAAAATGATTAAAATGACCTACAGGTGTACCACATCAGGTGCGAATGATAACATCATGACAGAACATTTTGAAGGAGGCGTGCCTGACTTAAACCTTAAACTTGGAGACTTCTTGCAGGGTGAGTTTGCTTGGATAGCCTGACCTGGACATGTTGCTGCTTGTCTTAAATGTTCTCCACATTTACTGTAAATGGCTGATTTAAAAATGATTTTGACATCTACCAAGCTTGTAAGCATCTACAATCTCCTTTTTGAAGGCCTCTAAGAAGCTCTTTGGATCTCACCATGTTGATACCATTCACTTTGACAATTAAGAGCAAACCAAAGTAAATGTCCAAGTTTTTTGTTTGTTTGTTTCAGAGGTTTTTTTTGTCTGAAGTGATTTTTGTTGTTGTTACATGCAATTTCATTCCCTTTATCTACTTAAAAATAATAATAAAACAAGATCAGAAATTAATATGTTGACATTGCCTAATAAAAAATCAATATTTAATTTAATATTTAATATTTTCACATAAGTGTATATGAGAGAAAGAGAGAGATTATTTTTTTAAGAACACAGTACTTATCACAATCTATTTTTACTCAATGTGTTTAGTATCAGTCCTGTGAGTTCTCAATAGGGTCCAGATTGACCCTATTCCAGAGCGATGGGTGCATCAGGGTAAGACGGGAAGTGCATGAAGCGATGCTCCTGCGATCCTGCATGGTGCCCAATGTTCATTACAACCCTCTGGAGGAAATGTTATGATGCTTCAGTTGGTCAGGTCTAGGCTCAGCAGCATTACGTGTCAGTGAGTCAGTCAGCTGACTTCATTTTACTATCTGGCCGAGGAGTATACAGCGCATACGGTACAGTGCAATAATCTCTTGGCATTTAGAACATTTCGAGACATGCCCTGCTGTTGGTCTTTCTAACTTTCATTTTATCTGACATGAGAGTGACGTGTCATCTTATTCCACTCATCCTCCTGCACAGTTCTCTCCGATGAACAACCAAACACTGCGTCTATGAAATGTCTCATACAATGACAGCCCCTGCCTCAGGAAGACAAACTCCATGTATCGTGGAGCTGCCAACTACTACGCTTGTCTGTGTCAGACGTGATGATGTACACTGACCTGAGATGCAAGAGCTCTTTACATACTGGTTTGACAGGCCATGATTATCTGACCACCGCAATGTTGTCATTTCCATTTGTTTTCTCTGCATGTATTATCCTCATTAGCATCCTGTGCATACATAATTCTGTTTTTAACGTGGGCAGGACAGTACCGTCTCCTGCTCCTTTCTTCCTGCTGACAGTTATGATTTATGAATTTACATAGCGAATTTGTGTCTTTGTTTATAACACATTATTCACACTATGATGATGGATGTTGTAGTGATGCAATAAATATGTAAATTGCATTGACTTTTTTATATATATTTGTCCCTTTATGGAATATCCCTTTATATCCATAATGGAATAATCATGATTGCTGATGATCTATTAGTCATTTTAGGCTATGAAGTATTAGTCAGTAATTGAGACTCATCTTTGTAAGAACTGCGTTCACAGCAGGAAGCCCAACACTTTATGATGTTATATGTATAGTTGTGTTTGGGCAGTGACCTTAGGATACACTTGTTTTTGAAAGTTGACTTTAGTAAAAAATTTCCTTGCAATACTTACTCACTCAGACATCATCTATACCGATAAATCCTGTATTGAGGGTCACGGGGGGCCTGGAGCTTATCCCAGGAGACTTGGGGCACAAGGCGGGGTACAACCTGGACAGGGTGCCAATCCACCGCAGGGCACAGACACACACACACACTCATTCACACACTATGGCCAATTTGTGAATGCCAATTAACCTAACCTACATGTCTTTGGACTGTGGGAGGAAACCGGAGTTCCCGGAGGAAACCCACCGAGCACGGGGAGAACATGCAGACTCCATGCACAGGGAGACGGGAATTGAACCCGGACACTGGAGGTGCAAGGCGACAGTGCTAACCACCGTACCACCTTCCTTGAAATAATGACACAAAATTTTGAATGAACGTTGCAAATGCGACCTCAAAACAACACAACTGGTTTATACGCAGTATTTTCATAGTTAATAATAAAAGTAATAAGCTCCTGTTGTACTACTTTTCTATAATACAACATATTTCTTGTCTATAACCGTTATATTCCTATTACTACACATACAGTTTTGTAGGGCTTCTTTGCCGGCAGACATGGCTCACGTTTCGCATTAAAGATTTTTCTGTCATTTGTAATTAGTTTAAAGAATTCTGTGTAGACAGATCATTCACATAGACATGGACTTTCTATTGGTAATGAATGATTACTAGAAATGGGGGGAAAATCTATTAATTTACATTGCAATTGCAATACATGTATCATTTTATTTAACTAATTTTGACTTCATATACTGTACGTTTGAACTTGAAGTGGTTAAAATGTTGCTGTTCCTCAGGTAGGGCATTAGGAGCAAATTATTTGCAACTTGCCACAAACCCTTCTTCTTTTGTAATTTAATTATAAAAGTGAAACACTCATATAATCTAGATTCATTGCATGTACAGTATATTAAATATTTCAAGTCTTTTTGTTTTAATTTTGTTACAACTGTTACAAAAGCATGGCATATCAGAATATTAGAATATTTCTTAACTATCATAATTATCAGAATGGCACAGAAATCATAAAACTACAGTATGTTAATTTGTGCACGCAGCACTTGGTCAGGGCTCCGTTAGCGTGAATTACTGCATCGGTGCGGCATGCCATGGAGGCGACCAGCCTGTCGGACTGCTGAGGTGTCATGGAGGACTAGGTTGCTTTGATGGCAGCCCTCAGCTCATCTGTAATGTTGGGTTGACTGTTTTTCATCTTCCTCTTGACCAATACTCCATAGGTTCAGGCTGCACAATCAAGCACCGTCATTTTAGTTTTGGCAGAATGTGCAGGTGCTAAGTGTTGCTGTAAAAGGAAATCAGCATTTCCATAAAGCTGGTCAGAAGACGGATGCCTGAACTGCTTTAAAAACTCCTGGTAACTGGCTGTGTTGACTTTGGACTTGATAAAACACAGTGGACCAACACCAGTAGATGACTGGCATGGCACCACAAATCATCACAGACTATGGAAACTTCAAACTGCTTGGATTCTGTGCCTTTCCAATCTGTCTCAAGGCTTTAGCACTTTGATATCCAAATGAAATGCAAAACTCACTTTCATCTGAAAACAGTCCAGATCTTTTTCTCCTTAGCCTAGGTACAGTAAGACACTTCTGATGTTGTCTCTAGCCCATTTCCTGAAGACATCTGTGCATGGTGGCTCTGGATGCACTGACTCCAGCCTCTCTCCACTCCTTGTGAAGCTCTCCCAAAGTTTTGGGAGAATTTTCTTATGCCTGTGGGCATCCCTGTTGCTTGTGCACATTTTTCCTCTACACTTTTCCCTTTCAGTCAACTTTCCATGAATATGTTTCAATAGAACAGCTTCTTGCCCAGCAATGTATTGTCACCCTGTCCAGGGTGTACCCCATCTCATGCCTTAGGTCTCCTGTGATGGGCTCCAGGCCCCCCGCGACCCTATATATAAATAAAGCGGTACAGACGATGAGTGAGTGAGTGAGTGAGTGAGGATAACAGCTTCTGTGGCTTACTCTCCAAGTTATAATTGTAATAAAGAAAAAATAAAAATACTTAACATGCATGCATATATTGACAAGGTTCAGACAAGGTTAAATACTGTTCATAGAAAAAGTCAAATACATTACCCATTAAATTAATATATACACTTGCATTTCCTAAGCTATGAAAGTGCATTCTGTCTTCAGTAATCAGTTTCTGGGTTAAGGGCATTGAGCCAGAAGTATAATGTAACACTGGGCAGTTTAAGTGACAGAAAGCTTTTAAATAGAGATCATTTCCTTTCTTTCGAGAGCCCTTATTGTACTGTTTGAACCCACAGCTTTATTAAATCTTCCTTTCTCTCCTCTTTATGGATCCTAAACCCGGCTCTCTGCTTGAAAGGCTTTAGCAGCCATTTAATTAAAGAAAAATTGCACTTGGCTGATAAAAGCCCTTCTGGATTATTAATTCAGTCAAGCTCAGCTGCATTTACAGTTCAAAGCTTGTTTTCACGCAGCTGCCACATTCCCTTCTATAAGACTTCCCTATTTTGGTTCTATGTGATTTGATTTGATTAATTTCTTTATCTTTCTTTTATTTCACTGTTTAAAATGCTGTGGGTAGTGATGTAGAGGAAATTCCTCAGTTCATCTTCATTGGAGGTCTTTTCTGCATGATGCTTCTGTAAAAGGCTCTGACGCCGTAGCATCCCAGGGATCAAGTGTGTCATGCTTCAGGTGATGTTTTACAGGACACAGATTGGTGACCTGACATTCTCCTCCAGGTTTTTTTTTTTTTTTTTTGGTGGAGAGCAGAATTTTCGGTTCCAACAATTTATCCAGTCCCTGTACCATCAATGCATGTGCACTTTATCACTACTATATATATATATGCCATGTGTCACCTGTCTGCACAGGGCATAGGCGACACACAGGGATCAGTATCTTGCGCCTGCCTTGTCACACTTTTCTTCTTTACAGTAACAGTGAGAAGTTTGATATTGTGGCCAAACAGGAATACAAAGTAACATTACAAGGTGGCATTTTCTTTTTGTTGTGGTAGACCAGAGCTGAAGGTATATTCAGAAGAAGTTGATTTGCTATGGTGTCGCTCTGATTATCTCCCTCACTGAATTCATATAGGAATAAGATTACTGTATTCTACTGTTCATGTATGGCAAATGAATGTAGTGTCATGGACAACTGGCCTGTATAGACAATGTTGAATACTGTACAAGCATATGTGAGTGTCACGCACGTGTTGGTGTCATCATGCGTCATTGTCACATTGTTCACAACTTCTCCTAACCCACTCATGGGATTTTGAGCACACCTTCACAGAACCTTTATTAGAAATAAATTAATTGTTAGAAGTGGGTATGTTACACATCTTCCTTGGAATACTACTGCATTTTTTTAATATATCTTTTTTACGTATGGCTATGGCACTGTGAAGTTCCAGAGCTTTAGAACTATTGAGAGCTTTTAGCCTACTTCACCTTTGGTGTAAGGTTCTGTTTAAGTGATGGTTAGATTTGACTGGGCCAGGAGTAACTAAGCCTGGGTAGCGCTAGTGTAACTGAAACCAGGATTGTTCTCTTCAGAACTTGTGCACAGAAGTACACAGACATGTTTTTTCGTCGAGTGATGACGGTAAAGTCACCATATGACTCCTTGTGTGTTGGGTTTAAAAGGTCACTTCATGACACTTTTGGGACCAATATGTCAGCGCTGGTCTGTCATTAAGTCGTAAACCCATGGCTATGTACATATTCTTGCATGAATTTTAATGTTCCAAACAGTCAGAATGGCTAACTTTGAAAAGTAGTGAAATATCAAAGTATTTACAGTGGAACTTTCGATTGCGAGTAACGTGGTCTGCGAGCTAAATTTTTAGTAAACGAGCGAAGGCTTGATATACGAGTAGTATGCATGTGCTTTGTCTGCCGAGCGTCACGTGATCACAACTGACCCAATGGTTCTTCTCTCTTGCATAGTTCAGAATTATGGGTAATCCTTTCCCATGCTCAGTCTCAGTGGGTGTGCGTCACTCTAATAAACAACATTTGTTCGCGCATGTACTGTTTACTATAACATTGTGACTGTGTGTGCGTAAAGCAAAAGCAAGTGTCATTAGAGAGGTTCCTTGTTAAAGAAGTTTCCCGTCAGAGCAGTGTTTCTGTTAGGTGTGTGTGAGTCGTCCTACACAGTAGCCCCCTCCCTCCTCCTTTCTTACTCTAGCTGCGCACAGACGCACACTAACAGAAACACTGCTCTGTCGGGATTCTTTTCAAAGAGAAAGTGCAGGTTAATTTGTTTTATTTTTACTTCATATTTTGTCTTAATTATTTTTATATTAATATTTTTGGGCTGTGGAATGAATCACATCACTATTTCTTATGGAGAAATAAGCTTTGACGTATGAGTGTTCTGATATACAAGCATGTTTGGGGAATGAATTATGCTCACAATTCATGGTTTAACAGTATAAGACAAATCCTTTGCTCGTCTTTCTGTTTGCTTCTTGTTTCTGTGTTCCAACAGACCAATCATATCATTGATGTCATATGGCCCGCTGTGCCACAGTGACCTATTCACCCCAAGGCATCAGGTTCATGTCACCCAGGTCCTAAGACTGCAAAGTTCCTACCATCATATTCAACTGTTGGTATGATGTCAATTAATATTGAGTGTTGTGTTAAAGTTACACCCAGTATCACAGGTTAATCAGATGTGTCTGGTTTGCCCCAGCCAGATAAAGCAAGTCTGCATGTGGGTTATACAGTATGTTGACGCTTATAATGCTATGATTTCATTGGATAATTAAATCGTCCTCATTGTCATTATTATTACGTACATAGCATGGAAGTCATGCCTCAGACACCTGAATGAGTCACGTGACCGAATTGATGATGAGAGACTGCTGGTCTTGTTTTGTTTCGACAGTGTTTTATAAGAAGCCCCCTGGCAGCCTAGTGGCCCAGAAATTTCAATTAATAAAGATTCTCTCTCTCTCTCTCTCTCTCTCTCTCTCTCTCTCTCCCTCTCTAATCCTTTTAATCAGTGCATGTGGATGTGGCTCCATTTGGAATTTTATTTCACATCCCCCCCGAAATGCACGCATGCAGACAAAACCGTCACGCAGACATTCTGACTGAAACAATTTACCGTCTGGCGGCTCACCCCCTGCCGAGGCTTATAGGATATGTTTACCATATTTTTCAGACGCGCAAACATGTTTCTGGAATATGAGGCGAGCTGCTTTAATAGGACAAATCAATACACAATGTTTCACCGAACTGTGCCGGTTTCTGTGCCAGGCCATTTTTATTGTATGTGACGCTTACTGTGCCTCTACTGCACTGAGTGTTGATGATGATACAGCCTAGTTTAGTGTCACTTTTGTTAGTTTGAATCACACACACATTTTCTACACATTTCTGGAGCTCAGTCTTTAGCAATGTGATTAAACCTAATCAGCAGAAGCAGCTGCGAGACAATGATGATACTGCTCTAATTGTTTTATTCAGATGCTATACAAGTGTGTGTGTGTGTGTGTGTGTGTGTATATATATATATATATATGTGTATATATATATATATATATATATATATATATATATATATATATATATATATATATATATACACAGTATATTTAAAATAAAATTCATGATTTATTTCTAAAGAAATGTGTTCGGTATATTTTTAGCCGTTAAACTGGAGCTGACGTCCTTCGTGCTGTCTCGGGTTTATATAATGAGAGAAATCCTCCATTTATTTTTCTAATTTTCATAAGCTATTTTGCAAGACCAGGATAATTAATACACACACAACCGCACACACTGCACAGTCATGCGCGCAGACAATTCGCTATTAGATGAACAACCTCTAGTATTATCTTCATCTCACTGGAGAGTGTGTGTACAGTAGATAGTTGGATTTCATCACTGACTTACAGTATGAGTTATTTAACGTGTTTAACTTGTTAGAAGCAGTTATGAATAGATTAAAGTATACGGTGCTGCCTTTGCTGAGTGTATGGAGCTAGTCGAGCAAGTTCATCTATAATTCAGTTGATCAGAATCTCCGGGCTTTTCTGTGGGATTGAACTGGACGGGCTTGGTCTTCTCCCAGGCCCAGTTCTCTAAGCTTAGTATCCAGGTAGGTGGGGTGTCGGTGTCTACATCAGCATCCTCACGTGGGTATCCTTCTGTTCTAAATGACTAATTAAAGTGTGTTATGTTGTGTGCTGGAAATTCCATTTTGTTGATCTGTTTTTTTTTTGTTTTTGTTTTTTTTGTGAGAGCATGGTGCGGATCAGGGCTTTAATGGATCTCTCGGAACACTTACTGATGATGCGAGTCAGTGCAGCAGGGCACCAGTCTTTCAAACAAACCACAGTGTTGCGCTTGGGGCTTTCTTGTTGTTGCATGTGACTGTTGCGGATAAGATGACGCTCCGATATGAAATTCAGCGTTTTTAACAATTGTCATTGTCTCGAAGCAGCTTTACACAATCAAAATAATTATTTAACTTTGTATGAAATGTGAATGTGTATGAATCAAAATGATGAGCGCTGGTAACCTGCTGCATGGGCGCCATAAATGTTGCAAGCATCTGAAGAACTTAATGTGTTCTTTTGCAACATGGCATGGACCTACATGGTCAAAGCACAGGCATGAAGAGGTCCTTGAGATCTACACCGACATAGCAACAACGCAGTGACATCCCAATGATGCCTGGGCCAGAACGCTGCCCAATGCTCGTAGTACATGATTGAGCCGTTAACTTAGTAATGTTGTTAACTGGTAAG
>CM059204.1:11675173-11830173 GCA_030347435.1 Clarias fuscus | reverse complement strand
GCGTTACAGCACAAGGCCAGTGAGCTGCGGCAGCAGCAGGCAAGAGCTGTGGCCATAGAAGTGGAGGCAGCAGTTGCGTTTCCAGGTCCCAAGAAACCAAAGCCTTGAAGGAGAGATATGCCGTCAGCCGTTTCACATCTAGCAGCCCCGCCCCCCTCGCATTCCTTTTTGATGGGGTGGCCTCATGACCAGGCTGAATGAGCTTGTTAGTTTCGGTTTCTCCTTATGCGAAAGGAGCGAAAATTGAGGGTGCGTGCCAGTCACGCGCAAAACCGTGACAACGACTACTGACTTTGCTAGATTTAATCTGCCCAGCTTTTCTTCAGAGAAGTGTTCAATATACAGTAATAGCTTGGCCCTATGCCTATGTCTACTAATGTATGTCCTAATGTTCAGTAGAAAAAAAATAGCTCTGATAAGGGTAGAAGCTTAGTCTAGGACCGGCACAAAGGGAATGAAAATGTCAATTTTTGTTATTTAAATTGGCAGGAAGAAATGCTGCATTTCAAAATCACTGAATGCTCAACCAGGAAAAAATATTGTAAAAAATGTTGAAAGGCAAAACCAACACATTTAGAGTGTTGGTAAAGTAACCGGCATGAATCTGCTGTAGTGTTGTTTTGAATAGAAAAGTGATTATGCAGTGCCTGTAATTAGACTGCAATAAGGGTATTTAGTGTGACTGTGATAAATGATGGGAGGAATGTGTGTGGTTCTGCATCTGGAAAGCAGTGCTGACTTCATTACAAGTTACCATGCAAAGTTAACTTGTAATTGGATCACTTATGGTTGCAGAAGCGTTTTGACTTAATGAGCCAGCTTTGAGCCAAGGACCACAAACCCATCTGTAATTTACGGAGCATTCAAACAAATTTATTTAATAACATATAGCCACAGCAGGCCTCATGGTAACAATTTAACACTGATGGTTAAAGATTTTTTTTTTTAGAAGGGATTCCAAAATGTAGAAAAACGATAAGTACAAGTATATTTACAGTGAAAGGAAACATATATATTTTTGGATACTCTCTTGTTAATCTAATGGAGCTAATGGAATCGCCTTGCACCTCCAGGGTCTGGGTTCGATTGTTATCAGGCTCTGATGGATGCACAACATATAATACTGTATAAAGTGCCATGAAAATTTGTCCCTGAATTTGTATATTTTTTGTCATGCTTAAATGATCGAGGTCATCAAAGGAATTTTGCCATTGCATGAAGATAACCTGAATAAATACAAAATGCAGCTTTTAAATAACGATTATTCATTTCAGTTTGCTCAATTTGTGGATAATTTTTACTTCGCTGGAATCCCAAAGCCTCGATGGCTTGGTAACCCTTTCCAGACTTACTGTAAACATGTCAGTTACTTTTGTTTCTCATCTGTCCTTAAATTTCTTTCGATTTCTTTTTTAGATCTTTTAGCATGCTTCACTTCAGACAGGTTCTAATTGAGCGATTTCTTGATTCAACAGGTCTGGCAGTAAGTAATCAGATCTGGAGGATGCAAGAGAAATTTTACTCAGCTTTCCAAAAATCGCAGTTTACGTTGATCAATTTTCATGAAAAACTGCATTTTGTATTTACTCAGATTATCTGTGTGCAATATTAAGAAATTGTTTAATGAGCTCAATCATTTAAGTGCAACACACAAACACACACACATTGTATTGAAGTTAGTGCATTGGCTAGTTCACACAAAGCCTTCCTGTGTCATTTTGGCAGTGTGTTTGGAGACTTTGTCTTCTCCCCATATTTAGTTTCTTGGCTGATAAGCTTAAATTCTTCTCACATGATGTATGGTGTACATCACTCCCCATTCATGTTTCCTTTGATAAGGTGGAATGCTACACTGTGGTGTGTAGAGAAGCAGCTCCATATCACGATGCTCCCACCACTTTTTCCGTGCCTCCCTGTGGGTGTGATGGTGTTCTTGTGATCATCTGAGCAACCCTTCCTTTTTGGAAACACTTCAAGCTGAGTTACTGTGAAAATATTATTTTTGCGAATTCTGTTTGAGTTTTTCTTCCAAAAGCGTTTCCATTTGTTTAAATACTTTTTAACACAAATCTCTATTTGCTTTTTTTTTTCTTCTTTTTTTTTGTTTAGCAGATGAGTTCTGCTTGAGGTGTAGGAATGGAGATAATTCCATTGCAGTATATCGTTTATTGGTCTATGGTAACTGTTGTCCTTTCAAGTCACCCTGTAATTCTTTTTGATAAGATTCTTTTTCTTCTTTTTCACTGACTGAGGTGTTTAATTTCATTCAATTTCATGCCATGCAGAAAGTAGCCATTATAAAGTTGGTGAATTGTACCAACAATACTCATATAATATGTGGCATGTAATTGATGCTTGATTGGTATCATGGGGCCCAGGGGCACCAGAAAAGATTCTGGGCCTCTTGATAGCTTAATATCCTGGGTTCAGTACCTAGACAAAGGCTGCATTGTCAATTGCCATAGCTTTTTTATGGGCCAACTGATGGGGTTTTGGAATCATGCTTACTTTTTTCTATTCTAAGGTCCGATCATAAAATTAACTAAAGCTCTTGACCTGTGTACACATGACTGTTTATTGACTGTGTTGCTACAGTATCACCTGATGCAGCCATAACATTAAAATTGCTGAAAGGTGAAAGAAATAACATTCATTATCTCATTACAGTGGCATCTCTCCAGAGGTAGAACAGTCAGTTAAAAAACAGTGAAAAAGCAGGATAAATGGGCAAAAGTCAGGATCTGAACCACTTTGACAAAAAATTGTGATGTCCAGAGGACTGAGTCAGAGCAACTCCAAAACAGCAGGTCTAGTGTGGTGTTCCTGGTATCAATCAGTCAACATTTATTTTTATACCACCTTACAGCAACCTTATTTGAACCAAAGTGCTTTACAGCATTAAAATAAATGACAATAAGATAGCAATAACATATACAAAATAAAACACAAAAAAATCATTATGCAGTGGTTAGTATGATGTGTCAGATGCAGAGGTGCATATGGGGCGGTCAGCCACACACCAGTCGAGGGCCCCCTTCCACCACCCTACAGTGGACACATGTGCACCCAAACTGGATCGTGGAGCAATGGACGAATGTGGCGTGTGGGTGTGGCTTATTTTTTGTAGAGATTGCACCAGGATCAAGCCAGCAGAGGTCTGATGTTCATTAGGATGTAACTTTGACACGTACCAGCTACCTAAACCTTGTTACAGAACAGGTACTCCCCTTCATTGTAGAGCTGTTCCCTAATGACTGTGACCTCCTTCAGGAGGATAATGCTCCCTGATACACTGCAAATAAGAGTCCAAGGTGGCAACATGGCTTTCCAGTTCCCGAGATCTCAATCAGATCCATCATCTGTGAGATGTGATGCCTTTACTTATTTGTCACAGTGAAATTCTTTCTTCACATATCCCAGTGTAACTGAGGTCAGAGGTCAGGGTCAGTCATGATACAGCACCCCTGGTGCAGATGGGGTTAAGGGCTTTTCTCAAGGGCCCTTCAATGGCAACTCGATGGAGCTGGGGCGCCAAAGGAACAAAAGGATCTGCCGCTAATGTTTCAGTGCTAGATACCACAGCACACCTTCAAAGGTCTAGTGGAGTCCATGGTTCATGATTATGCTGCTTGAAAATCATAATCACGATTATTTTAGTCAATACAGAGATCACGATTGTTGAACACAAAACTCATTGACTTTAGAAACATCATGCATTTTTTTTTTCACCCTGGTGTTTTTTAAATTGGAGAAAAATCATCATTATAATCATTAGAGGACAAAATTGTAACTGAAATTCGATTTATTTGCTCAGCCCGAGGTTTAAGCAGTACAAGGGGACCTATGGAATACTAGGCTGGTGGTTTTAACATTATGGCTGATTGGTGTACTGTACTGTGTGTCCCCTCACAAAAAGCTCTCGGTTATATTAGAGTGTGTATGCTTCTCCTAAATGAGCAAGACTGGTATATTGAAATGCTCCCATTTGTTCTAATAATTGCTCTTTCACCTTTTTCATTCTTTTTCACTTCCTCTCTGCTGTAATTTCCCCCTCTTTCCCCCTCCCACCCCATCTTTCCCCATCGTTCCTTTCTGTGCTCTGAAATTGAAATGGTGGAGGTGCTGCTGTCAGGTGTGCTGTGAATCACTTATGTAGATAACACCGCCGCCGCACTGAATAGCAATGCGCTTGACTGCGCGCCTCAGCCGCCAGAAGCCTTCGAGCTCCAGAGATCGAAGCTCCGTATTGAAGCTGCACCATACAGCCGGATGAATACGATTCAGCCATCAGTCGGCGCTCCTGGATTTAAAGGGGCATGCAGAAGTGGGGAAGCCAAAGGAGGGAGCATTATATAAAAGTTAAAATAGGTGTCGGTTGTAGGGTTAGTGAGATTCTTTATTAGATAAGGAACAATGGCAAAACGAAGCAAGTCACAGATTTTTGTCTTGCACAAAAGCATTTTTGTCCGTAGATACCCATAAACCCTGTGGTCTTGTATACAACAGACTTACTGTAGGAGATTATGTTCTTTTTTTTTTATGAGTAGGCTATGTATAATAATGATCTAATTGTTATCTCAGAGGGAAAACAATAAACTCTTACAGTTTAAACAGTGCTGCTCGGAGAAAGGCTTAATAGCAATGCGATGCTGTAATTGAAATATATAATCAGCATGATTATGAAGATGTCTGTGGACACTGCAGGACATTTTTGGGTGAGATCATTAACAACCACCGTGGTGCTTGTACTCTGGTGTTTTTTCTTCTTTTCATTTTTTTTTTTTTTTTTGGAAACGGAGCCTCTCACGGTGTGTGTGCCTCATTAGTGAGAGCTTCAGGTTGGATGTCGTTCTCTGAACTCAGCTTCTCCCTGAATCAGGCTGTGTGGATTCCCGCAGTGCGACGTCTCCCAACCTGGACAAACGGTCAAGTCAGTTTTGCTTGATTTTTCTGTAGCATTATCGCCATGTACACAATCTGAGGTTTAGATTAAAAAAAAAATAAGAGTGAGGGGGAGAGAGAGAGAGAGAGAGTGGTTGAGACCACCTTGATTTAAGCAATAACAACCTGGCAGGTCTTTAAAAAGGATCTCATGCAGCAAAAGCCGTTCACTAAATGCCTCAGTAATTCAGGCCCTCTGGGCGAGGCTTTTCTTTGGAGCCCCGGAGTTTGTCAGTGCTTCACATTAACAGTTAAGAATGCACTTAATGATCCACTTCAGAAATAAAGCATGTAAATCAATGCTTATGCACAAGTGACATAATGATGCTAATTATGAAGTGCAGAAATGTCGTGCTGCAAGAACACCTTATTTTTAGTCTACCTTCTTCCTAGAGCCCTTTCTGGAAATGTTTATTAAAAACATAAGTTGCTACAATATTTTCAGTATTTTTTTAATCTGAGGAACAGGAGTTTAACAGCTCCATCTAACATATGTATAAATTCACTAGTTCCCACAGCTGCCCATCATCATTGTACTGTAGATAGCGTTGACAAAAACACGACAAGGTGGCAAATGGTGTTAAGTTTGAAGTGAAGAAATTTATCCATTGTTGTTGCTGTTGTCATGCATTGGTTTGCACCACAGGTCTGGGAAGTCTCATTAAATATGGGCCTAATTTCCCAGGTTCTATTTTTAAAAACTGTTTAAAGAAACGGTGCATGCTAAACCCCACATCGAAGTGTGTAATAGCGGGTCATTTTCTCAATTTTCTCAGCTGGATTTGTTCATGCTCTTCTATAATGTTTTAAATCCAGTTCCACGGGGACCTCTAGCCCACCTTTACTTGCCGTTATATTCACGATTTCACTGTGTTTCTGGAGACCCTGACTGAGCAGGTTGTTCCCTCATTAGTCTGGTGCTATTTCATATGCAAGAGATTATACTGCCACTATATCCATTGATGTTCATTCAGAGTATTTATACAACCCCAACCTGCGCATATTTTGACCGGAGGTCCTCAGTTTAAAGATCAGAATGCATTAGTATGTGTGTCTCATTTTGAGGGCTGTATTCTTTGAAGGACATGGTCTAAGTGGTCTTTATACAGTAGGTTTGTGACCTTCACTGACAGCATAGACAGCTTTCACCCTTACTGTGGTGACATTAAAATATGAAGCATAAATTAACTATAACACAATAATGATCACATAAAATGAAAATAGTAATAATAAAAAAGGTTGTGCTGTAGGTAGAACACGGACATAAAACTTAAGACGTTGTGTAGCAACGAGTTTTTTTTTTCTTTTTTCTTTTTTTACGAAAGCCTTGTCTCTCAGGGAATGAATTTCACACACATTCTCTTTTTTTTGTGGTTGAATGTTTATAAGATTTATGTGGAGTCTTCATCATAGCCAGCAGAGAACCTGACTAGATTTGAGAATTTATATCACGGTCACAACAAGGTGAAAAAGTTTTTTTTTTTTTCTTTAAGAGCATCCTTGCAGTTCGAAATAAATCACTTCATGGCATTTCTGACGTACAAACTAGTAATGCGAAAGAATAGACTTTAGGGATGAAAAATCACCATACGATATACGATATCATACCTATATACCTATATGCTGTATTGTGATTCTGTAAGTAGCATGTTTTTTTTTTAAATATCCTAATTTATATATATATATATATATATATATATATATATATATATATATATATATATAATTTTTTTCAGATTTTGTTACAATTCCAAACAAACTTGGCATATAATTTTCTGTGTCCTGCCTCCCAATGTGTAAATAGTTTAGAGTGCACCACCTGCAGGATTTTAGAGAAACTGCAACCTCGTATCACCTCAAGTTTAAATGTACAGTGGAATCCTGGATTGCGAGCATAATTTTTTCCAGAAGTGTGCTCGTATTTTAAAACACTCGTACATCAAAGCAAATTTACCCCATAAGAAATAATGAAATCAAATTATTCGTTCCACAACCCCCCCAAAAAAAAAAAAAAAAAAAAAAAACATATATCATGCCACATAATACTTGATGATACTTGGTACTCATAAATCAAGGCTTGTTTTTCAAGTCAAAATGTATTCAAAATTTTTGCTCATCTTGCGGAACGCTCACAAACCGGGGTACTGGTTCTGAGGTTCCACTGTGTATAAATTATATATGAAAAGTCTTTGGAGTCAAAAACATGACAAGGTGGCAAATGGTGTTAAGTTTGAAATGAAGAAATTTATCCATTGTTGTTGCTGTTGTCATGCATTAGTTTGCACCAGGTCTGGGAAGTCTCATTAAATATGGGCCTAATTTCCCAGGTTCTATTTTTAAAAACTGTTTAAAGAAATGGTGCATGCTAAACCCCACATCGATACCGGGGTACTGGTTCTGAGGTTCCACTGTGTATAAATTATATATGAAAAGTCTTTGGAGTCAGTTTGGCGATACTTGCTGCACAAAAGAATTGCAATATGTAACTGAAGATGCTTTTTCTCTGTCTCTACTAGACTTGACGGAGGTAGTGGCAACCCTGTTGAGTCCTGTCTCTTCTTTAGGCTTTTATTTCTGGATTTTTAAATCCTTTATCTCCTTTTTAAGTTTTAGATGGGAAAAAATTAGTCCTTCAGGAACAAATCGACAGTCAAATGGTACGTTTTATTCCAGCTTACCCACCTAGACATAATGATTGTTTAGCAAAGGCAACGCTCATGGTCTACAGTTCTTCCTGAATCAGCGATGCCCAGTTTAACAGATAAGATGTCGAACATAATCTCTTACAGATTACACAATCTACATCAAATGACTGTCAGCTTTATTAAGAGTTATAGCTTGCAGGCGTGATGGAGCAGGCAAGGCTTTCCACTGTGGTTTGTGTCATTTGTTCAACAAGCTTTCTGATTAGTCGTAGCTGTGCAACAGGCTGTCTGCACATTTCACCTGCGAGCCAGTAACACTGATATGCCATGCGAAATGATGAGAGAGACATTTCTTTATTAAATCATGCACACATGCTGTTTGGCCATTATCCAGCAATACTGGTTTCAACTAGCCTGCTGATATAACCCTGAGATACAAAGATTTCTCAATTTTTTTAAATTATTTTTTTCAGTAAAGTTGTTCCACTGGCAATAGTGTGCAAGAATGCTTGTGCTGATTAGACTCCTGCAGAAGAGAGACAAAGGTCTGAGAAAGGTGTAGGTCATGACAGCCGCTCAGGACAGATTTTATAAAGTTGAAAATAACTTTAACTGACCTTCACTTTTTAAAAGCTCCACTTTAAAGAACTGCCTTGTAGGCATACTGTATCAAACAAAAAGATTGCATACAAAAGCTTTGCTTATTATTATCTAAAATTATTTTTCTGCTGGCGGCATGGAGGTGTAGGAGTTAGCACTGTGGGCTTGCACCTTCAGGGTCGAGAGTGCAAGTCCCACCTTCAGGAGTTTGGAGATACATGTTCTCACCATGCGTGGTGGCTTTCCTCCGGGGGTTCTGGTTTCCTTCAAAAGACATGCAGATTAGGCTAACTGGCATTCAGATATTCCCAGTACTATGTGAGTGAGTAAGTGTGTGCATGTTTATGTCCTGCAATAGACTGGCACCCCGTCCTGGTTCTACCCCTGCCTCGTGCCTCGAGGTCCATGAGATATGTCTCTGATATATTATATATACACACGTGGACAAAATTGTTGGTACCCTTCGGTCAATGAAAGAAAAACTCACAATGGTCACATAAATAACTTTAATCTGACAAAAGTAATAATTTTCAAAAATTCTATGAATGTTAACCAATGAAAGTCAGACATTGCTTTTCAACCATGCTTCAACAGAATTATTTAAAAAAATAAACTCATGGAACAGGCCTGGACAAAAATGATGGTACCCCTAGAAAATACTGAAAATAATGTGACCAAAGGGACATGTTAATTCAAGGTGTGTCCACTAATTAGCATCACAGGTGTCTACAATCTTGTAATCAGTCAGTGGGCCTATATATAGGGCTCCAGGTAGTCACTGTGTTGTTTGGTGACATGGTATGTACCACACTCAACATGGACCAGAGGAAGCGAAGGAAAGAGTTGTCTCAGGAGATTCGAAAGAAAATTATACACAAGCATGTTAAAGGTAAAGGCTATAAGACCATTTCCAAGCAGCTAGATGTTCCTGTGACTACAGTTACACATATTATTCTGAAATTTAAGATCCATGGGACTGTAGCCAACCTCCCTGGACATGGCCGCAGGAGGAAAATTGATGACAAATCAAAGAGACGGATAATCCGAATGGTAACAAAAGAGCCCAGAAAGACTCTTAAAGAGATCCAAGGTGAACTTCATGCTCAAGGAACATCAGTGTCAGATCGCACCATCCGTCGTTGTTTGAGCCAAAGTGGACTACATGGGAGACGACCAAGGAGGACACCATTGTTGAAAACAAATCATAATAAAGCCAGACTGGAATATGCCAAACTACATGTTGACAAGCCACAAAGCTTCTGGGAGAATGTCCTATGGACAGATGAGACAAAAATGGAACTTTTTGCCAAGGCACATCAGCTCTATGTTCACAGATGGAAAAATGAAGCATATCAAGAAAAGAACACTGTCCCTACTGTGAGACATGGAGGAGGCTCTGTTATGTTCTGGGGCTGCTTTGCTGCATCTGGCACAGGGTGTCTTGAATCTGTGCAGGGTACAATGAAATCTCAAGACTATCAAGGGATTCTAGAGAGAAATGTGCAGGCCAGTGTCAGAAAGCTGGGTCTCAGTCTCAGGTCATGGGTCTTGCAACGGGACAATGACCCAAAACACACAGCTAAAAACACCCAAGAATGGCTAAGAGGAAAACATTGGACTATTCTAAAGTGGCCTTCTATGAGCCCTGACCTCAATCCTATTGAGCATCTTTGGAAGGAGCTGAAACATGCTGTCTGGAAAAGGCACCCTTCAAACCGGAAACAACTGGAGCAGCTTGCTCATGAGGAGTGGGCCAAAATACCTGCAGAGAGGTGCAGAAGTCTCATTGACAGTTACAGGAATCGTTTGATTGCAGTGATTTTGCCTCAAAAGGTTGTGCAACAAACTATTAAGTTAGGGGTACCATCATTTTTGTCCAGGCCTGTTCCATGAGTTCATTTTTTTTCATAATTCAGTTGAAGCATGGTTGAAAAGCAATGTCTGACTTTCATTGGTTAACATTCATAGAATTCTTATTTATTATTACTTTTGTCAGATTAAAGTTATTTCTGTGACCATTGTGAGTTTTTCTTTCATTGACCGAAGGGTACCAACAATTTTGTCCACGTGTGTAGAGTGTGCGTGAGAGGGAGTAATGTTCTATTTGTTAAAAAAGCAAAGAACAAAAACATCTGATGTCTTATTGTCTGATATTTAACAAGGTTTGTTAATGACTGTGGTGTGCAGGAATGCACCATGGTGAATGACAATGTAAGGTGTTGTACAGTAGTATTATTTTTTACTGAGCATCCTGCAGGACTAGCCACGGTCCCTCTGAGAAGCATCTGTTTCTTCTTTAATGCATGCAAAATCCAGTTAAAACTAAGTGTGTACAAAAAAAACTTTTCAGAAAAGTACTGTAGATGATGATAATGATGATCGCTATTACAATTTTAATGAAAGAAAAAATGTAATTAATAACAGTTTATTTCTACAATGTATCTAGAGGTGCAGGAAAAGCCGTCATGTCAAGTCCTATATACATGTACAGTATTTCTGCCCATAGGGATAACAGATCGAGTGCTAGCTGTGTTATCTCGAGGTGTTATCTCCATAGTGACAGTCAGGGCCTCATTAGTGTACATCGTCTTTTTAATTATTGATCTGAGATTTAGCGATAAAGCACTCAGAGGAAGCAGCAACTCCCTCTCTTAGGACTCCGTTTGCTCTCCCTGGATCATGTAATCGTACCTCTTGTTCCATTGGCACTAAAGTCTTCTTTGTGACTGTTTTTTTTTACACTATACTGTATTATAGTGCATGGGTAACAGACTAGGTAGGACATTTTATTTAATTCATTTTAGAATTGTTAAAAAGATTGTTATGAGCTAATATTTTTTACAGGTCACAATTTTTATGTACTAGACCATTTCATTATAGTTTTATGCACGATTCCTGAACTTCTCATCTGTGGGATACTGGTTGTATGTTTAAAAAAAAAAAGAAAGAAAGAAGAAGTAGAGTGCAGTCAGGGCTTAGAGTTGCAGAAAATTCATGTTATCCATATTTAAAAAAAAAAAAAAAAAAAAAAACATTTTCCTAGTTTGGATTCAGTAACGAGTGATTATGAAGTGTTACTGTAATCAATCAGGAATAAAATACAGACATCATGACTAATCATTATTCTCTCTCTCTCTCTCTCTCTCTCTCTCTCTCTCTCTCTCTCTCTCCTATAGGTAAGTGTATATATGAACATTGCAGGCTTTAAATGCTAACAGCGGGTGAGTAAATCTGGAAGCTGCTCATATGTGGTGTTTTTCAGTTCCAGTCTGCTGAGCCCAGCATCTGCTGTGCCTTCATTAGGCTTTACATCCACACATGGATTCTGAATTTCTCATCGGCAAAAAAGTTTTCTTCTCTCTCTCTGTCTTTCTCTCGCTCTATGTCTCTCTCACGCTCTCCCTCATTCTGCCTGTCTCTCTGACTCTGTCTTTTTCCCATCTCTCTCTCTCTCTCTTTCTGTCTCGTTCTCCCGGTGTTCATTTGTCAGACCACTTTGTCCATCTTGTTCACTTTGTTACTTCGTTATATATACTGTGTATAATCTAGATTAAACATACATGTTTTGGTTCATGGCTGCACAAGCTATGGAACTCATTTAAATGATTCAATTAATGCAAAATATTGCTAGTGCACTTCAAGCTTATATCATACTATGACATCTCCAGGAACAGTTTTTACACTGTGATGATGTTTTTAAACTTCTGCAAAAGGTCTGACGTTACACCAATCCATTTTATTCTTGTTTTAATCTAACATGCATAGGAGCATGCATGCAAGTTCATGAGTTTTAAGCTTAGGATATGGGTAGGAAACGTGCAAGAAATGCTTGTCTTGTCTCTTATGCACATCTTGGCAGAATCCAGTGTTTACAGGTTGATGCTGCTGCAGAATTTATATTCAGGCAGAATATGGGCCTGTCAGAATGCTCCCTAAGAAACTGTCTCTCTACAGTATGTCTGTTTCCCTCCGCAGGTCAGTCTAGGCGTTTCTACATCTCTCAGCCGCGTCCTTACCCCATTCCTAAAAAATAAATCATTTTACTCTTGAGTAAGTTTTGTGAAAAGGAAGATTTGCTTTATTGAGCACTGGATAGCATTTCTACAGTGGCCCTGATGTACAAAACACAACCTCATTTTACAAAACACAACCTCATTTTACAAAACACAACAACATTTATCAAAACAAAACCTCATTTCACAAAACAGAACCTCATTTTACAAAATACACCATTTATCCAAACACAGCACCATCTATCCAAACAGAACCTCATTTCACAAAACCAAACCTCATTTCACAAAACACGACAACATTTATCCAAACAGAACCTCATTTCACAAAACACGACAACATTTATCAAAACACGACAACATTTATCAAAACACGACAACATTTATCAAAATACATTGTACAAAAAGCATTTCACATAAAAAAAAAACACATTTCAAAAACATGTAATTTAACAAAACAGTACATTTCACACAAAACATTTCCACAAAACACAATCTCATTTTATAAAACACAACATCATTTATCAAAACACAACCTCATTTTACAAAACACAACATTTATCAAAACACAACATCTCTCAAAACTCAACACCATTTCTCGAAACAAAACCTCATTTGACAAAAAGGAACCTCATCTCAGCATGATGCTGATCAATCCCTGATATCCGTTTTACCCAGATGAGGATGGGTTCCCTGCTGAGTCTGGTTCCTCTCAAGGTTTCTTCCTATTGCCATATCAGGGAGTTTCATCGTCCTCGGCTTGCTCATCAGGGACAATCTTATCATTTTGATTCATACACGTTCACACCTCATGCAAACTTATATCATTCTTTTGATTGTGTAAAGATGCTTTGCGACAATGTCAATTGTTAAAAACGTTATATGAATAGAATTGAATTGAATTTCAAATAAGATTTCTCAAAACACCTCATTTCACAAAACACAACTTAATTTCACAAAATACATTTTACAACAAAAAAAAAAAACGCACACATTTCAAAAACGTAATTTAACAAAACAGTTCTTTCTAAAACATAATATTTCACCAAACACATTTCACACAAAAACATTTGCCAAAAAACACAACCACATGTCACAAAACACAAATACATTTCCCAAACACAGCAATATTTCTCAAAGCACAATGATGTTTCTCAGGACACATTTCACATAACACAAACAGACATGCAAAAAAACGAACAAACAAAAACAACAACAACAACCATGTTTCACAAAAACATTTCATAAAATGATTTGTGAAATGTTGTTTTTTAAAATGATTTAGATAAAATGATGAACATTGTGTTTTGTACTGTACTTCAGAGACCGTATATATGGGTAAATATACATATATATATGTGTGTGTGTGTGTGTGTGTGTACATTACACACAGTTGTTGTTGTTCTTCTTCTTTCTGGCAAGGGGTCGCCACAGCGGACACTTGATCTGCACATACAAGCTTGGCACTGCTTCTATGCCGGATGCCTTTCCTGACACAACCCTCCCATTTTATCCGGGCTTTGGACTGGCACTGTATCCAGTGGCTGGGGTTTGGGCACTGGCTGGGAATCGAACCCAGGCCTTTTGCATGGCAGGTGAAACATCTACCACTGAGCCACCAGTGCCCCAGATATATTGAAATAAACAGTGAAAATTGGAGTTTGTGAGGAGGGTCATCAAGTACGTTTTCAGCTAAAAGCGAGAAAATTGTTATTACTGTAAATGAGTGATAACATGAACAAACTTGTTCGCTTAAAAACATCCGGCAATCATTAATAAATGCAATTATTGCTCACCTCCAGCATGACTCTCTCAACTGTGCTACAGTTCAATACACACGTTCAAAACAACATTCACTAAACACTAAGTCATACTGTAGCTATAAAAAAAAAAAAAAAATAGACTGTAGTGTTGGTCTTCCCAAGCACTATTCTTCTCCTAGTCTTCACTCATCTACTATGCGCAAACATTTTTACACGGATCTGACTGTTTTGTGAAAATAGAATGAGCTTAGCAGGCGGTATAAATCGCTCTCATTCATTATACATGATGCTACACAGCGGTAATGTGCTTGTGTGAATTGAGTGGTTGAAAATAATTTCAAATCTCTTTATGCAACACGGGAAGGGAAGATGGAGTTTAATTTTTTCTATTTTCTTTTTGTAACAAATGAGCCACTCGGGGCTCGACTTGGTACTAGGACCTGGTTCAGATTATCCGACTGATCAATAAAGCAGACTTCGTAATAAAACAGTGAGTTGCTGAGCTACTGATTGGAAGGTCAGGGGTTCGACCTCCAGCACTGCCAAGTTGCCACTGTTGGGCCCTCGAGCCTGGATAACCCTCTGCTCTGGCCCTGGCTTATTTCACTGTGCTGTAAAGTACATGTGACAAATAATAATTATAAAAAAATGCTATACAGTACTTTAAGTAAGAGATAGGTTAGAGATGTTTGGTCAAACTCCATAGATGTGATATCGTGGTCATTCAGTACATTCAGGTCGTCAGCTGACTTTGTTTTATTGCCACATTACACGTTTCTGAGTCTAGACCTGACCAACTAAAGCAACTGACAGTTCAGCACTATCTTTTCCTTGATTGTTTTCTTTGCTTGATGCAGTCCAATAATGTAACTCTTTTGTAGAGTAATGGTGATTTTTGTGAAGCAGGCAGTGTAGTTGCTTGCTCTCATTTTGAAGAAACCTTGCTTGACACTGGGCATGGGTTAAAGTGTATTGCTTTTGCATTATTCTTCCACATTTGGGAAAAGAAAGCAAACTTGTAGAAAATCATGAAAGTAAAATATGAGGGACATTCATGTCAAAACCAGGACTTGTGATGAAATTTCTGGTGAGTGAAGACGTAGAACAGATTGACATTTACAGAAGACGTCCGGTTTGAAGGGTGCCTTTTCCAGACGGCATGTTTCAGCTCCTTCCAAAGATGCTCAATAGGATTGAAGTCAGGGCTCATAGAAGGCCACTTTAGAATAGTCCAATGTTTTCCTCTTAGCCATTCTTGGGTGTTTTTAGCTGTGTGTTTTGGGTCATTGTCCTGTTGCAAGACCCATGACCTGCGACTGAGACCCAGCTTTCTGACACTGGCCAGCACATTTCTCTCTAGAATCCCTTGATAGTCTTGAGATTTCATTGTACCCTGCACAGATTCAAGACACCCTGTGCCAGATGCAGCAAAGCAGCCCCAGAACATAACAGAGCCTCCTCCATGTTTCACAGTAGGGACAGTGTTCTTTTCTTGATATGCTTCATTTTTCCATCTGTGAACATAGAGCTGATGTGCCTTGGCAAAAAGTTCCATTTTTGTCTCATCTGTCCATAGGACATTCTCCCAGAAGCTTTGTGGCTTGTCAACATGTAGTTTGGCATATTCCAGTCTGGCTTTTTTATGATTTGTTTTCAACAATGGTGTCCTCCTTGGTCGTCTCCCATGTAGTCCACTTTGGCTCAAACAACGACGGATGGTGCGATCTGACACTGATGTTCCTTGAGCATGAAGTTCACCTTGGATCTCTTTAGAAGTCTTTCTGGGCTCTTTTGTTACCATTCGGATTATCCGTCTCTTTGATTTGTCATCAATTTTCCTCCTGCGGCCACGTCCAGGGAGGTTGGCTACAGTCCCATGGATGTTAAATTTCTGAATAATATGTGCAACTGTAGTCACAGGAACATCTAGCTGCTTGGAAATGGTCTTATAGCCTTTACCTTTAACATGCTTGTCTATAATTTTCTTTCGAATCTCCTGAGACAACTCTTTCCTTCGCTTCCTCTGGTCCATGTTGAGTGTGGTACATACCATGTCACCAAACAACACAGTGACTACCTGGAGCCCTATATATACAGTAGGCCCACTGACTGATTACAAGATTGTAGACACCTGTGATGCTAATTAGTGGACACACCTTGAATTAACATGTCCCTTTGGTCACATTATTTTCAGTATTTTCTAAGGGTACCATCATTTTTGTCCAGGCCTGTTCCATGAGTTTATTTTTTAAAATAATTCCGTTGAAGCATGGTTGAAAAGCAATGTCTGACTTTCATTTGTTAACATTCATAGAATTCCTATTTATTATTACTATTGTCAGATTAAAGTTATTTATGTGACCATTATGAGTTTTTCTTTCATTGACCGAAGGGTACCAACAATTTTGTCCACGTGTGTAAAGGAGTTCCTGGGAGGCCAGCATTTGAGACATGAAGCAGGCAGTCCGATCATGGCTTTGGCGTACTGAGAAAACATTCTCCCTGGATGGTAAGCACTAGTGAAACACTTGAAGTGCATTAGTGTAGAAGGGGATTACAGTATATAAAATAATTAAGGGAGTTTTGAACTCTTATAACCGTGTTCTGTTATTCTGAAAAATATTGTTTTTAAATTAGTCTTTCGGCTACTTCTGTTAAGGGTTCGCCACATCCGACGAATCGATCCGCACAACAACTTGGCACAGGTTTTTACGCAGGATGCCCTTCCTGACGCAGCCCTCCCACTCTATTCAGGCTTGGGACTGGCACTGCTTCCAGTAGCTGGGGTCTGGGCACTGGCTGGGAATCAAAGTGTTTGAATTTATGTTTTCATTTGTCTCATCAAACAGGACATGCTCGTCCTCATAATGTGTCATGCAGATGCTTTGATGGTGTATGAGGAGCCTTCTGAGAGGGCTTTACCCTCCATCTCAGATAAACACAAACGGCCATCAGACTCATTACATCGTAGAGATTATGCATTATAGATGCTTCATTATTAAAGAGTGTGTCTGTGAGTGAGCCTGAGAGATTCAGTCAGACTCATAAGAGGCTGATGCACTCAAGGCTTGTGATCTTGCCAGCTCTGGACTTTTATAGCATGAAGTGTGCTCTTTGATCTGTCATGTCCCACTAATCTGACTCTAAACCAGCTGAGAGGGATTGCGTAGTAACTGGCAACCTGGGGTTCTGAAAGCACTGAATGGTGCTCAGGATGGCCATATGGCAAGGGCTTTTATTGTCAGTTTATTTAACTTTGAAGGAAATTCTCATGCATACCTTTTTGTCATTCAAACGATATCAAAGACTAAATTAAAGCAATAAAAAAGAAGAATTTTCCCCCACCGTAGACTTTTGCAGTTGTCTGTGGAATTGACTTATTCTAGTATGAAATATTTTCAAACCAAGTACACTTCCTGTCATCCTTACTGTTTTTTTCCACCACCAGGCTAGTTGATTAATCTATGCAATCTGTGTCTTTATCTGACATTTCACACAGGAATACACTTTTCGAGGACTTTTGTGTGTCTTACTAACAATGCTTATTTCCTGAATATCAATCCTTTCAAAAGGCCAAAGAACAAGACAGGACTCAAGAAGGTGGAAAACAACACCGGCGACAGTGAAATAAAGATAAATTCATTCGGACGTGTACAGTCGGTGGTATTGTAACTGTCTTTATGACACCTTAATAATAGTTATAATTATTGGAGTTTACAGACTTAAAAAGCAACTACCATATGAAAAGCCATCATTCAAGTGAAAATCATAACACCCAAAACACATGACATGCCAGTTGCATTTTTTTTTATTAGACACTCTCTTAAGAAAGTGATAACAGTAAGTGAGGATGCAATAGATAATTACAGAAGTTACGTGGAGTGTTCAAGTCAAACTGGGACTTCTGGGATATAATTTCTCGTGAATGAAGGTGTAAAACCAACTGACATTTACAGAAGACGTAAAGCACAATACGGCGATGAGAGTCTTAGTCGCAGTAAAACGTTTGATTGGTATGTCTGTGAATGACCGAGGTGATCTCGGCCGAGGTGGGTCGGAGCCCACTGCAGTCATTCCCGTTAACATTCAGGGACTGGAACGGCTGATCCTTGAAAATTTACTTGTTGGTCAACTTGCGGAAGAGACTGTCTGTGGGAACAATCATTCACCAACACCACTTGCACATTACAGGATCTCAGCTCGGAGTTCTTGCCCCATCCCCTGTTGGGTCCAGACGTCTCTCCAACCTGATTTCTACCTGTCTGGGCCATTAAAAGAGTTCCTGGAATATCATGGCTCTGGTGTACTGTGGAAAACATCTACCTAAGTGCATCAGTGTACCAGGGGGACTGTACAGAGCAATAAAGGGAGTTTTTACTTTGTGTTCTGCACAATCCAAAGTCCCGGTTTGACATGAACACCTCTCAAATGTGGCTTCATACCGTAAATCATAATTTTCTGTCTGGTTTTCGGTTTGGAGCTGAAGATGACAGCCCTTTATTTGTCCACGTGCACATTTGATTGAGTACCTCAGAAGTTTTTTCCTGAACACTTACCAGGGTTAGTTTTACAGTAGTATCCTCTGAGCCACACTATATGCTATATGTATTTTCCAAGCAATGAGTCTTGATGATGATGACTTCTGTCCTGCGTGTGGGGAACGCTTGGCTCCTGCGGTCTGTCATTATGTCCAATCTGTGGTTAGGATGCCCAACAGAGCACATGCTCTCAGACAGTAGAAAGCAAACAGTGTTTCAGTGCCTGTATATGAATTTTTTTTTTTTTTTTTGGATTTTTCCCCGATTTTCTCCCTAATTTAGTCGTGTCCAATTCCTCCCCGTCACTAGGGGGCTCCCACATTAAGGCTAGTACTACCACTCAACCGGGAGGGCCGAAGACTATCACGTGTTTCCTCCGAACCACGTGACACCAGCCGACCGCATCTTTTCGAACTGCTTGCTCGCGCACCGTTGGGGGCGGCGTAACACACTCGGAGGACAGCGCTATCCGCTCCCTCCGTTGCGTGAGCTCACAGACGCCCCTGACTGGCTGTAGAGCCGTGATTAATGTGGGAGCACTATGTACCTCTCATCCCTCCCCTCTGAGAGAGCTCGGCCAATCAGCTCTCTCTAGGCCTCCGGCTGCGAGAGGTTACAGCACCACCCGGGATTCGAACTGGCGATCTCCGGATGATAGGGCGAGTGCTTTAACCACTGCGCCACTCGGAGGCCCCTGTATATGATTTAAATTATGAATAGGAGGAAACAAACTTGTTCATTTCTAAATATTGAGCACCTAAACACCACATGTGTAGATGCTTATCTGAAAGCCATTCAATTACAAGGGATTTGAACATTCCATAAACTGTAGGCTGGAGTGAAAATGATTGCAGCCTACTGTATACTTTTAGGTTTACTGCACTATTGCCCAAATGTGTATGATGTACAGTAATTGACTATTCAGTGGTAAGACTGAGTGCTACTGTTTTCCTGTTCAGTAAAGAAGAACTTTTTTTTTCCAGATGAACCCTGAAAGTGGGGTCATTACTGTTACAGTGGTTAATATTTAGCTGCTGTGCAACCCTGGGCATGTTGGCTATAAATCACAACATCTGTAATGTCTGTGTATACTGTAGCAACACCAAAAGAATTTGAACACGAATACTATTGTACTTAAATGTATCAATTTTTACTGCATTACAAAGCAACATGTCAAATATTTTTTTCACAGGAAGATAGCAAGCCTTTCAAGTGAAACATTTGTCAAAGAATAAATTACAGTATGTTTAAAAATAGTGTTAAGTTTAGTCTTAGTCTTTGTCGTGTGTCAAACGTCCTTATTTGTTTTTTCTTCATGTTGAGTCAACTGGATTCAGTTTCTATTTGAAAGTAATTAGGATTAAAAACGAAAGGGAATACATTTAGACACACATTGCAACAATATTAACGGTCGAACAAAGCATAATAATGTAAAGTGCAAGTAAAAAGTGTCTCTATCTGTGGCTTATGCGAGGGAATCGCACCAAAGCAATCTCTTGTGGCCCTCGCATAGGACTTTGGTAATCTTAAGAAAAGCACCTCTTTCTAATGTGACTCTTGCTCTCTTGTGGCGGCCAATTGTCCCCGGTTTAAGCAGAGGCTTGTGAAGCTGGCATTGCCAGGGATTCTAACGCCAGAGGTTTCAGAAGTGGAAACACAGTGGAGCTCTGAAAAGACCAAAAATCCATGCCAGATTCACATGGGACAGCCTTTGTATTGGATCTCCTGCTGGATTGAGGACTTAAAGGTCTTTGGCATTGATGGATGACTGGTACTGAAAGGCCTAAATCTAGGCCACTTTGGCAGAGGTGTAGAAATCTCTGAAGCCTGTCTTTATCCAACATCCTCTTCCTCTTAAGTCAACTCCTTTTGCAGTGACGCACTGTGAGCAAAGTATTCTTCAGCTTTTCTGAGAGAAGATTCTGAATGTTCTGAATGAGATGTTTTCTCTTTTGGGATCCCCTGTTCTTCTGTACATTTGTCCATAAGAGCAACGTTTGACTGAGCAGTGTGTAGATGAACCATTTGCTTTAGGTTCAGGAGTATGTGATCTTGAGCATTGAAATAACAAGCACTGACTGCAGGAAAGGAAGCTGTGAGCTCCTTTTTAGACCATATTTCCAAGCCAAAGGTTACTTTGTAGACCATGACCAGTCTCCGTATAAATTTTTTACCTTTTCAGCCAGTCCTTCAGTAGATTTTGTCCACTGGGTTTGTAATTTAGCTTTTTTTCCCCTGGCACAGAAAAATGTTTTTTTTTCTATCATCATGATGAAATCCTCATCTTCCTCTTCCCGTGGAGGGAAAACTGTCCGGCCTGTCCATTGAGCTAATGCCTCGTCTTTGAAATGTTGTTCCTGTGAGTCTGGTTTGTACAGTGTGAGAAAAGAAGATGGCCGCTCCTCTTTCCTGGGTGGTTGCTTTACCGTATTATCTGGAATCTATGACAAGAGTAAATATAATGATGCCTGGACAGAGGCCACATCAGGAAATGTAACTGTTGCACTTTTATTGAATAATCAAAATCAGACTACGCAATCAGAATTACTGTAGATGGCTTTATATTCATAGAGCAAATAGCCTAATTCATGCAGGTTATACATGCATATTATTGCAGACATTGTTACTGGTTTTTTTTTTTGAAGGCAAGGTTATTGCATATTGAATTCGTTTAAATGCCAAACCAAAAAATAGTTCATGGTACGTGAAGGACGGAAAAATGCAACATGTGGAACAATGCATCTGTTATTACAGTAAATCTACAGCTGCTCAAGTGTCTGTGCTGTTTTTATGACTGCAATGTATATGGCTTTTAGCTGGTTTAGACTGGCAGTTTTTTTTTTTAGACTGAAGCTTAATTGCAGTCTAACCTGTTTTGCAAGTACCAACAACACTGATGAAGGTTAACAGATTATTCTATGTTTTATACCGTACAACGGTTTTCGGGGCTTTACATACAACAGGTCAGGACCTGTATTTTATATAAACCCCATCTTCTGACGCTAACTTTCCTCAGTGTCTTGGTGGTTATCTTAAGTTTTCGTCCTCATAATGTGGAAACTTTTCCCATATATTTTATAGTCACATTGCTTCCTATCACTTATAGCGAGGCATATGGTTTTACGATACTAGTCATTATATTTAAAATGAGACCAAATGTCTAGTTGTCTCTTCCTCTCAATCATAGCCTAGCCTACTGTTTTAAAGTGAACATTTGAGAAAGTTGCTCTGCCTGTGGTGCACCAGACCTCGCACTGGCATTGATTTAGTGAAATACTGTATTGATTGTAATTTAGGTTTGTTTTTTTTTGTTTTTTAATTGCCTCCTTATTTTTATTGATGAAAAGAAGGATATTTTGGAGAAGGTTTTATTATAAAGTCCATTATAGTCAACACTATTGCATGTCTCACTGTATAGTGAGAGAGAGAGAGAGAGAGTTGCAGGGTGATTTCTGATTTAGTTTTTTTACTCATTCACTTTGTGAAACTCCTGCTGAATTTGCTTTTGTTGTTAGCCAGGCACACACACTGGAGAGTGTGATTTTGACCAACTTTATGAGACAGCAGACATTTGTTGGAGTTGGAATATGCTTTAGTGATAGGAATGAAAAAATTAAAAATAAATCAACAGAGTTCCTTCCAAGCTGTACACATTCCTAATCTGGGAAAAAAAAAAAAAAGTCATTTGTGCAGGACAGTGACACAAAGCCTACTGTATGTTCACATTCACCAGCCAGACTTGACTCAAATCTGAATTTTTACGCTAATGTGACTCAAATCTGATGTTTTTTTTTTTTTCAGATAGAATCTGAGTCACTTTCATATTTAGTTCTAGATTCGATAGATATCCAGTATGTGTTCATGAGAACCGTAATTCATCTGAGTTTTTGTCTCTGAGCATCCAATAGCTGTTAAAACAGCTAAATCGAGGCGCCTGGCTTTCTTCCTTTTTCTGGACATCAGCAAACACAGCAGACTAACTGCTTTATCCTCCAGAGCGAAATCCCAGGCATATTTTTGCTAAAATCACATCCACTGTTTGAAATTAAAGAGCGCTCGCACAAATATCATGTGTTTGAACATGAATCCGATCTGACAACAAAAAAAAAATCGGAATTGAGCGATGTGGCTTGTGATGTGCACGTAGCCAGAAATGTTCAGGGCAGTTGAAAAAACTGAGAGATAAAGGCCATATAGTGATTTTTTTTTTTTTTTTTTTTTTTTTTTAGCAGAAAGTCTGTCACAATCAAAAACTATACTAGCTAGCCAGCCAAGCTAGTTATTGCTAACAGTGAGTTCAGCAAGTCACAGTAGCCTGTAATTTTTTGTTAGCATAGCAGTGCTGCCTGCTGTTGTTAGCCTTCCCAGACTAGCCAGCTACTATTTATCACATACCTGTGAAGTTTTCATTTACAAATTTTATAGACATGGTTTCAAAACTTTCACTAAACAATGGCAGAGCGCCATCACTGAGCTCACCAAATTCAAAGATTTCAGAAGTATAGCCAGCATTTCTCATTGTAAATATGGGGTCCAGGGAAGCTCTGAAAAGCTAGCAGTGTAAAGGGGCCTACGAGTACAATGAAATGAAATTAATTGAAGCAAGTTGACTTTTTTTTTTTTTTTTTGCATTTTGTCCAAGATTTAGAGCACCATGGGTCCCAAGAATGTCATCTAGGACGATAGCAAGAGTCACTTTTGTTTGTAAAGCAGCTGATGCCAATAGGAAGCATAAATTAAGGTTAAGTGAGGTTTACTGTCTATTTATTTCAGATTTTACTTCCTTTACATGCCTTTTCTAAATGTTTTAATTGTTTTTATACCCCAAAATATTATTATAGTGTTGGGAATTTAAAAATATTGATAATATTTTTTGGACAATCTGAAATTTCTGCCTTTAGAGCTCGCCCCTGGGACGGATTACGTTTGCATGCCGAGGTACCACTGCGTATATGCAGCTGTTCTTCCTTAATACTTAATAAATGTACTGTATGAATTTGCTTACCACAAAGTGGCATATTTTTCACAACCTCTGCAATACCTGGTTGCATTATTGATGCTGTTTGTTAACAACTGTGCAACGCTTAAACTTTTGTGAAAAATTTAGCTAGTAGAGGAACCATGCATGCCCAGATTTAAGAGCTCTGATTTATTTTGCGATCACGTTTAAAAAAAAAAAAAACAAGGTGAAATGAAGGACATCCTTCCTCCTTTACACACAGTAAACTGGGTGTGGATGTGTGTGCGCAAGTCATACACATATAACACTCGAACTCAATGAGCCACTTCAACAGAGTCACGCCTCCTTATGAAGAGCAAGGCTGTACATTTGTCACATTAACCTTGGATGGATGAATGAGACATAAACGGCAAATAGAAATCTGTCTGCTTTTATGTCAATTTTGTCTCGGGGATGTGTTCTGTAAAGTGCTTGAGACTTGACACACACACACACACACATACACATATAGAAACTAATAGAGCTATAAATGCACCTTCGTTTCAGGCTCGGGTTTTTATACGCATCCTTATTTTTCATGCCCCTGCAGCTTTCACTTTATTATCTGTTTTTATTTTTCTGTAAAAATCAGATTGTTGGGTGAAATTGTACTAGAGAGGGACTTTGCTGGCACTTTCCTGTTCTAGAAAGACACAAGTCAGGATTTGGCTTGCTGTCCCCAGACGTCATAAATTCACCAGCCATTTTACTAGGAACATCTGTATATCTGTACATGCACGAAGATGTGGCATTGTTTTACGTCTCACAGGGACACATCAAGAGATTTACTAAATGTTCACATCAGATAAGAAAAATGGTTGAAATTTACTCAGAATAGTGCAATGATGATCACGTGAGTAAAAACAGCTTTTTGATGTTGAGAATAGACAGATTCTAGCCTACAGCAACTCTTTTTATGCCTGAAGAGCAGAAAACAATAACATCTGAAAACAGTAACATTTCAGGACATGCCCAGTAAAGTCAAGCTATGATTATAGTCCATTTACCTGGTTTCCTCTCTTTGTCCCGATGTGCAGGTACAGCAGAGGAATCAATTTATTACCCGCAGTGTGCCCGAACTCAGCTACGATAGGTGGCGATATGATGATATATCCACTTTCAGCTTGTTAGTATTGGACCTTAGCCAGGTTGACCCACAACATCACTGACCAAACAATTTAGCTAGCGACAGCCTGGTAGAATGTCGATCTATGTGCATAGAGTATGTGCAGTACGCTTTACCTTTTGAAAAACTGGGATTCATGCTATCCCTCATAGTTATGGTGCTATCCAAAGGCCGATAATACTGTACCATACCATACCATATTGTTTAGTGGCTTCTTCTATCTCTTCCACATTTTGTTCAACTTCCAGGTTAAGGCTTGTTGCAGGTACTGTGGAGCAGAGGTGGAAAGAGTAATAAACGTTTGTACGCAAATACAAGTACTGTTACTTCATTGAAATTTTACTGAAGTAAATTTACCATTGTAAAAATTGAAAGTTGAAATACACAAAAAAATCTACTCAATTACAGTAACGTGAGTAAATGTAATTCGTTACTTCCCACCTCTGCTGTGGAGCGTTTGCAAAGCACCTAGGTTTAACATGCAGGGGAGGCTCAACGTGCACCCGCATTATCTTGGTGTGGTAGTCCCATGTTGAGAAGTTTGTACAATAAGATACGAGTAGGATTTCAATTTTGTATTATTATTTTTTATTTTTTTAGACTGACACAATGGCTTGTAAATGTGCAGCTTGAAGTTGGTATGCTACAACAGCTAAAGATTCCATCATGGATTCCATCATGGTCCATTCAGTCCATGCTCTTGCTGTACACTCCTAAAGATGGTCCATTCATTTCACCTGAAATGAATGGACCATGATGGAATCTTTAGCTGTTGTAGCATACCATGATGGAATCTTTAGTTGGTATGCTACAACAGCTAAAGATTCCATCATGGTCCATTCATTTCAGGTGAAAGCAGGAGTGTACAGCAAGAGCATGGACTGAATCACCAGTTGAAGATAAAAAAATTTTTCAATTTTTTTTAAAGTCACTAGTTTTGAAGACACTTGATATTTGCTGCAGAATTTGTCCTCAGCTGCATGAATCCAAGTCCTGCCTTGTGTTCTCAGTTCAGAGTGGTGAGGGTTGTGCAATGGTGCGAGGAATGTGTTCTTAATGAAACACATTCTTAACACATCTTAGACATTCTTAGAACCAGTTTTTCAGTGAGCTCAGTTAGCGTTGGAACTTGAACAGCCTATACAGTCAATGAGGCACCTGTGGCCTGTGGTAGAACGGACAATCACGGTGAGGTCAACATGGCACAGAATCTCAAACGAATGATTTCAACACCTGGTGGAATTCAAAGCATGTGATGGGATGTGTTTAAAGGCTAACACATATGATGGACAGGGACATATTATGATCAGTTAGACATTTCTCATTAAAGAAAATCCACTGTGAACTTCATAGCTGAAGAAGTCTAGTTTTTTTCACAGTGGACCAGTGATGATGCAGGTTTATTTTTCCACTCCACCCAACATCTCTCTCTCTCGCCTTTATTGTGTTGCAGGTTTTCTAAAATTAATCTCCTCAGATAAACTGACTTCCTTTGGCAAAGGGACAATAGCTGTCAGATTTTGGCAGAGAGACGATTTTACTTCGCTGGAAGTTCGCGAACGTGTCGCTGATGGTGAAAAGACAGAAACTGTTCATCCATTTCAACAGGAACATTATTGTCGTGATTGATTGAACTGAGAAATGTTGCATGTCTGGAGGGTTTAGTAAGAAAGTCATTATGTAAGGAGGTCATGATTTATCTATTCAAAAGCATTAAAATCAGGTGACGTGGAGGTGTGCGCGTGTGTGTTTTGGACTGTGCTCAGAGTTGCATCGTGCATGAAGCGAGGATGTAATATCAAGCGTATGGAGAATAACATCCCTCACGTTCAGGGAGCACGGGCGGTTTCGGGGCTGTTGGCTCTCAGGGGCAGTTGTGACGTATTTGGGCTTGGGACGTGTAATCTCCTGGCGAGAGTGCGATCGGTTTCCTCAAGCGCCTCTGCATGACTGCTGGTAGAACTTTTAATTATAGATGTGACCCGTAGCTGTAGAGCGTATTGTGGGTAGTGTTGCTAACAAACCCAGGTGGTTGTTCTGTGATACGAGCAGCTACTGAAACACACTCCTGCTAGGAAGCTCATTAGCAAGATCCTCCGGCTGTGCTTGCGTACACAGTGGATGTTTTAATATACAGAGTATTGTAAGTAGGTGCCAAATGTAATGACAAAAACGTCTCG
Organism: Clarias fuscus; assembly: GCA_030347435.1. Lineage (NCBI taxonomy): Eukaryota > Metazoa > Chordata > Actinopteri > Siluriformes > Clariidae > Clarias > Clarias fuscus. The sequence goes on along the minus strand of CM059204.1, from coordinate 11,803,371 downwards.
AGTCGTTCGATACATCGCTAATGACGTGCTATGAAATATGGCATGAAAAACCTGTTGTAACTAGAAAGCAGTTATCCACAATGAGATCACGACTCAAGCTGCCAATTCATCTGATTCACTGCTTCAGACTCACAGTTGCGTAATCTGTAACATGACCCTGTTATATGCTCGGATGTAAACTGACATCTGCTATGTTTATCCCATGTGCATGACGGTGCTTAGACAGAAGGCTAAGTGTGTGCGTGTGTAGCATCAGGCAGTGATTTTAGCTTGATTTTGATTATGATTATATATATTTATTTCCTTCCTTCCATCCATCCATCCATCCATCCATCCAAGCCCTGACTGTCTGTCCATATGACCAGTTTGATCCTTTTACTTTCTTATAGGTGATACAGGTCATACTTTTCTTTTCAGTGTGATACAGTGGTATCTCTAATTTAGACATAATAAGGAGTGGATCTTTATATAATCTGTGCCACTCTCAAGAATTTTTAATAGACCCCTGGTACAGATCCAGATACCCAGGAACAATACTGAGGAAAAATCAGCCAAAAAGATGCTGGATCAGATATTTGGGAAGAAAAAAAAAACATCCCTGTCTGTAACATATGGAAAATGAATTTAAGTTTTGCATATAAAGAGAATTGATTGTGTTTATGATGATGATGATGATGATTATTTATACCTTGATTACAAGTGACTATTCATGAGAAAAAAATGAGGGGAAAAAATTGTTAGAGGGAGAGCGAGAAAGACAAGAGGGACGGACAGAGGCAGTAAGAGAACTAGACAAAGAAGGACATAGTGGACAGACAGTGATCACGAAAGAAAGACTGAGAGATTGAGATAGAGAAAGAGAGCCAGAGAGAGAAAGACAACAAGAAAGATAGAGAGACAGTGAGAAAGGCAGAGAGATGGCAAGAGTGAGCAAAAGGTAGAAGGAACGAGAGATTGTGAGAGAGACAACCAGATAGCAACAGACAGAGGAAAAGACAGATAGCTGACGGACAGAGATAGAGAGGAAAACAAAGTGAGACAGAAAGTGACAGAGAAAGAAAGCGAGAGAGACAGACAGACATAGCACAATAAATACAGAGAGATATTGAGAGAGAGAGAGAAAGAGACAGACAGAGATACCAAGAGAAAGAGAGACAAAGCATTAGAAAGAAACAGGTGTGTGTGTGGGAGAGATTGTGATGATTTTAATTACACAGAAGATTTAGTCAGACTTCCCAAACTTTAGTGTACACACACACACACATAAGCATATCTGAACAATCACAGAGAGAGAGAGAGAGAGTTACTGTACTACAGCATCAGAGGAGCAACACCTGACACATTAAAGCGCTTTGACGTACCGCTGGAAAGAAGACGCGGTAATGTGCGAGTGCAGTGGGATTCAACGGTTTGCAGGCATGCTGGGGGTGATTAAAAAAAATTATGTCAATTGCATCACATTCAAAGTGTGTGCGCGTGTGTGTGTGTGTGTGTGTGCGTGTGTGTGGAGAAAATTGTCTCAGCTGTTTTGAGAATGTTCTGCGAAGCCCGCCAGCGACTCCGTGGCCCACAAAATCCTTTTAATAAAGGTTATCTCCCTCTTCTGTTGCTCTCGTTCCTCCGAGCTCAACTTCACACGGCCTAATTCTTACGGCTTTTAATCAAACTGTAATGTAAGCACATGCGTTTTTTTGTTTCAACTGATCAAAGGAGGCTGTTCAATTGCAGGAATTAACATACTATAGTATTCTAGTGTTTGAAAGGGGGAGGGGGGGGTGAGAAGAATAAAAGCAGTCTTTTAACGTGGAGCATTTCTGGCACGTCTCTATAAACGGTTTCTTAATTTAATTGCTTATTATTATTATTATTATTATTATTTCAGAACCCAGCAATTTGTGATGGATCTGTTCAGAACCATGGATCCGAATGATCTGAAAGAGAGAGGTCAGATGAAATAGAGAGGAGTGGTTGCCATAGTAACCCTGAGACTTTCAGACCAGGATGAGGAAGGGTCTGTAGACTCGGCTTAAAATGAACCGCAGCGGACGCGCGGAGATCAATCCTCATTTCCACACTGCACAGCAACACTCTGTCATGGGTTTCCCCTTCGGGCCGAGCGCTTCGTGCCCCCGCTCTCATCATACTGGCTGCTCATGGTGCCACGCCGAGTATTTCCATATCAGTTGCCATGCCCTTTTATTTATGTCTCGTCTTTTCCCATGCTTCGTCCCATCATTTGCTGTCTCCCTTTACGATCATGATCACATCACGTTCACACGTTTTCAGTTTTCCCCCGGATTATTCTGTGTTTTTCAGTTCCGTGCGGTAGGCGGGCCTTGTCCCTGCATCTGTTCTTGGTTGTGCGTGTTAACTGTCGCCCATATGTGCTCCTACGTAATGTTTATTGTTAATTTTCCCGATCATGATCATGACGATCACAGATGCGCTTACATCTGCCTGCGCCTCACTGATCTGACTGACATCTGTCTCTGAAAAGGAACTTCAAAAGCAAGCCGAAATAAACCCTAAACAATGAAGAAGTCAGTGCTGCGGTGTGGGGAGCAGCAGGGGCGCAGAAATCGAGGGGAAAATTCATGAGTCATTGACTGAGTCATTCCACTACTGAATCATCAAGCGCACCAGCACTGTAATTCGCAAAACTCTTCAAGCCGCCAAGGGAAATTATTTTAAATGTTTTATTAAGCAGCGCATCGCAACCTGACTACCGATCAAGACGTATTCTTTCTTTCAGTGAGGTTGAGGTCAGGATTTTGAGAGTTTTTCCCATTTCAACTTTGGCAAACCAACTTTTGGTGAAATAGATTCGGGCCTTTTAGGGCGAATTCACATTAGCGCCCCGGGATCGTTTCTGAAAAATTCTGATCAGCGAGAGCACAATCATTCCGCACTCGGGAGTCCCTCTGGAAAAGGTGCTCTCAAGAACGATATAGCGTACCCAGGCATGGATCAAATCAGATATGGAAACCAAATGTAACTGAGAACGGATCACTGTTCAACAGTGGCGCCTGTCTCCTCCGAAATCTGTGCGCGCGCGCGTACATACAGTAGCACGTACCAATCGCTCGTTTGTACCGCAGATAATACCGGGTCCTCAGGAAGTGAAACTGGCAGAAATCACATTATAGTATTGAGCTATTGATGATGCTGCCAGTAAACAGTTAGATGCACCAGACAGGTCCATCAATAAATGTTCAAACTGTGATGACTGGGCGAGTTGGGGGTACGAAGATACAACAAGAGACTCAAACCATGTCTGGGTTCCATCTTACTCTTATGTCCTTTAAGGGACAGAACAGAAAACCACTGCAGGTTTTGTGGGTAGATAGTGGTGTATCTACTTTTGTTTGAAGCTGCATATGAGGTTCGATTCAGGTTCGGGTTGAAATTAGATAACTCGTAATCAGGTATCACATTTGCGATACATCATAATGCGTACAGTACTGTGCAAAAGTCTTGGGGACATGCCAATAAATACTATTAAACAAGGATGCCTTAAAAATATGTATGTCGGTTTCAACCTAAAATAATATCATCACTGATTTCTACAAACTTTTTACCCGTCAATGATGGCGCCTAAGACTATTTTTAGCTTCAGCCTTTTGCACGGTATGGTATATCGTCTGGTCAGTAATGCCTTGAAAAAAAAAGTATAAATTCTGCTCCAAGTGTGTTCAGATCAGCAAGAAAACCTTTATGAGAAGCGCTGATGTAGGGAATCTGGCGATGTGGGAGACACAATTCAAATCAATGTTTTATTTACCGAACTAAATTAACCACCATAATCCTGTCTCCTCAGCGTTTTAGATCACCTGGAAAGGACAAAGCAGAGCAAAATCCATAATAAGGCTTTATTTATACCCAGTTATTGTTAATAATAATTTCCCCCAGGACAAACGTCGCAACCCGTTCCTTTCCCCCACATTTTGTGTGGTTGTGAAACGCCTCTCGTGCCGGTACTGGTGCTAAGGATTTAGGTCAGGGTGTGCCTCTGGCTCTGCGAACACACTCGCACACTCCGCTTTAATTGACTCCCTAATTTCGTATGTTACTATAACTATAATCTATCCAGCACTCCTTCACCCCGATGACCTTTATCAGTGCCTAAGAACTAGTCTCACCCCGTTCCAGACGCTCAGAACTGTGTTGTGTTTATGGCAGTTATCTCAGACCTGCTCGGAAACCCGACACTAGGATGTGCTGTTGACTAAAGAGCAATGGAGCTGAAAAAAAAAAAAAAAAAAAAAAGAGAAAAAGGAACGACTATTGCCTCTCGGGATCTGCATATGCACTGTGAAATACAGTATGTGACCCTGCTAGAGCTAAACTACAAAAACAATGATGAAATATCACTAAAAGCAGCAGGTCCGTGACCGAGCACTTTGGCCTTGAAGAGGTGAATCCTCTTAAATAATAGACAAGCAGCCTGTAATCATGGTACAATCCATAGTAGAACTGATTATTTATTGCTCGGCTGGATTATTGATATGAGAGTTGAGCCACTGGGAAAAAGCGAACTATTTAGAGATACATGAATTTTAATGAAAAATGATGTAAGGAACCAACATCGACCAACGTTGTAAGGAACTAAATTTCATGCTAGGTGCATTTTCCTACCACGTATTTGTGAATACAGCTGATTTATCTTGAGCAAAAATCGACATCAATGTTAAAAGCTAGTTAAACAACTACTAATTGCTATATTTATGTTCTTTTTCCATTCTGACACAACATACATAATAGAGGTGAGAATCGATATGATATTATCCGATATGATATTATCAAGATACCCAGGTGCCGGTCCGATTTGTATTGCGATTCTCTATCTTGATATTTATAAACCTACTGATTCACTCACTCATTGTCTATCCCGGTTTATACTATATAGGGTGGCAGGGGGCCTGGAGCCTATCCCAGGAGACTCCAGGGTACGAGGCGGGGTACACCCTCGAAAGGCTGGCAATCCCTCACAGGGCTCCTCCTGATTCAGTTTTTTTAGATTTTGTTGCAACCTAGGATGTAGTGCTGCCTGCCAAGTTGTGAATCGTTTAGAGAGCACTACCTGCAGGACAATAGAGGAACTACAACATGTTACCACTTTCAATGCTAACATACTGTATATAAATGAAATATATACAAAAATTCAATAAAAAAAATAAGTTTTGGAGTCATTGTGATGATACGTGAACAGAACAGGCAACAGAATCGTGATACGTAACTGAATAGATCCCCCTCCCCATCTCTAATACGTGATTTTGAGCAATTTGTTTTGGAGAAATGAGTTTTGTTAATTATACTTTAAATACACACAGTAGTGTAGTTGTTGCCTCACCCCTCCAGGATTGAAGGTTCGATTCCCATCTCAGGTTTGTGTGTGTGGAGGTTGTATGTTCTCCCTGTGCTTGGAGGTTTTTCTCCAGATACTGCAGTTTCCTCACACAGTCTGAAGACATGCAAATTAAGCTAATTGGCGTTTTCCAATTGCCCACAGTGGCAGTGAGCGGGTGAGTGTGTGCATGCTTGCATTTGAGCCCGCGACGGGCTGGCACCTCGTCCAGGGTGTACCTCAGTTTCATGAAGAAAATTGTGTTCAGGAAGCACCAAAGCAATGTAGACATTTACTTTAAATACACATGGTGTAGGGTTTTAATAAGAAACATCCTGTTGATGTACACATTGTATGGATGGAATCAGACAGAATGTGATCACAATGCATTTTTTTATGCTTCTCCATTTTCAATAACATGTAGGAGAGGCTAAAAAATCAGCAAGCCAAGTTAACGTAGGTGCCTGATTTATAAGAGCTGGCTGCTGAATTAGTTGAGAGGGTTTGATCTGAGATTCAGTTCTGCTGTGGTTTATTACTGGATCTCACAGAGGGTTGATAAGAGGCAATAAGTGGGCTGTCAGACAGGATGAAACTGCCAGCAGGTTGGACACTGAGACATTTCCGCATATCCACAGGACACCCGCCTCGTGCCCCAAGTCTCCTGGGATAGGCTCCAGGCCCCCCGTGACCCTGAATACAGGATTAAGCGGTATAGATGAGTGAGTGAGTGAGTGTATCGGTCCTGATCTGGCATGATAGCTTAATAGTTCTACTTTACTTTGTAGTCACTCATAAGTTATATATAAAATAAATCATCAATATGAAGCACTTGGCTTCTATGCATATCACTAAGCTATTTCGTCAGCCTATTATAACAAATCAACAACCAATGAAAGGCAAAAAAACAAGACCAGGACTGAAGAAAGAGAAAATGTTTATTACAACAAGAGCCGGTATGACTGTGTTGTTTCACAGATGTGTGCTGTGTAAATCATTCGGGGACGTGTGAGCTGGTATTTGTGTGTGAAATAAAATTCCGTTTAATTCTTTCCAGATCTTATTTTAGTCCGTTACTAATGGGAGACGCACATGCATATTGATATGGTTCAGTTGGTCTTGTTAGCGTCCGCACAGATTCATCTCTCCTGTTTTCGCACTTTTTTGTATTTTCCAGCTTCACGTGAGAGGAAGAGGAAGAAAGGGAAGGTATGGAGAATGTATACCTTAGTGTAATTTTACACTAGGGGTTGATGGGAATTGATTAGTAGTGTGCAACTACACAATGTAAATAAGTACATTTTACCTGGATTTAGCCGTTAATTACACTTAAACTACACCGTCATCGTCATCATTATTAGCAAAGCTTATCATATTAAATGCCTAAACTAATGGCATGCACACGATTAACTACTGTGTGAAAACTGAACACGTTCACACATTTACATTCTGTACAGCTTTAGCAAAAGCTTTTTTCTTTAAATAAGGCTTGTGCCTTAACTACACTACATGCATGATAACTGTTTTGCAGTAAAACTCTTTAAGTAAACTGTTCAATGCTTTCATTCCTTTCAGCACATTCTTTTTCTTTTCTTTTTTTCCCTACCTATATCAGAGTGACATAAAACCGCTTATGTAGGTGCATGCCCAGGTGCCATGCATTTCAACTGCCCCGTGGCAGTGTTGCCTAGCAACCGTGGATGTAGGTGCCTGCGGATTTGCTATCCACCACGTTACAATGACCATTAGTAGTGCTGATGCGCTTGGGTCCACAGTAAATCCAAAGTAAAAGAGAAACTATGGTTTCATTACGGCCACAAACTAACCGATTCCTTCGGTTAATGGAACGACTGAGAATGTGGACAGCTAAATGTTTGTTGTGACATGAGCTAATATGGAGGCATGAGGACAAATAATTGGTTGTATTTAAGCTGATTTTGGGCTTCTTAAAGGTGGTTCATCAATTCCTGGTTCACAGCATCACCAAGCCCAAGTCATACAGTACTGTATATACTGTACAATATAACCCTTTATATTTAAATCTGTTAAAATTACAGCTTTTTTACAGTGATGTAAATGAATAAAATAAATAAAACTAAGATAAATAAGACAAATTTTCTCATTGTGAAGTGTCTTCAGTCCTGTTCAAAAGTCTTGTGCCTCCCCTCATTTCTTCATATTTAATTAAAAAAAAAATTTATGGTGTCCATTAAAGTAAAGAAATGAGAACAATTGTATTCCGGTGACAGGCTGCAAAGTGCCTAAAGATAAAATAAAAAAAGAATACTGTATATGATTTATGTAACAGCCTCAGCAGCAGCCTCATTTCCCCTCTCATCTGTTTCCAACCACTCAGCATTCACTGGTCTGACCATCTGTCATCATCTGCACCTGTTTCTTACTCATCATCTATACCACTTAATCCTGTATTCAGGGTCACAGGGAGGCCTGGAGCCTATCCCAGGAGACTTTAGGGCACAAGCCGGTATACGCCCTGGACATGGTGCCAATCCATCGCAGGGCACACACGCTCATTCATTCACACACTACAGCCAATTTGCGAATGCCAGTTAACCTAACCTACATGTCTTTGGACTGACCGAGGAAACCGGAGTACCCAGAGGAAACCCACCGAGCACAGGGAGAACATGCAAACTCCATGCACACAGAGACGGAATCGAACCCGGACCCTGGAGGTGCAAGGCGACAGCGCTAACCGCTACACCACCGTGCCACCATATCTTTTTGATGTTTTTTTAATGTTTCCTACTTTAGGTCACAGTTGTTAAAGGGGGAAAGTCCTTCAGGAAGCCTGGAGAACTATTTCTCAAGACTACATTAAAAGAGAAATAACCTGCCACTCTGTCCGTCACTGCTAATGCCTCAGTACTGACGCGCACACAACGACCTCCTTCAGGCGGCCAGGAGCAGGTGTGCTGATAAGACCAGACGTTTTCTTTAAACAATGTAATGATGCTGTAAAAAGCTTGGTGTTGGGTGACAATCCTAAGTGCCTCTTTGAAAAAAAAAAAAAACCTTTAAATGCAAATAATTACAGTCACTCCAGATCGTGTGCCAGAGAGCGTCTCTATAACTAAACAGGTTAAGCACGCAATCTAAATTCGTGCTTATATCAGTGTAAAATCATTTTTTGTATCAACAAACCTCGACTGCTGAATTTACATTTTTCCACCAGTGGCTGCTCGTAACTGTCCACTCATTTATTTTTTTTCTTATTGCGATTTGATAAATTTTTACTCCTTTTCTAGCAGTAAAGCTCGTCGTGCTATGCTTCAGGATTTTTGTAAAGAATGGCTCAGTATTTGTACTGCTTTACTAATTTAACAGTTGCACCCAGTTAATGCATAGTGTACTGTAGCTGCTAAAGCAAACCTTTTATTAGCATTAGCCAATGTACTGATTATTGCCTAATTATAAAACTCTGATCCTGGTGATATTTTATTTTAACAGATAAAATGATTGTACATGGAAAATCGCTGATCATATGTTAACGCAAATGAAAAGTACGAGATTCTGTGTCTGTCCGTTACTCTCTGCCTGTCTCAGTTTGCTGTCTTTGTCTCTCCTGCCTACGCGCTGAGCTGACCGTCTATCTCTGCGGCTGCTTCGGCTCTGTCTCCACCGGATTGTGTTCGTCGGGTCTGTGGCCGGGCTTATTAAAACCGAGGCAGGAACTGCGAACTGTCTTCTGAGTCTCTGCTGGCAGCTGATCTCTGCTCTGTGATTAATATGACAGTAATAGACGCGTGTTGAGTAAGATAAACATTTTGATTAGGTTAATAGGCATTTTTCATGTCTTCGTGTCTGCTGTTTAAAAGGGAGGTGTAGAGAGTCTGTTGCTTGGGGATAGTGGTGTATTAGGTCAGACAAGGTTGTACGAGTTTCCGTAGGCGTCAGGATTTATATCAGTCCGGCTTTAACATGAATTTCTCAGATGTACAGTACCAAAGTTGGTACTGTTTGGACACACTTTCTAATTCCAGGGCAATGCTGAAAGCATCCAAAATATGTAATAATCACATTTGAACAGTTGATATAGCCATGTTAATTGGAGATTTTTGATGATGGCGGGTAATTGAGTGGTTAAGGTCCTTCACCCCAAGAGTTCAGATACAATCGGCCGTCGAGCTGTGGGGAGTGTTCATCACTCGATGTGCCAGATGGCACATAGACAGACCCTTACTTTTCAACTCTAAATGAACTTCTCCTCCCTGAGTTCTGGTCTAGCTTTCCTGGGAAGGTCTTCATGAGATCCAGTTTCATCATAGTGGCAACAACGACACAAAGTGATCACGACACCTAGGTGCCAGTTTGATTTGTATTGCGATTCAATGAGTATTAACTTTTTTTTTTTTTAGAAATATCCTGATTCGAAATTTAATTTCTTTTCGATTGCAGGAGTCTAACTTCACTTCACCAAAAATTGCTCTACCTCACAGGATGCTTGAAGTTTAGAGTGCACCACCTGCAGGATCATAGAGGAACTGCAACATCTTAACACCTCTAATGCAAACATTAAAAATATATTTTTTTTTATTTTAAAAAATCGAGTGTGGTAATACATTAATTTCCATACAAAATAATCTGACATAACTGATTATATCATGTCTATAAACTAAACAACCATAGCTGATATTTTTTTAAGACAGATGAGACGGTCGCTATTTACATTTTCTCCAAAATAGGTGGCTCGCGAACACACTGTCACTGAGCGTTCCGCAAGACGAGCAAAGATTTTTAAAATAAATTTTGACTTGAAAAACGAGCAAGTCTTGGTTTACGAATACCAAGCATCATGTAGCACGCATGCACTTCTTGTTTTGAAGCCGAACGTCACGTGATCACAACTGAGCCAGTGGTTTTTCTCTCGCATGCTGTGGAATTGTGGGTAATCATCTCCCCTGCTCGGTCTTATTAGAGAGGTTAAAAATGTGTGTTAAACTCAAATAAGAGAGGAGGAAGTTTTCTGTGTAAGACGAGAAGAGGGAGAGGGGAGGGACTAATTTTCCCCTCCTCCTATTTTAGCGTCACACATACGCGCGCGCGCGCACACACACACACACACACACACACACACACACACAGCACCTGCGCGCATAAACGGAAACACTTATCTGTCGGGATTTTTTTTTTATGACCTTTTTTTTTATGCAAAGTGCAGATTAATTTGTTTTATTTTTACTTTTATATTTTATATTAATTATTTTTGTGTGTTTATTTTTTTGGGCTGTGGAACGAATAAATTGAGTTTCCATTATTTCTTATGGGAAAATTCACAAGCCCGCTTCCTGAACAAATTATGCTCACAGTCCAAGGTTCCACTGTACATAACTGTACTTGCGTATGGAACAGTCGTACTTAAGGGAAAGCTGGCCAGCAGTGGAGATGGGAGGGGGCAGCAATTATGAATTTATGAATCAGTCGTGCCTAGAGTAAAAGCCGCCTAAGATTACTGAGCTTAATTTTCAATAACGGCCATGGATTTAATTGGTCTTTCGAGCGCATTTAAGCTTAGCATGCACACGACAAAGCCAGACATGTACTAAAAATCAAGTGTCCTAAAGGTAGATTTTCCTGGAAATGAAGATCCTTTAAAGGTGTTATTACTGAGGCACTCAAGATTCTCCTGAGAGCAAGTCAAGAAGGAAAATATTTATAGGGAAATTATTGTAGGAATAATAACTAAATGACCTGAGCAGCAGTGAGGATATGGCGAGCATTCACATTTTTTCCCGTTGACTCTGTGATTGTTGTAAATACAAATAAGTAGCACAGCTGTGACGAAGTGGTGGGAAGAAAATGCTAAATGTTGCCCTAATTCTGGCTTCTGTCAACCAAATGTATCATTCTTAACCTTTAAGACAGTGAGAAAGGATGTACTACACTACAGTGCAGGCTTTATCAAAAAATCGCTCGTTATGTTGCTGTATTCACCATCAGATCCTTACGAGCCCAGTGAGGGAAGAGTTTGTCATGTTGCTGCATGTTGAGGGAGTCTCGGTGTTAGGAGCGTGGACTGGGTCGTTTGGTTAACTGTAGTCTGGAGCCACATTCTGGAAAGCATCAAGCTTTTTTATGGCTGTTGATCTGGAGACCCTGTCAGTTTGAAAGCAGCCATGAGGAGAAAGCGAGAGAGCGTGAGATAGAGCAGGTGTATTACAGTATGTTAGAAGACGATGGTTTATGTTTTTATTTATTAAAGGGACCGACAGGGAAATGGAACAGAGTCGAGATGGAGAATGAATAACTGTGTGTGTGTGTGTGTGTGTGCGTGTGTGTGCGTGTGTGTGTGTGGTAGTTGAAGTAGTGTCTAGTTTATTTTTTAGGATTTCAAAGGAACGTATACTGTAGATGCAGCGTAGTGTCCAATTTGTTTTTTCTCTAGTTATTCCCATTTTCATTAGTGGTTCATCAGAGCGTCTAGCAGAAGCTTTACAAAACTCATCTTTCCATTTTTATTATTTATGACCATCCAGCTTACTGTATGATCTGTCCAGCTAATTAACAAATCTCTCTGCACAAGTCCTAATGACGGAGACATCATGTTGTATGTGTTGAAGGGGAAAGCTAAAAGCTCTGGGGAGCCTGTTTAATAGGCAACTATTAATTATTATCTTCTTACAGAATAGTGCAGAGGAGGGGAAAAAGCAGTTAATTCGAGATTTATATAAATTTATGGATTATTTATATTAAAATGTTCGCTGCTCTTCTACATTAATTACGTACTTTACTCTGATATACATAAAAGTGATAAAGTTTCAACTTAAACAAAATACAAAACAGTAAATAAGATTGATTTAATAAAACTTTTAGATGCAATGTTTTTTTTTTTTTTTTAAGTCAAACTGGGACTTGTGATGAAATGGCTCCTGAATGAACGTGTAAAATCGATGCTCATGCTGGTGTACTGAAAAAACGTTCTACCTAGATGGTATCCAAGCACTATAGACGAATAAAGGTTCGTTATATAGACGGATAAAGGTTAAATAAAATGTTTTCACTAAAAACACATAAATGTGTTCTGTTATTCTGCAGAATCAAAAGTCTTGTTTTGATATGAACGCCCCTCTTAGAAGAATTAAGGCATTATTCTTAACCCTGGCAGTTGTGAATAAAACAGTGCCAAGTTATTCAAACTGATTTGTTCCTTCAGGCTTCTGAATGCCAAAACTCTGAAGTGTTAAGCTGCTTTTAATGATTAAACGACTTGGCCTTGGTTAGAGTTGGACAGTATTATAAATGAAGAGTGGACCTGATTCTGACCTTCATGTTTTATTAATGGGGAAGACTCGGGGATGTAATCTCTTACGCATTCTCAATTCAATTACACACACAGATATCCGAGCACTTGTTCTGGATCTGTACTGTACATACACATCTGCGTGCTTTTAAATATTTACAGTACTTGTATGCGCTAATGATGATTCTAAGTTCAGAGTACAGATGCTTCCCAACTTATAATGATAAGCACTTACAATAGAGTGAATGTGATTTGCTTTCTCTAGTTTTTTTATGTTGATATTCTCCTGTGATAGTGATATGAGGTATGGTACTCACCTCAGAGTGAGCCACTCTACCACACGGGTAAACAACCAATATTCTACGGTATACTGTGTTGCCAGGATTTTATTATAGATTTAGTTTATATTGGATATTCACCCAACTTTAGGCTAATGTAGGTGTTCTGAGCATGTTTAAGGCAAGTTAGGCTAAGCTATGGTATTTTACGTTAGGAGTACATGAGTGTATAGTATATAAAGGTATTTAAAACATACAACATGTTCCCAATATGTAACCTCATCATAATTAAGGAACCATCTGTATAGACACAATTAACTGGATGTTCATAATGGCAGGGTCATGACTGAAAGGACAAGATCGCGGATACAAGCGGTCGGAATGGGTTTTCTCAGTAGGGTAGCTGGCTTTTCTTTTAGAGATAGGATGGGAAGCTCAGTCATCCGTGAGAAACTCAGAGATGAACCGCTGCTCCTTTGTGTGGAAAGGAGTCAACAGAGGTGGTTCAGGTAAGGTAAGGATGCCAACAGGACACCTATCGAGGGAGGTGTTCTTGACACGTCCAGCTGGGAGGAGGCCACGGGGTAGACCGAGAACTAGGTGGAGAGATTATATCTACACACTGGGCTGGGGACATCTCGGGATCCCCCAGTCAGGGTTGGCTGAGGTGGCCAGGGAATGGGAAATTTGGGCTTCCCTGCTGGAACTGCAACCCCAGCGACCCGACTTCTGACAAGCGATTAAAGATGTAGGGATGGATACTTACAGGAAGGGATGGAGATAATGCCTAAATTGAAATTAAAACCCTTTGGGGTAATACCAAGCCCAGGAAGAAACCTGTTTGATTTTCAAAATACAAGTAGCTAACGTAAAGAGAATTGATTGGATATTCACTAACTCCAGGATCTGTAGCACACATTTTTATTTAACATAAAGGCATGGAGCCACCCTTCATTACTTCATTTTAAATTAAATTAAATGATGTAAAGGTGGCACGGTGGTGTAGTGGTTAGCCTTGCACCTTCAGGGTCTAGGTTCCATATGCCCGGCCAGGTTCGATTCCCATCTCTGTGTGCGTGGAGTTTGCATGTTCTCCCCGTGCTTGGTGGGTTTCCTCCGGGTAATTGGCGTTCCCAAATTGGCCTCTGTGTGTGTGTGTCTGTGTGTGTCTGTGTGTGTCTGTGTGTCTGTGTCTGTGTGTGTGTGTGTGTGTGTGTGTGTGTGTGTGTGTGTGTGTGTGTGTGTGCCCTGCGATGGATTGGCACCCTGTCCAGGGTGTACCCCGCCTTGTGCCCTAAGTCTCTTGGGATAGGCTCCAGGCCCCCCGTGACCCTGAATACAGGATAAAGTGGTATAGATGATGATGAGTGAGTAAATGATGTAGATCACGTTAAAGAAATGGGAACAAATATTTACAAAGAAACTATTTTTCAAAATTTCTTGTTTATGTAACAACCTCAGCAGCAACCTCATTTCCCCTGTTCCAACCACTTAGCATTCAGTATAGGATCGCCAGTATATTCATAGATCACTGTGTGGCTTAATAAACAAAAATCATTCCTTTAAAACTGCTCTGGACTGAAAAGGAGAGACAAAAAGGTCCTTCAGGAAGCCTGAAGAATTATTTCTCAACACTAGATAAAAAATAAAAAAAAAGAGAGATAATACTACAAGAAAGTCCACCTCTTTGAAAGCAAAATATGAAGAAACAGTATAGTACGCAAACTTCTACTTTTCTACTAAAGCAGAACTTTGGCACCGCGTGAGTCATGAACAAATTTATGATGTTCTAATAGACCTTTAAGACCAGAAATCAATACAGGCTGCATTCTAAATGGGTAAAGACTCTACAATAATTTGTCAATAATTCTGAGTATAGATTATTTAAAGCAGTGATTAAATGCTCCTTCATTACCATGTACAAATCAAAAGCATCATTGCATATTCTGCACCGTTCCACTAAGAAAGAAAAAGGCCGAAGCATCCAAATTGAATTCCGCTTTAATAGTTTCTGTGAAACAGTTTCTCTGTAAAACTTTAATCCATTACACAGAGACCAAATATACAGTATATCCAATTACTTAAACCATATCATGGCATTCGTACATGTCCTACATGTCTACTGTGTAAAATAAGGCTGACTCCTGTATTTAAAAGTGGTGTCACATTCAGGCCTTCGATGAAGACATAATTTTTTAATTAAAACTATAAAACCTTTTTCATATTTAACAAACTTTACAGTCTGTTGTTGGTGAAATTTACCTGAAGATCAACAGTTTATAAAATAAAATGACATGGTGTTGGATTTACTGTATTTAAAGCCAAGGATCACTGGTATGATTGTGCCACTGCCACCTTCATTCAGAAGTATGAATTTCAATAGCAAAGAAACTCCAAGATGAGATCTCATGTTAACCTCTTCTTTGTCTCCTAGACAGAAATGAGCCGTCTTTGAGACTTGAATGAGATTTAGGCGTTTTCTGCACCTTCTCAAAGGTGTCGCAAATGTGGCTCATTACCATTAAATCTCAGAGATAGTTTGTATTTGTCTTGTGTGCGACTCACGTATGCAGAAATGAGCCATCTTTGAGACTTAAATGAGATTTTGGCAGTTTTCTCAATCTTCTCATATATGGCTCATTACCTCTAAATCTCATATATAGTTTTTAAGTAAACAGTGGCAATAATCTCATTATATTTAATTAGCATTTACTGTTTTTTTTCCCCTTTTGATTCTTAATCAATATTTCTTACCGGGGCTCACGTATGAGTGACGCATGGCTGTGCATGCACGATTATTGCAGGACTAAAACCTACACAAGTTTTAATTGCTGTTACCTTTTTTATGTCTTTTGTTTTTTTTTATTACTGAACATTAGTTAGTATCAGAGTCACAATCACTGCAGCAGTTGAGGGAGGAGAGTATGCTGGAGAATCTAGAAGAGCATAGATACTGTACATTTCTAAATCTTTGATAAAGGTCAGATATTCTATAGTCAGAGTACAATATCGGTTCAGTTGCATGGTATTTGGTTTGTCTGGAGGGATCTCACTGTTCTGGAGCTCACTCAATCCCCAAATCTGACAGGCATTATGAGGAAACGTGACACATACAGTACACACAGCTTTCTGATCAATATCTGATTCCACCTGAGCATCTCTGCATTTCCTTCATTCTGTGTGGGTATGTGTGTTTAAGAGAGAGAGAGAGAGAGAGAGAGACAGAGCTATTATCACAGAGCAGACTCAAGTCAAAGCACTTGTTTGAAAGTGGAGCTATCAATCTAAATGTCAAAAAGAGATCGAAGTTATTTAATAAAGACAAGTTGGGTACAAGGAAGTGGACAAAGCACATGTACAGAAACTCAATGACCACAGAAGTGCATAAAGTCTGATCAAAGATGAGAGTAAAGATGAAAGAATAGATAGCTCACCAGTTGTGCCTAGTTAGGCGGCCCCGCTTCTTCGCACATCTGCAGTGTGCGCCTAGGCTGCCTACCTAGTGAGTGAGGAGCGATATTGATTTGGGCGCACGCCCATCACAGGCGCACGCCGTGACACAAGTATACATTTACTTTGCTTAAATTTGAAGCAAATAAGAAACGGCTATATGTATTACTATAATTTTAGTACTGTGATTGTATTTAATAAGGTTTTGCCAGCAGTCATTACTTATTAAAGACAATTATGATGATCATATCGTACTGCACGCCACGAGAGCTCTATAGATTTTATATAGGTGGAAGTTTTACTTAAGTTATTGTTACTTACGTACTCAAACTTATTACTCATTCAATTATTTAGGTTAACAGTACTCAATGTGTTTAATTACTTTGAGCATTAGGGTTTACAGTGTAGTTTACTTGTTTTAATGTTCAACTTCAATGTTTTTTTTTTTTTTTTTACTCATTACACTATTATACAGCAAATATCAATAGCTCTGATTCAGATTTTTCATGCTTGTTGTATAAAATACACAGATGTGGAAATTACCATTACTGTAGTATTTCTTCGATACAGCATATTGTTTTGACTTTTTTATGACTTAATTATTTTTTTAAACCGAGATGACGGAAAATGGCACTTTGCGCCACCTGGCAGTCACGAATTACTTTGAAATGCAACTGATTTATTTTGGCCGCTGTCGTTTTGTCGCGGCGGTAATAGACATTCGCCTCTTCACACTTCTGTAAAACAGGACCGAGGTAAATTTTCTGTATACCATAAAACTGTGGAGGAAAAAAAAAAAGAGAAGTTCCCTGATCACCATTATAAAGAGATGATTAACAGCTATCACAGACATGAAACTTTCATGTTAACTATAGAACTAAATGTCTCTTGTTGTACAGGGATGTTTCGGATTTTCAAAATTGAGGTAGGTCTTGGTTGTTACGATGCTTTGACCACCAACCATGAAGTTTCTCACCTAGAATGCAAGTACAATGTAAATAATTAGGATGACAAATTCTACAACCCTCGTTCCATGCAATAATGCATTCTCAAGTTTGGCTGAGACTCATACGAAGCCTCTTGCAGTCACACTGAGCTAAATCGAGTTTGTACCTTTTAAAGTTATTCTGTATTTGGTAGAAATTTAACTCCCTGGAAAAAGACGTTCCCATGCCAAGTTTTGGCGGAGGAATACACTTCAACACTTGCGTGCAGCTTTTGTTGTAGAAACTGGCATGTTACTCACGTGTTACAAACAATGTGTGTCAGAAATGCAATTTAAGCCAATATTTTTATAGGACATTTAACTTGACAAGAAATTATCGAATCATATGTAAAAACAAAATATAAGCATCATTCTTGCAGCCATATTGGTACATAAAGGCAAATAAATAAATAAAAAAGTCAATAGACATAACTGGTACTACAATACCGTAATATGCCCCTTGCAATAGAGTAATATTTGTTTCGACAAAGTCGAGTCAAATACTGTATGTTTCTGGTACATTAGATCTTATGTGAGCTGCTGACTCTAATGTACTGTAATATGGTCTTCTAGCAACAATATCACCCACAAACACAATTATTCCGCGTCAATTTATGGAAAGAGAGAAAAAAACAAAACAAAGACCCTATATTTTATTACATTTACCTCCTCGTCAGCTGTTGTTAGTTGAACTGGTGATGGCACAGTCCATAAGCTGCAGTCTGGCCTCTCACCCTGCGTAAATCACATTGGCTTTGTGCCCCAGCTGCATTTCTGAGCAGCCGGACTATTTATCACAATGACGATAGGTAATGGTTTAGCACATTAGCATACCGCGTGAACTCTTGATGTGGCCTTGTGTAGCAAACATGGCCGATATTGCTATTGTAGGTAAAATTTGACAACACACAGTCTTGATGATTAATGATGCTCAGTATTCAGTTATCAGGCCCGTGATGGTGGCGCAAGGAGCGAGACACACCTGGGGTTTTGTTGGGGGGGGGTTAGGTGTGGGGGCGGGGGTTGGGGTGGGCGGGTTTAGGGTTGTTGTACTTAAATGCATGACTTTTGGGGTTTTTCAGATTTTTTTTTCCCCTTTTCTAAATTTCCACATTCTTGCACTGTTATAATGTAGAAATTAAATGTGTTCAACTGAGATTCTGATTATAGTTAAATAATAGTAATGCATGAACTTGCGTTTGTGACTTTGGTCAAGAAAAATGATCTTTCTCATACTCCCAGTGCAAATCATTAGCTTCCTCAGCTCATTCACAGTCAGTCAGAACTACGACGCGTTTGGAGAATTGACCATGAACAGCGCTGTGTCAGGAAAGTTCCCGATAGGCTTCAGTCATCCTCTCTCTATTCTTTCTTTAGACCATTAACTGGCCACTTCTTCCTCTGGGTATTTTAAGCTGTAATAGACTCTGAATGGAATGCCAGTCTATTACAGTGCACCATACACAGGCACGCACACACACACACTTCACACTCTCATGTGTATCCAGATGCATTTTTAATATAACCAGTCCACCAAAAGACTGTGCTGCCTGCCGGGGTGTGAATAGTTCAGAGCGCACCACCAGCAGGACTATAGAGGAACTACAACATTTGACCACCTCAATTGCAAACATTTATACATGTAAGTTGTATGTCATGTCATGTCAGTCATGTTAATCTAATCTAATTTATTAAATATTGACTGCTAACCAATTAGCTGTGAGCCTGTGACCACTGTCGACTCAGGATTCTGTACAAAGGAACAAAGTGTGTAGTTCTCGCCTGCCTCTCCTGCTGAGATGATAACATTACATCCTTGGAGAGCAGAAAAGCATATCATATCTTCCTGTCGAACCAGTCTGTCTATTCTCCTTTGTCTTTTGGAAATACTCAGACCAGTCCATTTGGCACCACCAACCATTATCCCACACAAAAACATTTTCTCCATTCTTTAAATATGGACATAAAGTGCAGCTCTTGATCTGTATGTGCAGGATTCTGTTCATTGTGCTGATGCCACATGATTGACCATTGGAGAATTGCAAAAATTTGCATAGATGAAGTGGGTTTAATATATTTTATGGCTGATGGGCTATGGGAGACAGTAAAGCTAAAGATAAAACTTTGTCATTGGGGCCGAGGAGGCAAAGACCCGAAGGCCACTGACCCGACCTCCAAACTCCACAGATCCCAATTCCAATCCCATTCCCCATGCAAATAAACAAACACAAAAACCCCACGCTGCAATCCACAGCACCCAGGTCCAAGGGGAACCTACACAATACTGAGCATGATTGTTCTGCATTGTAATTTTACCGCTGATCGATGTTTATGGCGTGTTATTGATAGTAATGTTTGGGGGTGTGCGTTGTATTTCTATGGTCTGATCACTTGTCTTGTCTTCTTTCTTAAAATTCTAACTGCATGACCTCATGCTCACCCATAGAATTTTTATTTGTCATGAATGTCGTTTTTTTTTTTTTTTCCTGTGAAAACTTGCTTCAAGTAGACAGAGATGAAAAACCTGAGAGTATCAGAGAGGGCAGTGTTGCTTTTAGCATGCTGTATTAGGTGTATGGCATAACCAAGAGTTACGGTGGTGCACGCCCGTGCAAAAGTGGCTAGAAATCACAATGATATCCTTCAAGATAGAGATTCTGTTAGTTTATCTTTGTCTATAAACATTTGTAGTCTGTTAAGTAGCCTGGTGGGTTTACACATCATGTGTTTTTAGCTGTTTTCATCATTTTCACAATGATAAATATTGAGAGTTCCCGTAGACTTGTCCACTCTGAGCATCCTTCTCTCGCATCACTCAACAACATTTGTTTCCCCCCTTCGCCGCATCGTTCTATGTAAACACAACAGAATCTTGTGCCCCAAAATCAGCGGTTTCTGAAATACCAAGACCAGACCGTCTGGCACCAGCGTCGTCCACATTCAGAATTCTTGTTTAGATTTATGCTGGTCGTTGTGTATCGGTTTTGCGAATCAGTTTTGCGCAGCGTGCCATTCAAATGAAGATCAACAAAAATAATGCCGTCTAGAGCCAACGTGTCCGCTGAATGAGCACATTGAATGAGAGGATTCTGTTTTTTTTTTAATCATCAGGATGCGCGATTTCTTTCCTAAGATACACAGCGATACAAAAGACTGACGTGCTCCATCCACCATGGCAGTCACAGTCATTAACGGCAAGATGTTTTTTCGGTATAAAACATCCTTTGCAGTGATCGGCTTAACGAACCTGAGGAGAGCTATTTAAATGTGAAATGTTAATAGCCTTAATTAGCATTCCAAGAAAATATGATGTTTACATACCGGCCCTGCACTTTCAGGTAGCTGATACGAGGCAGGCAGTGATGTAGGCATGTAAAGATTTTTTAAAAATGAAAGGTTTAAATGATGCATTAGTGCAGCAAGCTGCAGGTTTGGTCATCACTTCTGTTGATTTGTTGTGTTGTGTTGTGTTGCGTTTTGTTCTGTGCTCTATTTCCTCCCAGTAGTTTCACCTAATGAGTTGTAGACAGCATCAGGGATGTGTGTGTGTTAGTAAGCGTAATAGCTAGTCTCTGTCTTAGCACATGAGCACATGTGAGGTTTTCACTGGAGTGTAGAATTCTCTACCTTAGTGATATCTGAGCAGATCTTTCTGCCATGGACCTGAACACATAATTAGAAACTCATTCGTCTCACTCCTGCATAAATCCTTTTAGCATCCAGGATCCAAATTACACCAGGTTGCCAAATCCTCTTATAAGCCTTATATAATTCCTTTTTTCCATATCCATCAATCCATTTTCTGGCTCTAATCCATTTAGCCGTATAGTCTTTGAGTATATTTCTGTTTCGTAGCTGTGAACATAGCAAACCTGATACATCGTTATTTATGGAACATCACGTAATCAATGGAGTCACTAAAATAAAACTAATGTCATTGGATTGATATACAGAGATGAGGAATTAACTGAATTCTTAACTGTTCTGACTTGGTATCAGCATCCCTCTCATCCTTGTAGGTCCCAGGTGGACTCAATACGGGTATGAACAGGGTTCTGACGTTTGATGTAAAATTAATAAAAATGTGCGTGAACAACATGCCTGATGTGCTTCACTGCACTGCTGCAATATGAATGACTGAGTGTTCCTTTTAAACTGGCCAGTAATGCGTGTTGATGCACAGTTCTTTTTAGAGGAATGACAGACGTACGGTATATAAAACTGAATAACATCTATCCACATCTGCATAAGTGATGGCCGTGATACAAAGAAAAATCAGTCAGTGCTTTGAAATCTGATGCTAGCCACAATGGGACCCAGTAATATATTTTAAAAAAATTTTTATTTTTGCATATCCTAGTTAGGAAGCTGGGGTCAGAGTGCAGGGTCATCAAAGTTACAGCACCCCTGGAGCAGATAGAGTTCAGGGCCCTGTTCAAGGGCTCAACAGTGCAACTGGGTGGTCCTGGGGCTCGAACCCCGATCTTCCTATCAGTAATCCATAGCCTTAACCGTTTGAGCCACCACTGCCCAAAGAAAAGAGCTCAAAACTGTTGACCCCTTGGCCTCCAAACTCCCCAGATCCCAATCCGATCAGGGATTCATGGGATGCCCAGGACAAACAAGTCCGATCCAAACAGGCCCCCACCCCACAACCCACCGTCTCATAATGTTTAGGTGGTTTTAAAAATTAAAACCATCTAGGTTTTGGGCCACCAGGGTGGCTCTGGCCCCTAAGGGTGTGGAGTCCAGAGGCGGTGGCTAGATGGTTTTAATGGTTTAATGGCTAGATGGTTTTAATGTTTGTTTTTAATGTTTGTTTTTACTGTTATGGCTGATATAATTTTTATAATTTGAGAGCAAAGTGTGATAAACTCCATTTTCGAATACTCATTTTGGCACATTATTCTCATACACACAGGGGTGTCTGTAACAAAATGCTTAGTGTAAAAAGAAAAACTCTGTATAACCTAACTTAAGAAGCTTTAAACTTTCAGATCAGATTCAACAAATATATCTGTAGTATAAAATGGTACGCAAAGCACCAAGGCTTTCATGGTTTGGGATGATAAAGGAGCTGGAGGCTTGAGATAGCACACCAGTGATTTAATCTTCTCTCTCTCTCTCTCTCTGCTCTGTGCACTTTTTTTTTCTTTTTTCTTTCTTTCTCTGGCCCTCCTTCTCTGCCAACACAAAGACCAGAAACACATAAATAACCACAGGTGGACATCATTACGGATTACCTGCTGCTTCCACCTGCTGCTCCCGACTCACAGCTGACACCTGACCACGCCCACTTGCCACATACTGACTCTGGCCCAATTTTAAATGGCTGAAGATATCCACGTATGATCTTTCATGCAATGAAGTGTGGCGTGATCAGAACACAGAGTGAATGGGCGCCCAGAGTAGATATCAGAGGATAGAAACTTAATGGAAACTTGAAAGCCTCTGGTATCTACTCTGGGCGCTATTAATGGTATCTACCCTCTGGTATCTACTCTGGGCATGGTTTGGGTCAATGAAGGAACTGCAAGGTTTAGACAACATACAAGTCTCTCTCTCTCATGTCCACACACACGTTGTCTTGTTATCCAACGCATAAAAATAAATTAGAGAATACACCACAGATGGAGATCTTTCCACGTTCCCTGGTCATTGCCCCTGCCAATCCTCACTCAGAACTGACTCTCAGTCTTAAAAATGGACATGGAAACTAAGCTTCTCGGATGTCACCATGTTTGTTTGCATTATGCAAAACTGTCTGATTGAATTCTTTGGTGTGCCACCTGCTGGAATCCTCCGGTAACACACACAGTAGATAGGCACGTATATGAACAAATATGCTTACCGGTTCACATGGTGAAACAGCAAGTATATTTCTACTCCAACAGAAGACCAATAAAGATATGACGTGGGTAACGTGCACCACAACAACTCAACACAGATATAAACAAAGCATCAATCAATCAGTGATTGATTAGCTTGATGAGGTTTTCCACAGATGACCATAAAATACAGATCTTGCCCATTGCATGGTTTTTGGCTCTTCTTCACTATTCACTTCACATTTCTGATGTGGTTTAAGGATGTCATTTGCACAGCAGCGGTGTAGTGAGCGGAGTTGGGTTTGGAACAGAGCCCAGAGGTATTCACTAGAGGTCTGACTCATTCAGACTGGAGCAGTGCGCTCTGAATACAACACCGACTCTCATCAGCACAGCAGCTTCTACCAGAGCTGATTCCTTCTGCTGATAGCTTCTGCTTTCTCTGTCGATGGTTATACGAGCCGTCTGTCTCTTCACCGGCTCTGCGTGATCTGCTCTGTTTCACTTTCTGTAAGATA
This sequence comes from Clarias fuscus, assembly GCA_030347435.1. Taxonomy (NCBI): domain Eukaryota; kingdom Metazoa; phylum Chordata; class Actinopteri; order Siluriformes; family Clariidae; genus Clarias; species Clarias fuscus. Next base: position 11,779,707 of record CM059204.1, on the reverse strand, counting down.
CAATCGAGCCTGTGTGTGCAGTCGAACAAACGGCTGCTTAAATGCTTAAAAGAATTCGCTTTTTAGGTAGGGGAGTAGGACCGAGATCAAATCAGTTGTGAGTTCTGTGTGCTCCGTTATCAGGTTTTACAAAAATATGTGATGAAATGCTGGTGGTTTAATGATCCCTTTGACGAAGTAAATGGTGCACATTAAAACACATCAACTATTTCAGGTATGATACTATGTTCTTAAAGGTTGTCTGGAGGATTTTTGCTGCCACGGCAGTTTTTATGCCTTAATGCTGACAGAGGCAGATACGTTCCCTGTACCGCAGCCTTGTTAGCACAGATAAGAGCATTTGTGTCACGGCAAAATGTCACACACTGTCTTACTGACATGTTAAACACATCTTACTGCATAATACATCAGCCAGCCGATGTCACTATATAATACCAATATCTTGTGATTGATTCTGGTACGGCACACGTACACCATTAGCAGGTTGCGGTGGTACTAATTACGTGCGGTGTTCAAATCAAACCTGGACTTTTGATTGATTGTTAGGAGAACACATTTATGAGAGTAAAAACTTATGGAAATCTGGAGGAAACAAACGAGAGAGAAACTAACCATAAGAAGTGTTGCTACAGGATACAGTATAAGGAGTGAGGAGGAAAAGCAGGAACAATGAAAGAAATGGCTAGAAAATTTAGAATCACTACTAGTGATGCATTCGTTAGTCGAAGATTCACCTCTTTTTTGGGGGGGGGATTTTTCCCCGATTTTCTCCCTAATTTAGTCGTGTCCAATTCCTCCCCGTCACTAGGGGGCTCCCACATTTAGGCTACTACTACCACTCAGTTTCCTCACGCACCGTTGGGGGCAGAGTAACACACTCGGAGGACAGCGTTATCCGCTTCTTCCGCTTGCGCGAGCTCACAGACGCCCCTGATTGGCTGTAGAGCCGTGATTAATGTAGGAGCACTAAGTACCTCTCATCCCTCCCCTCTGAGAGAGCTCGGCCAATCAGCTCTCTTTAGACCTCCGGCTGCGAGAGGTTACAGCTTCACCCGGGAATCGAACTCGCGATCTCCGGATGATAAGGCGAGCGCTTTAACCACTGCGCCACTCAGATGCCCACACAGTCAGATTCTTATTGAAAAGCTGAAGCCTAAACTTCGGATTAAACACAGAGGACCGCTATCCAAGGGCGTTGTGATCTTGCAGGATGAGGCACATCCGCGAACTTCTGCACACACTGTTGACGTTCTGCAAAAACCTCATTTTGAGGTGTTAAAGCATCCTCCCTAATGTCCTGATCTCTCTCCATCATACTTCATCATTACCTGTTTGGTCCTCTGAAAGCAGCCCTATGAAGAAAAAGATTCATTTCTGATGACAAAGTGAAGACAGCGGTGCATTCGTGGCTCTCTGCTCAGCATAAAACATCTTTTAATCAAGGAATACCGAAGCTTGTTGACAGATTCACAGTATTCGTCTTTTTAAATGTCCAATAAGAAATAATTTCTACAGCCAGAGTGCGGATAGTTTTCGACTCAACCTTGTATAAACAGCACATTTTTGTTATTTGATGCACTTTCACATTTATACACCTTACGTCGCATGAATAGAGGCCACATGCTCTCGTATTGACGATAAAAAAAAAATACGAGAGAAACCAGGAGTCACTCAAAAAGATGACCTGAAAGCAGCAGGAACAATAGCTACACGAGTGATTAGATGTGCGGAAAGTGTATTAAATATCAAAGGGGAAAAGTGTCTGAATACGTATTTCCCCTGAGCTTCCGTACTTAATTCCACACACTAGAGCTATTCAACTTGCCATCCTCTCTATGCCTTGTACACACAAAAGATCCTTTCTCTGTCCCCCTTTTTTTTTATGTCAAAGAAAGAATTTAGCTTGTTTAAATGTGTTTACTGACCAGCACTGAAAATCACTGCAGATTTTGAGACCTCATTCTTTAAGACGATTTAATAAATACCCCAAAACGTATCCTGCAGCACCATAGAATCAAACTGAATGCATTAATAGTTTTAATTAGAAAACTAGTCTGCCATGGCCGTGATGAAATTCCTAGTGCAGACGTTTTCATTAAAATGTATGAATCCTGGCTAATTAGGGGGGTCGGGGCACTTCTAAAAGAAAAGAAAGATTATATTTGAAAAAAATGTGATCCGAAGCATTTTTTTTTTTTTTTTTTTTTTGAGCCTTTGCCCATATATATTCCCTAGATCTGTCTGGCTTCCGTCAAACATTTTTTGTGACCGGCTTTGCTCCTTGGCACAATACCCTCACTTTGTTGTCAGTTCACAAACAAATTAAATTTCTATTATGTCTGCATTTTATTAAATCAAAACAATAAAATTCAACAAGATGCAGTTTTTTTGTGGGAAAGTTTGGCTCCGCGCAGTCTGTTATTAGCTGTGATGTGCAAGTCAGCTTTTGGCCAACAGAGAAGCCGTCTCCGGAGAAAAGGAGACAAACACTTTAGAAACTGCTTAATCTCCAACCCTGTCAGGATGCATTACTCACCGCGTTACATCACGCCATGGGACGGGCTTTAAACAGAGGAGACGCCGCATATTACATCCAGCTTCTTCTGGGAAATATTGGGGGACAAACATGCAAATTATAGGGCTGATTTTTCTGGGTTTTTTGGGGGGTTTTTTTTGCACCGACACTGGTGATGCATCTCTGGAGAGGAGAATGCTTTAAAATATATAGCACTGTTTTACTTTTTGAACTGTTACTTTTAAATCAGCAGCAGAGGAAATGACTGAGTGGATGTTTCAACCTTGTGTATCGTACCTAATAATCTTCCTGAATGTTTTTACACGGACACATCTTTCAGCGAAACCCCTCTATTATTATTATAGTATCCATGAGTTCAGCACTTTTTTAAAGGGGTCCTATTATGCAAATCATACTTTTATATCATTCTTTTATAGACATTCAGATGGAGCTCTAGTGTGTTTATACGAACAAAACAATATGAGGGGGGAAAAAAATCTTATTCGTGTCCTTTTTCCATTTTTCTGTTGGCCAGGGTTCAAACAGGCCACTTACATTTTGTGACCTCATATAAGAGTATACTCATCCCCCCCCTGCTCTTCTCACACACACACACACACACACACACACAAACAGCCTGGGATGGAATGCACAGTTTTCTGAAGGAAGTCGTTTGTGATATTGCTGAGAACCTCCCGAATCCATGCCTCCTGTACACCTCCCCTACTCCTTTGTGTAGCCCCACCGGAAAAAATCACACGGAGTGAAATCTGGACTTCTCGGAGATCATTCATGGGGTCTGTATCACCCAGTCAACGTCCGGGAAAATGCTGGTCTAACCACACACGCACACTAAGAGAAGAATGGAGCAGTGCACCAATGATCCAACAACATGGGGCCTTTAAGCAATAAATAGCAAGACTAATACCGTTTGATTGAAACTCGTTGACTGAATAATTTTAGTGTCTTACAAAACTAATAAAGATAGATCATATGGTGAGGCATTATTAGAAACAAAACCACTCTTTTTGTCTTAATGAAAGTATTAATGTTGGCGCGGTTTAAAAGAGGCAGAAAAGAGAACGCTGACCAAGCTCGATACCTGCTGAGGGTGTTATTCAGTAATTTCCAATAAATATAGGAATTGGAAGTGAAAGTTATAGTTATAATAAATGACTGAGATGTGCAGGTGATTAATCTTCTCTTTGATTGGTTCTGTGATGGAAGATGAAAAGGAAACCTGATTTTGTTGCACAGTGTTCAGTTCCTAAATGTAAACTCAATAAACCATTATGGCTGCAGCCATCAGTCAAATCAAACGGCACTTGTAATGAACTTTCTCGCGAGTGAAGGAATAAAACCGACTGATTTGTACATAAGCCTTCATGCACAGTATGGTGACGAGACTCTTAAAAAGTAAAAAGATTTAAATGGTGCAAACATGGTAAAGGAAAGTGTACATCCGTGAATGACGATCCCAGCTGAGGTGGCTCAGAGCTCACCGTAGTCGTTAACCGTATAAACGTTCGGCGAGTGGAACGCCTGATACTTGAAAATCAATGAATAACTTGCAGAAGAGATGCATCTGTCTGTGGGAACTGTACACACAATCAGTCATAACTTAATTGGGAACTCAGTTGGGGGTCGTTGCCACATTCTCCGTAAAAAGTCCTGACCTCACTCCGAGCCATTTCCTCATATTTGGGTTATTAAAGGAGTTCCTGTGAGGCTAGTGTTTCAGAAACGTCCGATCATGGCCCTGGTGTACTGTGAAAACTTCCTCCCTTAATGGTGTCGAAGCACAAGTGTAGCAGGAGATTTATATACAAAAATTAAGGGAGTTTTTACTGTGTTTTGTTATTCTGTGTAAATCCCATTTTAACTTAAACCCCCTTTATGCACCTGCAGTAGGCTAATCATAAACAGAACTACATTTCATTTCGAACTTGGGTTTGTGCATCAATGTCGAGGCGAAGGCGAGGAAGGCAGAGGTGGTGATTTAGCGATGCTGGGCTCTACCGTGACTGATTAGCAAACGAATCCAATCACCTGACGGCGTGTTACTCGTGTCACGACTTCACTCATCTGACAGGTTAAGCGTGATTGATGTGCGAGGAAGTCGGAGGAAAGAGCAATCACCGTCAGCTTTTGGCAGTCTGTGGAAACTGATTAATATTCACGTGAGCACCATGTGCATTTCCATAAGTGTTTTTAAATCACTGGAGGAAAGTAAGGAACCTGGATATTCCAGTTTACACTGGTTACACTTCAGTATTTTATACCTGAGGATTGGCCGTCGTCCCTTTAAAGACTCTGCAGGTTTTCATTAACAATTGTTTTCGTATCCACTGTATCTTGGATTAAATGGAAAGTGGTAGTGGTGCTGATTAGAGGTGAGGGCTTGTGTATTTATGTAAACAAAAAATAACTGCTCTGCTGATCTTGAATACCCAACTATAAAGTACAGTACATGCCCTTTTATCTACCATATTCACATGCGTTGTTGTGATAGAGTGTATTACCTGCCTGATGCTAACGCTAGCACAGCAATGAAACAACTTTAAAGCGCTGCTATTAAGTCTGCAGACAGTGTATCCTGAGGGAGCCTTTATCATCGCTGGGGATTTTAATCACTAAAACTTAAGATTTGTTCTGCCAAAATTCCAGCAGCATGTGCCCTGCAAAACCCTTGGGGACACAAAACCCTGGATCATGTAACACAAGTGTTGCTGATGCTTACGGAGTCACACCCCTCCCCCACATTCGACAGTCTGACCATCTTTCATTGTTTCTGCTGCCCTCCAGTCATCAAGCGTGTGAAACCTACAATCAGGACTGTTAAAGTCTGACTGGATAGGGCTTACTCTGCTCCCCAAGAGTTTTAACATAAAGACTGGAGCGAATTTGCTGCAGATACCAACTTCAGATACCAACATTAACATATACACCAACTCAGCCTTGTGGATTGGAACATTGTAGCATTCACCCAATCAGCAGCCCAGGATGAACCAGGAGGCCCACCCTCTGCTTAAAGCATGCAACACAGCCAGCCTACAGGTCTGGAGACCGGAAGGCCTACAACGTTACCAGAGCCTGACGATCTGATGAGGGGGAATCTGCAAAGCCAAACATGTATACAAGCAGCGGATTGAAGAGCACTTTAACTATGCTGCCCCCCATGCATTTGGCAATGGATTCAGGCCATCACTGACATCAAACCACCCAGCAGGGCACCTCCAACAAGGTCCGCCTCACCCCCCAACAATCTCAACTTCTTCTACCCCCATTTTGAAAAGGGAAGTATAGAGCCCATCCTTAAAGCAGAGATATGACTCTTTGAGCACCCACTTAACTTTCTCTACCTTTGAAGTGTGTGCTACCCTGAGCTGAGTGAAAGCAAAGACAGTTTCCACACTGGTGGCATCCCTTGCCCTGTCATCTCATAGTGCTTTTAAAGTTTGGTCTTCATCCACCCTAAAGCCTGTATGCCAGACAATCTGGACCCATACTGTACCAGTTTGTACAGTATATCACCTCAGTAGGTCAGCAGAGAATGCCATTTCCTTGGTGCTCCATTCTGCCTTGACTGACATGTACTGTACAATCCCCAATATGATTGCCAAGATGTGTTTTGTCGATTTTAGCTTAGCTTTCAATACAGTCAGCCCTTCCAGGCTAATTGTGAAGCTAAAACAGCTTGGCATCAGCACAACACTCTGTAAGGGGACCCTGGACTTTGTTACAAACAAACCACAGTCTGTTCAACTGGACAGTCTTGCCTCCTCCAGTCTCACACACAGAAAACACTGGAGCTCCTCATTGATGCGTATTCTCCCCTCTCTTATATTCCCTTTTCAGTCATGATTGCGTACCTGCCTATACCTTGAACAGCATTATAACGTATGCAGACGATAATTTGATGAGGCCTGTTTTTTTAAATCACAGGTACTGTAATTATGAGGACAGCTTACAAGCTTACTGGGAGGACATACAGCATCTAGTAGCTTGGTGTGAGGACAATAACCTGGACCTTAACACCAAAGAGACGAATGAAGTCATTGTGGATTTAAGACGAGCTGGCAATCACACTTCATACCAACTGAGCTGTTGTTGAATGTATACCCAGTTCCTTGGAGTCCACATCTCTAAAGACCTCACCTGGTCACTGAATTCTTCTCTCCTGATTAGAAAAGCACAACAGCATCTGTATTTTTTAAGGAGACTTAAAAATCCCATCTGATACTGGAGAGCTTTGACCATTGGACCTATTGAGAGCAACCGCAAAAAAAAGGCAACTGCACTGCTTCGGACCGCTTCAGAGAGTGAAAACCACTCAAAGAATCATTTTGTTATTCAGAACCCACCATGGAGGACATTTACAAGAAACTCTGTCTGCAAAGGCCGAGAGGCATTATCAAAGATAACCATCACCCTAATCATGGACTATACACCTTTTTCCCAACGGGCAGTCATTACAGGTGCCCCAGCGCGCACACAAACAGACTGAAAAATAGCTTTTCCCCTGTGGCTGTTACCACACTGAACAGCTGATCATATTCCCCAATAATGTTAACAAATACACAACTGTACTTTCACTTTCAGTCTATCCTCCTGTTGCTTTATCTACTATGGATCTTTGCACCATCCGTAATTTATGTTGATCATTGCAGTACTGTACAGTATATTCCACCCATATTGACTCTGTATATACTGTATCATACAGATGTTTATATACGTACGTATATATACGATCTTCTTGAAATGTTTCCACTGCTCAATGTGTGCACCATTTTACCCAAGACTCACATCCCTATACATATGGACCTTTACTCTCATTTACCACATTGTTATTTATTGTAAATAGGCCACTTATGCACTTCTGGTTAGATGTTAAGTGCATTCCATTGGCCTTGACCATGTACTTTGCACAGTGACACTAATGTTAAATATTATCTAATTTACTAATTATGCAAGTCCAAAAAATAAATAAATAAATAAACAAAACAATAAACCAGTTATTGATACTAAATTGCATATTTAAATAGAGAAAAAAAAACTTGGTGGAGTTGTAACATTTTGGCAAATAAATTTTTTTTTTATTTTATTTTTTTACAAAAACATTTTTGACATGCGATTGTTACTAAAATAAACCAAAAAGAAGTTATTTATAATGTTGTCACATTATAAACTTATGGAATGATATCTACAAAGGAATAGAAGGACATACAGTACACATCTGTCCTTATAATTATGTACAGTGCATTTTAAAGGTCTAGAATTGTGGACAAAATGTTCCATCTTCATCTCTTTGGCCTATGGCACATTTTGTGACATCTGTATATGCATTTTAGACATCAATTATTAACATGGAATGAACGCTGCATTTCATTTATTTATTCCACTTGTGGATTGTGACTTGTATTTCTTTCTTTTTCTTTTTTTTTTTTTTTTACCTGTTCTTTTTTTTTTACCTGTTCCATATGCTCTCTCCGCTTCACATATACACATTCACATTTGACGTTTAACAGCGCAGACAGAAAGTGCAGTAAGTGCATGCCCTTGTCATGACCTTGTTAAATGCTACTGACGGAAATCACATTTTGATATGCATGAAGAAGCAGCTATACAGAATCTGTAATTATAATTAGAGGATGGTAATGAGGGTGATGAAAGGCTGTGGTAAGAGAAATTGTAAATTGGACCTTTGAATGCTTTTGTTTTTAATAAATCAGGAGAGACAGTGCTGTTGAGGAAAATCACTTGAGCATAAGGTAAGCTGGATTCGAAAAAAATAAACAATACTGCTTCTTTAGTTCTTTAGTTGACCTTGGACATTTACAGGTAGAGAATACATATTTGAGCTTTAGATATTGTGTGGGGGAAAGAAATTCGGATGATGTTTATCCTGACAGTGCATCCTTTATTATCAGTGCAGTGCTTTCAAATACTGTAGCATTGTGATGCACCGATCAGCCAAAACATTAAAACCACAGTCAAAGCTGTCAAATGAAATGAACAGGATGTCCGAAGGTGTACTGTGGATCCTTTCATTTAAATCCAAATTCAATCCTAAACCTTTGAAATAAGACGAAATCCTAGAAATCCATCAGAGTTTATTGCGGCCCACCGTGGTTATGGAGAATACTGTACGTGGTCCGCACACTTTCATAGGTGGTTTGTGCTTTGATGTGGACACATTGTAAGCGCTTTCATCAGTGGTCCGGGGGCCTGTTGTTTATGTTTCTCATGATCTTCAAAAGTCTTTTGTTTTTAAAAAGATTTTTATCTAGCATCCAAACCTTAACACTTTTTTCCTTGGTGAAATTTGCTGAGAAGGTCTCACAAAAATGTTTTTGTTTAATTTTTTTAATCCAACTGCTATCGATACTAAAATGCAAATTACTCTTCACAAATTTTTGCATTTGTGCTTTCTAACGCCCTTGTGACTCAAAGAAACATGCACAACATATTATTAGTTTGCAATACTTCTTATACTCATACATAATACTGCAATACTATCTTCAATGTACAGATATGCCAACTTTACTGTTTTATTATATTTAATATTTATTTTATTATATGCATAGATAAAAATGCTCAAAAATATATATATTTTTAATTTTTCTCTTACTGGAACTTGTAAGTTACCAAATGTTGTTATTTCCCCAAAGTTTATTATTATTATTATTCTTATTATTATTATTATTATTATTATCAAACTGCCAAAATGTAGTTATTTACCCACATCTAATCACTAGTTGGAGTTACACAAACTAATCGATTATATCTAGGCATAACTGTTAGCACAGAAACCTTCATTCTGCTACAGAGACATTTAAAATATATATGATATATTTACATTTCAAAAATGATAAATGCATAATAAATGCAGTAATGTGAATGAGAAATGTAGTAATTGTGACTGTAAGATGTGTCGATTTAGTCAGCACCACACCCTCTATCCATACCTCTCTGTTAGTTTTTTGTTTTGTTTTGTTTTTTTGTACAGAGCTGCATTTAAACATATTAATGTATTTAATGAAGTGTGTTGGAGCAGTTACACATGGTGCTCTGTTCATGAGTTCCTCTGGTTTCAGCACATCATAATGTGGTTTCATTTTTAAAAAGAAAACAACCAAGGTCATTTTTGGTTGAATGCAAATATGTTGTAAACATGATGTACTTCAGGTCATTAAGGTCCGCTCTGGTTAACTTCAGTAATGACAGTTCCTGCTGAGTGACCATGGCAACATCAGCCAAGACTCTGTAAGTGATGCCAAACCCAAACTGATGTGTTTTCATCATTTTTAGCTCCATGGTGTATTTTTTATGGATTTTTCAACCGGCTACAGAATATAAAATATATCAGTGTATGGAACTTCTGCCATGGATTTCTTCGAATTTTCAGCCAAGAAAACAACAGCATGAAAGGTCTTTCAGGATTCGACGTACTCTTGATAGCTTTTAGATGCTCAGACCGTACGCCGCACGCTGCATCAAATTGCTCTGCATGGTTGTCGTCCTAGAAGGAAGCCTCTTCTAAAGATTTGCTGCAGACATGCAAACTAAGGACCAGGATTACTGGAACCATGTCCTGTGGTCTGATGAGACCAAGATAAACCTATTTGGTTCAGATGGTGTCAGATGATGTGTGGCGGCAACCAGGTGAGTGTATCTTGCCTACCGTCAAACATGGTGGTGGGAGTGTCATGATCTGGGCCTGCATGAGTGCTGCTGGCATTGGGGAGCAACAGTTCATTGAGGGAAACAAAAATTCTAACATGTACTGTGACATATTGAAGCAGAGCATGATCCCCTCCCTCCGGAAACTGGGCCGCAGAGCAGTGTTCCAGCATGATAATGACCCCAAACACACCTCCAAGATGACCACTGGCTTGCTAAAGAGGCTGAGGGTAAAGGTGATGGACTGGCCAAGCATGTCTCCAGACCTAAACCCCATAGAACACCTCTGGGGCATCCTGAAAAGGAAGGTGGAGGAGCACAAGGTGTCAAATGCCCACCACCTCCGTGATGTTGTGATGGAGGAGTGGAAGAGGATTCCAGTGGCAACCTATAAAGCTCTGGTGAACTCCATGGCCAAGAGAATTCAAGTCCTGCTGGAAAATGATGGTGGTCACACAAAATATTGACATTTCACATTTTCATTTAGGCGTGTACTCACTTTTGTTGCCAGGGGTTCAGCTATTACTGGCTGTATTTTTAGTTATTTTGAGGGGACAATGAATTTACACTTCTATACAAACTTTACACTGACGACTTTTCATTGTGTCAAAGAGTCATTTATGCAGTTTTGTCCTATGACAAGATATAACTAAATATTTGCAGAGATGTGAGGGGTGTACTCACTTTTGTGACATACTGTATATACTGTATGTATAGCTGAAACCAGATTTTTTTAAATAGTTGGAACACAAATCTTTTTTTTCCTTTACTGTCAAACATTAAATCAGATTAAACTTTTTCTGTTTTAGATCAATAAATAATAACATATTTTTTGCATTTGTTAAATGTCAGAATCGAGCGAGGGAGAATTATTTTATTTTATTTTTTTTTTTTTACTTTCATCTGTCAAAAATTTTCATACATTTTCTTATTATTTGGTAGAATTGCCCCTAAACTGTTTTACTTGGGCCAAACATTTCTGGTATCCTTCCACAAGCTTTCTACAATAGTCTGCTGGAATTTGTCCCACTCCTCTTGACAGAACTGGTGTAACAGGGTCAGGTTTGTAGGCCTTCTTGCTCGCACTCGCCTTTTCAGTACTGCCCACAAATGTTCTACTGTATGCGATTGAGATCAGGGCTTTGTAATGGCCGCTTCAATACCTTGACTTTGTTGTCCTTAAGCCACTTTGTAACTACTGTAATTTGGAGGTATGCTTGGGGTCATTGTCCATTTGGAAGACCCATTTGCGCCCAAGCTTTAACTTCCTGGCTGATGTCTTCAGATGTCGCTTCAATATATCCACATCATTTTCTTTTCTCATGATGCCATCTATGCCCCAGTCCCTTCTACAGCAAAGTAGCCCCACAACATTATACTACCCTCACATGCTTCACAGTTGGGATGGTGTTCTGAGGCTTCAAAGCTTCGCCCTTTTTCCAAATATACCATTTATCATTATGCCCGAATTTTTGTTTCAGGACGTGTCCCCCATTTTTGTTCCCACATGCAGTTGGAAACTGTAGTCTGATTTTTTTTATGGTGGTTTTGAAGTCATGTCTTTCTCCTCCCAGAGAAATTTTCAGCTCATGGTGGTACAGGACTCGTTTTTCTGTGGATAATGACACTGTCTTACTAGTTTCAGCCAGCATCTTCACAAGGTCTTTTGCTGTTGTCCTGGGGTTGATTCGCACATTTCTCACCAAAAAACGTTCCTCCTTCTTGAGCAGTATGATGGCTGTACATTCCCATGTTTTCTATACTTACGTATTATTGTCTGAACGGATGAACGCGGGACCTTCAGGCATCTGGAAATTGCACCTAAGGATGAGCCACACTCGTGGAGGTCCACAATTCTTTTCCTGATGTCTTGGTTGATTTCTTTTGATTTTCCCATGATGTCAAAGAAAGAGGCTCTGTGTTTGAGGTGTGCCTCTTTATATGCATCCACAGGTGTGCCAGGAGTTAAACTCAAATGGACTCAATGAACCTATCAGAAGCTTCTTAAGCTCAGAATGGAATCATCTGGAGTTTTCTTGTTGTTTAAAGACGCAATAAACTTAGTTTACAGTATGTATACCTCAGGCGTTGATGAAACTGATAAAAAGATTCAATTCTGACATCTAACAAATGCAAAAAAGTGTGAATTTTTTCATATTAAAATAAAAAAAATTTAATTAAATTTTTTTTTTTTATCTAGATCCTGGGACAAACTCAGCTGTTGGGTTGTTTTTAGGTGACAATAAAATAAGTTAATAAAAATTCGCTCATCCTTCACATATTTATTAAAAACTTTTTGAATTGGAAACACCTGAGGTCAGTTATCTACCCAGAAGTGAAGCTTTTTCAGCTTCAGATTGGTAACTTCTACAAACATTTACTCCCCATTGTATTAGAGTTTTATTTTTTATTTTTTTGATAGAACAGCTCACATTTTGACCTGAACACTTCAAAAAAGGAAATACTATTTCTGCTTTTCTCCTGACTCTCATTATTCACCCCCTATCCTCTCTCTCTCTCACACACACACATACCGAGACAAATCCCCCCCCCCCTTTTTTTTGGAGGGGGGGGGGGACGCGGGGGGTAACCCTTTACTGATAAACAGCATGTTGCTCTGTGGACACACACTCACTGTGTGCGAAGTAGGAAAAGAGCCAGACAAACGGACGCCCACGCTGAGACGAGAGAGGAGTTTGGAGTTTTTCGCCGAAACTGAAACACGCTGGTTATTATTAGATAGAGGAAGATCTCTTTAGCAGACCAAAATGAGAGCGGATGCAGAGAAATAGGAAAGCAGCGTAGAACAAATGATTTGCATATTAAAAGGTTTTGAAATACCTGAAACAGATGGGTAATGAAATTGAACTGCTGTTTGTGTTCTTGATATTCCTGGTATGGCTGTTTGTGCTTGAAAATGAGAGTCCTGCATTTTAGGGCCCGCATTTTATCCACTAGTGATTTTAATTGTGTTTTGCCACGCTGATGGTCCCGCAGGATACGAGGAAGGTGCTTTTGTATACAGAGGCGAGATGCTGAGATGGTGTGTTTGTGTATATCTAAATAGCAGACTTATTTCCCTGATGTGTGCTGCTCATTCTCCTGCATCGATTATATCTGTGCTGCTGTGCTGCTAGAATATATTATTTGTTAATTAGGCTGATGGATGTGATCAACCTCATATCCTTTCTTGTTTTTATGCAGTACACACTCACTCACTTGTTGTCTATACCGCTTTATCCTGTATATTATATCTCAGGAGACTTAGGGCACGAGGTGCAGTACACCCTGGACGGGGTGCCAATCCATTGCAGAGCGCACACACATACGACGGGAAATTATGAGAACGCCAATCAGTACTAATCTGCATGTCTTTGGACTGTGGGAGGAAACCGGAGTTCCCAAAGAAAACCCACCAAGCATGGCTGCAAACTCCATGCACACAGACCTGAGGCGGGTATCGAACCAGTAACCTGGAGGTGCAAGGCAACAGTGCTAACCACCACAGCATTGCAAAGGAGTGTATGGCTTTTGGATTATGGAGAGGTTTTTTTTTTTTTTTGCTTTTTTGCACTACAAATCTGCTTTGATTGTTTCTAGGACTTTGACATCATCTAAAAAGACATTGCAAATGCTAAAAAAATCCAGTAAATAAGGTCTTATACTTCACAGTGGAAGCCGTGGAGACGGAGGAACTCTCAGTAGACTTCCATGTTCAAATTGTGTTGAGAAGTTAAGTTAAGCCTTAACTTATCACATATACGTTAATGCACAGTGACATTCATTCTCCCCATATGCCAGCTTGGGGACCGGTGTCAGAGCGCAGGGTCAGCCGTAATACGACACCCCCGGAGTGGGCAGGGTTAAGTCTGTTGCTCAAGGGCCCAGCAGTGGCAGCTCGGTGGAGCTGGGGCATGAACCGCGATCATCTGATGAGTTACCCAGAGCCTTAACATGCTGAGCTACCGCTTTTCCTAGGGAATAGATAAAGGCAAGGGGTATTAAACAATTTTAATGCTTTGAACATTCCAAGGAGCACAGTGGGCTTGTCGTCATTGTGAAACTGAAGATATTTGGAACCGACAAGTCTCCTGGAAACACAAACCTGGGATACTCAGGTCAGGGAGGTGACAAAGAACGCTTTGGCCATATTCTAACAGAACTCTCATGGAGATGGGAGGATCTGCAAAATATTTGAATAATCATATCATCAGTATGACTAGATGGAAATCACTCCTGAGTGAAAAACATATGGAAGGCACTTAAACACTCTCTGGAGTCCCCAAAAGATTTTCTGATCTGATGAGTCCGAAGATTTGACCATTTGGGCTGAACTTCAAGTGCCGCATATGGCAAAAACAGATACTGCATATAAAACCATCCCTAAAAATATTTTTTTTTAAATCAGGAATGACCAAATACTTTTCACAGCAATGTGCGTTTAATTAATTTAAAATGTAAAATATAACACAAAAATACTTTCTCGACCCTCTGCATGTGAAGACGGGTCTCAGGTGTTTGTCCTCTCGCAGTTTCAGTGACACATACTCAGGGGGTGAATGGACTTCCTTTTTCTCCTCTGTGCTCAGCGGCAAACTGGTGCATGACCGTACTGTTGGTGTCACCGGGTCAAACTGTGTACTTGCTCTTTTTTGACCTTTATGTTGATTTTGTCTTATTTGTCTTATTTTGATTTTTTTAGCTGTCTTATTAACAAACGTGTGTATATTTGCTTGACTTTGTATTTTTTCTGTGTATTAAATCGTGTTTTTTTGTTTGTTTGTTTGTTTGTTTGTTTTTTGTTTTGGAGACTTTAGGATTATAGTACTTCACCTCAAAATCACAATATATAAACCACTCCAGATCTTATATTATATGCATTTGAGAGGAAAATGTGTGTTTTGCTGGGTTAAGTTGCTGCTAAAAGTCCTTGTTAGTTAGAAATAGTGTGGCAAAAAGAAATTAAAACAAAAAAAAGGCATTTTATTTAATTTGTGCATAAAGCTTGGGCATTGATGGGTGTTTTAGTGATGCTCCTTGGATATAATCTCTGTTATAAGTGCTGATGTAGAAGCTAATGACCAGCTCTGGCACAAAGCCAAGTCCATCAATTTTCACAACACATTAAAGAAGATTAAGGACCCGTATTTTTATGTTCATGAGCATACGCTAAGGACCAGAGTCTAGCTGAAGGATGCAGTTTTAAACACGTTCCGGCGCATCTGTTGATATTTGTAGATCCTCGCTTTTTATTATGTCAGATTCAAATTTTATTTGTCACATACACAGTCATATACAGTACGATATGCAGTGAATTAAAATCAAGAGTATCAATAAGAAATAAATTATGGAATAGAATAAGAATAAAATATAGAAAAACTTAGCTGTAGAACAAAATATATATTATATAATGTATTGATATAGAATTTAAATAGAAATGTCCGGGGAGTGTGCAAATATGCAAGAATATGAAGATGTAATGGCCATAAATGTGCAATGTGCAAAATGAAATTGAAATGTTCCGTCATGTCTTTTCAGCATTTTCCTTCCCAGCAAAACACTCCTACATAATATAACCCATAATACTATTTTATATATATATACACATAACATTACTGTAGATGTCCAGACTTTCCGTGAGGTTGTCAATTCCTATACAGTGGAACCTTGGATTACGAGCATAATTCGTAAAAGTGGGCTCGTATTCCAAAACACTCTTAAACCAAATCATCATTTCCCATAAGAAATAATGAAAACTCAAATTATTCGTTCCACAGCCCCCAAAAATAAATACATAAAAATAATTAATACAATCTATAAAATGAAAATAAAACAACTTAATTTGCACTTTACCTTTAAAAAAAGTACAAATAAATCCTGACAGATAAGTGTTTCCGTTGGTGCGCGCAGGCGCCGTGTGTGTGTGTGGAATTAGCCCCTTCCCTCGCCTCGTTTTACACAGTAACACTCGTCCTCCCTCTCCCCACCTCGCTTTTTAAGATTCACAACAAACACACACACAGAACGGAAACACTGTTTAAACAGGAAAAAAAGAAATCTTTCTGAGACTGACATGAGCGTACATTAACAGACTCACTTTTTAAGTTTCACAACAAGCGCATAAACACAGCGGAAACACCGTTTTAACAGGAAAAAAGCGAGACTGGCACGAGCGCATACTAAAGGAATCACTTAAGTTTCACAACAAACGGACACACACACAAACACGGAAACACCGTTTTAACAGGAAAGAAAAAGAAATCTCTCTGACCAGGGGTGAGCGCATACTAAGGGAATCACTGCTGTAAAGTAAAAGAAAAACAAAGAAACAAATGAACCAGCACCTTACCTTTGAAAAGAATCGCGACAGAGCAGAGTTTCTGTGTGTTTGTGAAGCCGGGAGGGGTGAAAAGGGGAGAGAGCGTCTGTGCGTGTGTGTTTCAGTGTCAAATTGCGCGTGCACGAGCAGAGTTTGTGTGTTTGCGAAGCCGAGGGGGGAAGGTGAGAGAGTGACGCTCGGTGTCAAAATAAGAGTCGCATGTGTGAAGCATGATACTCGGCGCTCGTAAACTAATACTTGCTTGGTTTCCGAATAAAAAATTATTAAAAATCTTTGCTCGGTTTGCGGAACACTCGTAAACCACGTTACTCGGAATCCGAGGTTCCACTGTATCTTTATTCTGTACATATAATAAAACTGTAAAGTTAGAAGATATTTGCGAAAAAAATCATTTGGGGGAACATAAGATAGTAATAGGACACATCAAGCTGGTTTTTGGAAGTTTTGTCTCTGTCTGTCTGTCTGTGCATGCAAAAACTACTGGACAAATTTGAATGGGGTTTTCACATGTGTATGTGGATGAGCTTGAGGTAACATACAGTATAGACGTTTTTTCATCGCAGTCAGTCCACGGGAAGAGATGACATGCTAATTTGAATTTTAAATGGATAACACTCGTCTATCATTAAAAAATTTCACCCCTGTTAATTACACTGTTGGTCACCGGCTCCACCAGTTTTGAAAATTGTACAGTAAATTATAAGTTCCGCCAGTCGTGGATGGTGGAACAAAATAGCAGGTTAAATAAACTAACAGATCCTAATCTGTTAAATAAATGGTGTTTGTAAACTGTTGTATGACAGCAATATCACGCTCAAGGCTGTGCTGTTGTACTGAATATCAGCACGGTTGCTATATCTTCCACCCAAAACAGTTTCAATATTTCAGTATTTCCATTTTTTTTTTTATATTTTGGAGTGTGTATTATAAATGTTTTTCACCCATCATCAATGTCAAAAAACCAAACAAACTGGTCGTTAGTGTATTTGTATTTTTATTATACAGGAATTTGTGACGTCCAGGGCTTAGTACCTGGCCCACTGCTTGTACCTGCTCATCTTCCTCAACCATCATCAGCATTAGCAGGAAATCCTATTTAAATGACTTCACTGTAATCAGGCTTAATTATCTGATCTCAGGATTACTGATTCTGCTCCCTATGAACTGTAATAGGATTTCTGAGATGGACTAGATCAACCGGATCAGATTAGGCAATTAGTGTTTTTCTGTTTCATAAGATCTAATAATTCACTCTGTCCTGCTATATCATTTCCTGGTTGTCTGCTGTGAAAGTCGGCTTATACACCCTTACATAGGGAGACAGAGAGAGAGAGAGAGAGAGCAAAGTCAGTTCAAAATGTGCTGCTTGGATAAAAAAAAAAAAAAAAAAGAAACTTTATTTTATATTATTGTATTTAAATGAACAGTATACAGTACTATACATACACACAGTATATATAAGTGCAGGCAAAATAACAGTAAAGACCTCAATACAGAATCCGACACATCTGACCGACACATACGCAATACCCACAGCGGTGTCCTGATGTGATGTGTGTGTAGAGTTGGAAAAAATGGCATGATGATTAATACGGTACATGCTTTCTTTGTGTGCTAGAGGTCAGGGGCTGTGAGATGATTAACATCAAACTAGAGAGGTACATTTTCTGAAGAAAATGTGAGTGGTGCTTGCCGTAGCAAAACTCGGGCCCCCCATACTGTATGTCTATGACAATGAGATCCACAGTTAGGTTCAGTTTCAAAGTTCCTATGTAAGTTACCGTAGCAGGGAATGCGACTGTGAGCACTTCCTGTTTTTAATGGGGAGTACCTCCTCCATTATACAGAATGTCAGTGGGGCAAATTAGGGCACCTCTTACAACTAATACCCTCTTGCGGGGTATGTTCTGACACAGCTTGCTAGCCTCTTCACAAATGTGGTAAATTTGATGTTTTGCTCTGCGCCAAAATCCAGAAAGTTGGACTCTATGGGATTTTTGGGAGGGATTTTTTTCCCTGAAAAAAAAAACAGTCATAGCACCCCATTCCTCTACGACAAACAGTACGGGACTAGTTACGTGCTAAACTTTTATACGGAAGAAGCGGAAGAACAAATAGCCTGTGAGACAATAATAGTATAGTAGTGCTCTGAATGGTACTGTAGATGCATTTAGTAAACCAGTACGAATTTGGTTTACTGTATCATCGTAAGCAGGTGTCTTCGCTGTTCGTTTAGTCTCCTGAACCTTCGCATGCCATTATAAAGAAAGTTCTGGCTGTATGTTTAAGTCAACATAATGAATCTATTATGTTTTCCGTGGGCTAATAAACGTGGTTTATGTACAGTATAAAGCAGTAATGTTAAGGCGTGTTTACTTTACAGGCGCGTGAAGCTAACCGCATGTCTACTGAGACCGTTTACAGAAACGCGAGTGAAATCCGTCGCTCCTAGACTAAACATTCCACTACTAAGAGAATGGCTCGAGTGCCTAAGTGCCGCAGATCGACACAGTCTAAAGCTATTTTGTACGATATAAAATTATACTATACAATAAAAATTTTTCCATTCAGCAATTGCCTTGCTGTGATTGTCTGGGCCCTAAATAAAGCGAGGTATATATTAGATTCTGAGTGCAGCCGCTGGATTTATTCCCCCTATTTGCTTTAGTAATTGTTCTCTTCCCGTTTTTCATTCTTATTCATATCCTCTCTTCGACTGTGGCTCTAAGTGAGGGCCTGTCTGCAGCGCTCCTTTCTGCGCTCCGAAATTGAAATAGTGGAGGTGCTGCTGTCAGGTGTGCTGTGAATCACTTATGTAGATAACTCTGCCGCTGCAGTGAATAGCAATGCGAGAGAAGGCTTCGAGCTCGATATTGTCAAGGGAAGCTATGCTATTCTGCCAGATGTATAAGATTCATAGAGGTGAGCAGTGCAGATTTAAAGGCACGGGCATGGTAACTTATTAAATAGAAGTTGCAGTTTAGAGTTTTTTTTGTGTTCTGTTATGTTCGGGTGAGAACTTGGAATTAAAGTTTTATGATTTTATTGATATTATATTATGCCATGGATTTATCTCAAAGCCAAAGCAAAATGTATACATCACACAGAGTGGTAGAACCTCTCTAGTACTGCGTTGAACCCCTTTTTTGCCATCAGAACTGCCTTAATCCTTCGTGGCATAGATGTCACAAGGTGATGGAAACACTCCTTAGATATTTCGGTCCATGCTGACATGATAGCATCACACTGTTGCTGCAGAATGTGCTCCTGTTCCACCTCATCCCAAAAGTGCTCTAATGGATTTAGATTCTTGAGACTCAGTTTGAGAGCTTTGTGGCATGGAGTGGCCATTAAGGGATGGACCTGGTCAGCAAACGGTACTCATGTAGGCTGTGTCTTTTAAACCAGTAGCAGCCTGAACCATTGATACAAAGCAGGATGGATCAAATATTTTATGTTGTTTATGTTGCAGCAGAATTCGAGACTCAACGTTTCTCCAATTGTCCAGTCTTGGTGTGTCCATGAGAATCATTGTTCTTAGCTGACAGAAATGGTACCTGGTGTGGTCTTTTGCTGCTGTAGCCCATCTGCTTAAAGGTTTGGTATGTGTTCAGAGATGCTCTTCTATATACCTCGGTTGTAACAAGATGTTATTGAGTTACTGTTGCCTTTCGAGCTAGTTTTATCCATTCTCCTCTGACTTGTTGCATGAATAAGTATTTTTGGTTAGCTGGATATTTTCTTCTCAAAGTCACTTAAATAACATTTCTTCCCCATTCTGATGCTCACTTTGACCTTCAGTAGATTGCTTTGACCGTGTCTACATGCCAAAATGCATTGAGGTGCTGCCATATGATTGCGTTACAAGCAGTTGAACAGGTGTACCTAATGAAGTGACCAGTGCATATTCATTACATAAAGGTTCAGATGAATCATCAACTTCTTGCACCACATGAACTCTATGCTGGCCATCACACCCATGTAGTTCTTCCCTGAACTGTGTCAAAAAAGTTGGAAGCACACTAAAATCTCTTTGTATGCCCAAGATTTCCCTTTCCTTGGAGCTAAGGGATCTAACCTAGTTTTGTTCCAGCATGTCGGTGGCCCTGTGCACAGAGACATGGTTTTGCAATGTCGGAGTGAAATATCCCGAGTTGCCTGCACAGATCCCTGACCTTAACCCCATTGATCACCTCTGGGATGGATTTGAACGCCACTAGCTTATCAAGCGTTCTCATCTGACATCAATGTCTGACCTCTCTAAAGCTTTTACAAATCCCCACAGACTTACTCGAAAGTCTAGTGGAAAGGCGGGAGGCGTTTATCGCAGCAATGATGGGACCCGCTCCATCTCCGGAATGGAATATTCAACAAACACACTGGGGTGTACATACTTTTGGCGAGTAAATTTCCCTTCAGGGGGCACTTTGTATCCAGACACCATAAAATCTCCTTTTCTCATGCAAACAGATTTTCATTTCTTTTACAAACATAGCTTTGCAGCGGTCACCAACGTGGTTTAGTGCAATAAATGTTTGTTGAGAGTCAAGTTTAACTGCTAAGGATTTATATTTCCATGTGAATCTTAGAGCTGCAAAGTCCATTTACCAACTTGTTTTTCAGTGTCCTGATGGATACTATTTAGATGCTAGTATTAGCAGTTAGAAATCCTCAATTTGATTTTATTGAAATCAAACCACAGATCTCTGTTTTACTTCTTTTCTTTTTTTTTTTAAACGAACGTGGTCTGATTCTGAACTATATGTAGCAATATTTAAAGGTTTTCCTACCATGCACGACTGAAATCCCAAAAGGAGTTCAGCCCGCAGATCTACCATTCAAAGATCCATAATGTATTCATTATTGATCAGAGATCTAAAGCAATGTAGACACCTCGGTGTGCACCAGCTCTCTCCAGCCTGAGCAGCACAACAGACATTATCACACGGCATAATGCATGTGCAGCACTCGCCGCCAAGCAAGTGGTTGATCTCCTGATCTACAGCCTGCCGAAGCTGGCTGGTAAAGACGTTCTAGCAGATTGTATGGCAGAAACATCTCAGTCTGGTGGCTGGCAAATTCAGAGCTTCATGTTAAAATGCACCAGACTGGACGGAGCGATTTCTTCATTTATTTATGTCAAGCTACTGTACTGCTGCAGATTAAGAAAAGCAGGGTTTTTTTTTGTTTTTGTTTTTTTTTGGATGGAATTTTATGATTTTATGATGTGACCCAGGAGAACTTGGGCTGACAACCATGCAAGTGACTGAGATCACATTCTTTTCCCCACCAGTGTTTGATGTGTAGCTCTTTTCCTGTATCTGTGTGATGCATCATGATTGACTGATTGGATAATTGACTAAATGATCAGGTCTACAGGTGTTCCTATTGTACGTGGCCATTGATTGTATACTGTATATCCATAATTATTTCTGATTTGCTTTTCCTCTTTCTTATCTCCTGTAGGTAAGTCTGATATGCACACCGAAAGCATTTTCTAACACCAGGTGGGTAAGTACGTTTGGAAATCGCCTGCTATTCACGAGATGTTTTTTCAGTAACCGTCTGAGCATCTGTCTGCACTTAATCATACTTTGCTTAGACATTCAGATTTCTTCATTTCTCTTCAGCCTATTAGTTTTCACTTCTCTGCTGCGAGACCCGGGTCAATGATGCTCTCATGGTTTTATTTTAATCCTGTGGGATGTAGGTTCTGGACAATGAAGCTGCATTCTGTGAAGCTGTGCTTTAAAAGCGTATTTGACATTTGCTTTTAAAGGATATTCAGGATTGACTACCTTTGTAGCTCTAGAGTAAAAGGATTTCCATACTGGATCACAGGGCGGATTTTATGTGAAGAAAAGCAAAGGCGAATATGTGCTTCCATATTAATTTACTCTAGGGCTTTTTATTCTGAACTCTCCACTTAATGCTTACCTTATTTGTACACTTTTTTATTATCGCGTTTAAATGACCTGTTTTGCTTTTAAGTGGCCTGAAAATTATGATATCTCTGATAACTAAATAATAACCATGGCAACCCTTATGATAGTTAATAGAAATCTCCATTACAGTCGTATGCAAACAATGTATATGAGATCTACCCAGAGCTCGTTTTACCCAGAAACCATGAACATGAGGATCCATGCTAAGGAATAATGTTATGGTACCATTGGGGCACATGACTTGTTAGGCTTGATTTTGATAATTCAGTATTTCAGTTTCCGGCGATACAGCTCTGTGCAAACATAACCTGGTTACACACAGTGTCAGGAGCAGCTGAAATAACTGCTATTTTGGTCAGGTTATTAGTGAGACAGGATGCATGTGCTTGTGATCTAATTAAGGGGCGTAACGAGCTTTTGTTCTCTGCCCCACTTATGCATCAGTCATTTACAGTACAGAGCCTAATGCCAATCATCAGTCACAGATGAAACTATGAGCAAAAATAAGGTCTATTTATTCAATTAATTTCATCAGCACTACCACTAACAACAACAGAAATCACCACTGCCATCACCACAAACAGCACAGTACCGGCATTACCACTGGCAGCAACACCAAACCAACAGCAACATCACTACCACTACCAACACCAAAACCAGTAACACCATCACCTCCAACAGCAACACCAAAACCACTAGCATTACCAATAGCAACAAAACCAACACCATCACCACCAACAGCACCAGCACTACCACCAGCAAGAACACCAAAACTAAAACCAATACAACAACATGTACTAAGAACATGAAAACCAAAACCACCAACAGGACCAATACTACTACTACCAACAACGTCAAAACCAACACCATCACCTCCAAAAACACCAGCACTATCGCTAGCAGAAACAAAAAAAATAACACCATACAACACTAACACAATATACAACAAGACCAATAGTTTGGTCTTAGTGTTTTCATTCATCATCATCGTTTTCCTTCATATCGAACACATGCGAAACTGATGTGCCATTAAAATATTAAATACAATAATACTTTCAACAACTTAAACACCATCAGTCTGCTCACAAAGTATGGCCTTTACAATCAATAGGCACAGAGTCAATTCAATTCAATTTTATTTATATAGCGCTTTTAACAATGATCATTGTCTCAAAGCAGCTTCACAAAGTGAAAAGAAAATGTATGGAAATTTGTATGAATGAGAAAAAAATGTGTTTAGATAATAATGAGATTGGCCCTGATGAGCAAGCCAAGGGTGTCGGCGACGGTGGCAAGGAAAAACTCCCTGAGATGGCAAAAGGAAGAAACCTTGAGAGGAACCCATCCTCATTTGGGTGATAATGGATAATAGGAATTATATAAAGAAATCGTGTGTGTTAGGCTGCTGGAAGTTCAGTATAACACAAGTTGTCCAAGATATCATGGAGTCCAGTTCAGCACAGGGATGAGTCAGCAGGTGCAGAGGACAGAGGGGGGCCTGGATCACTGGGAGCTCAGGAGCAGCATGTGTAGCTTTAAACCATCATGAAGCAGAATCCAGCTGGGCCTGGTCCTTCTCTGGATGCTTCAAGATTTTCACAGGGTTGGCCTCGGTCTACTGAAGCTGGAACAATCTCCTGATGCCTCGGGATGGGTAGAAGAAGCTTGTTTATTGAGGATGCAGGACAACGACCTAGTAATGCATTACAATAGTCCAGTCTGGAGGTCATGAATGCATGAACCAGCTTTTCTGCATCAGATATGGATAGAATGTTCCTAAGCTTGGCAATATTTCTAAGGAGGAAAAAGGCTGTTTTTGTAATATTGAAAATATGATTTTCAAAGGATAAGTTACTGCCTAATATTACGTCCAGGTTTTTCACTGTCGAGCTGGTAGTAACATTACATCCTTCTAAATGCAAGCTGAATTGTGAGAGCTGGTGTGTACTGGTTTTTGGGCCAATAAGTAATATCTCTGTCTTATCTGTATTTAGTAAGAAAAAATTTCTGTCATCCAATCTTTTATATCCTGGACAGACTCAGTTAATCAAGACAACTTGGGTATTTAATCTGGTTTTGTTGAGATGTATAACTGGGCATCATCAGCATATCAATGGAAACTAATCCCATGGCTTCTAATGATGTTACCCATGGGAAGCATGTATATGGAGAACAGCAGAGGTCCTAAAACTGACCCTTGTGGGATCCCATATTTTACTGGCATTACACCAGACAGTTCTTCATTCAGATCTATAAAATGGTATCGATTTATATCATGGAGTCTATAATGTTATCATTTAGTTTTTCTCCACTTTTGCTCAAGGTTACATGTTGCTTTCTTGAGGGTGTGCGTATGACTATTGAACCATGGTGCCGGTGTTTTTTCTCTGACCTTTTTTAATCTGATGGGAGCAACAGTGTCTAATGTGCTGGTAAAAACAATTTATCTAGCTGATCTGCATTTAGGGGTCTTGTAATGTGTTGGGACAGATCCGGCAGATTACTTGTGAATCTGTCTTTGGTGGTCAGTTTAACATTTCTACTAAATCGATATCGTGGGGAGACACAGCTAATCTGTTCTACAGGTAGAGTATATACAGTACTATGATGATAGAAAATAAAGATTCTAGCCAAACTTAAACAATATATTTTAGGTGAATGACAGGTTTAAATTCTCTCATGGCATATCATAGTCCGCTCAGTTAGGAAGTTTTTTCTGCTGATCACGTTTAGCTCAGACCTGTCTCGTCATTCTCAATGTTCAAATGGCATCCATGCCTGCAGACTCTCCGCTTCCAAGACATGAGTAGGAGCCTGAGGCAATAGGCTTTTTCTGGGATGTCGTTCTGACCTGTCTGGCACTGGTGCAGCTAAATATTTTCCCTAGAAGTAAGAGTAAATACTAGTTACACAGCCCACACAGAATCCTTTTCTATTTATTTATTTGTTAATAAATATCAAATGTTCATCTGGAGTACAAATTAATACACACATTGTACCACTCATTACTTTCCTAGTAGACCAGTATGCTCGAAAAAGTGTATATATATATATATATATGTTTTTTTTTTTTTTTTTAACCATGCTTTAATTTTTGGAGCAGACTGAAGCAGTACTACCCACCACACCCCCACCCACTTCTTTTACCTTTAACGAGAAGCCCAGATTCTGAGGATGAAACGTGTCTCCATGATGTTTCCACCAACATATTTTACTGGTGCAATGGTGTTACAAAAATGCACACACTTTCACTTTCCACCATCACCATTACTAGCACCAACACCAAACACAACACCATAATCACACCCACCAAAAGAAACAACACCAACAATAAACTCCAACACCCTCATGACAAACCCATTATTACATTCTATTATATTATAGCTTTACTTGTAAGAAGCCAGCGATTAAAGAGCGAAGCTGATCCTATTGATAAATACCTTCTTTGTGAGGAATGATGCAGAATGTGTTAGTTACCTCGGTCATGGAGAAAAGACATTGTTTTTCCCTGATGCGTCATAAAACTACTGCATACACCGATCAGCCATAACATTAACACACTGTCATTGATATCAATTATATACCAGTAAACTGGTGACAGGATCATGAGCAACCACGGCTCATTCATGCCTGGGGCACCAAAAGCCAGCCTGTCTGGTGCAATCCGACAGAAAAGCCAATGCAGCACTCACCGAAAAAGTCAGTGCTAGACATGATAGAAAGACACCAGAACACCCAGTGTACCACAAAACACCTTGGGTCCAGCAGGCAAAGAGCCCAAGACTGATGACGGTTTCCAGTTCCCACTCCAATTGAGCATGGATTGTCTGCTGGCAACATCACAGCACACTTCCAGAGGTTTGATGGAGTCATGTCCTGAGGGGACCTAATAAAAAAAAAAAGAAGAAGGGGTTAAATTAAGTGTTTGGACATTTGGACACTGCAAATCTTTATCTGAAAAGATCCAACAAATAATTTTAAAGATAATAAAGTTTAAAAGTAATTAAACGCTGTATTTCCTTGGCTCTCAAAAGCAGCAGACCAACCGTAGTATTACTATTTGGCTTAGAGGTTAGCATTGACGCCTTGAACCTACAGGGTCGAGGGTTCGATTCCCACCTCTGGTCTTTGCATGTGGAGTTCCTTTCTAAACTCCCCATAATGTGTTAGTGAGTGTGTGTGTGCCCTGTGATGGATTGGCACCCCTCCCATGGTGTCTCTGGGGATAAGCTTCAGGCCCCTCTGCGACCCTGTGTACAGAATAAAGAGGTTTAAACAGCACCTGTTTGCTGTCAGATGGATAAGTTCTATATGTGTGTAAATAAGATTGCTGGTTCTATAGCTTTCTGTAATCTCCTCCATCACACTCTTTAGTAACTGTATTAATCATCGCTCAGTGGAGAGGAGAGACTTGACCCTGTCTATCTGATGCCCAGGTCCCGCACTGAACCGTCAGTAGCCATTACCGCTAAGTAAGATCGCTCTCTGGCTTTGCACTGATTTAGTTACCGGAGTCTGGTTCCTGTGCTGATGATGGCGTGAGACGTGTGTGTGTGTGTGTGTGTGTGTGTGTCTCTCTCTCGGCTGGTAGTTCCTCTCCTCTATCTCCCACAAACACAATAGAATCAGCGGAATAAGCAAATGACATTCAGAGCAGAACAAAAGCTTCTTTATTGGAAAATTCAGCACAGAGTCTCATTTGTACAGTCCTCGCTAGACTGAATAGGCGGAAAAGAAAAGATTAATTGTGTCGTGGTGAGCAGAGCGGAATTATGAAGGACAGTGAAGGTTAACTGTGGTTTATGTGCTCGCTAGTTTCTTCTCTAGTCTTAAGGGATCTGTTTCTGAAAGGCAGTGTTAAATTAGTGAGTCAGACGGCGTACAGTACAGTGGTTTCGGTTACTCGCAGCAAAAGTTAAAGAACCAACTGAGTTCCAAACAGTCTTTATGTCCAGGCCCAAAGATAAATATCATGAAAAACATACAGTAATGGTACCTGCGTTTTAAAACGCAGCTATGTTGTCACTTCCTCTAGACACCTAGGCTTCATATTCTGGCTTCTGATTTTTTTTGGACAGTAAATGACATACTGTAGCAGAGCATAGGAGGTTATTTGTTAAACACTGCTTATGAACATACAGTATTAGGTATGTATTGTTGTTTCCTTTTATATTTAATTGGAGCTAGTTTTGTTACTAGTGGTGGTGCATTACTAAAGGTTGTTACTGTTATGCAGTTAATATCTACATTAAGCTAGTTTGTTAGAATTTTTTTTAGAAGAGTTATTATAGGATTGTTACATCGTATATAGGAGGAGTGTTCAAGTCAAACGGGGACTTCGATTCAATGTCCCGTGAATGAAACCGGAAAATCTGTAAAAAGAGAAAAAAAAAAGGTTGCAGAAGACTTTAAACAAAGTACAGTGATGAGACGAACGCTGCACTAAAACTTCTGGATGGTGCAAACATTTTAAAGAATGCCGAATATCTGTGAATGACAGTCGTGGTGGTTCGGAGCCCACTGCAGTCGTTCCCGTGAACAGTTACCTATTGGAACGCCTGATCCTTGAAAATATACGAATAACTTCGTCTGTTGGAACTGTACACTCAATGATTCACCAACACCACTTGCATGTTGCGGGAATATGGCAAGGAGTTCCAGGGAGCCACATTCATCCAAGCAATTTCTACATGTTTGTGCCATTAAAGGAGTTCCTGGGAGACCAGTGTTTCAGACGTTAAACAGGCAGTCTGATCATGGCGCCGGTGTACTGAGAAAACTTTCTACCTTGATGGTGTTCAAGCACTAGAGAAACACTGGGATACTTAAAGCGCTCGCCCTATCATCCGGAGATCGCTAGTTCGAATCCCGGGTGGTGCTGTAACCTCTTGCAGCCGGAGGTCTAGAGAGAGCTGATTGGCCGAGCTCTCTCAGAGGGGAGGGATGAGAGGTACTTAGTGCTCCCACATTAATCACGCTCTACAGCCAATCAGGGGCGTCTGTGAGCTCGCGCAACGGAAGGAGCGGATAGCGCTGTCCTCCGAGTGTGTTACGCCGCCCCAAACGGTGCGCGAGCGAGCAGTTCGAAAAGATGCGGTCGGCTGGCGTCACGTGGTTCGGAGGAAACACGTGATAGTCTTCGGCCCTCCCGGCTGAGTGGTAGTAGTAGCCTTAATGTGGGAGCCCCCTAGTGACGGGGAGGAATTGGACACGACTAAATTAGGGAGAAAATCGGGGAAAAATCCAAAAAAAAAAAAAAAAAAAAAAAAGAAACACTGGGATAAGTGCATTAGTGCAGCAGGAGATTATATAGAGAAATAAAGAATGTTTTAAACTCTCATATCTGCGTTGTTATTCTGCAAAATCAAAAGTCCCGGTTTGACTCGAACACCCATCGTATGAACAAAATCGCACCAGCTACGAAAGCATATGCAAGTAGAAAGTAACGCGCTAATGCTTTGCCTTGCATATCAATTTCACCGTCTCTGTTCCTCTAAAGCAGCACTACAGAAATAAAGACATCGCTCATGTAAACGCAACCCCCTCCTTGTCTTGATTGCAGAACAGATGGTCTTGTCACTCTGATACGTGTTTATAGATAGACATCCACCTGGACTCGGGTGTCCTCACTGAGACACTTTGTTCACTGAAGAAAAGATCAGGCTCAGAGCCACGCACTACCCCGGTCTCGCCTCGAGCCAAGAGAACTCACAAGACTTAATAAACTACAGGCGGTCCCTCATACGTTTGATCGAATTATACCCTCATGGTTAACAGATTTGACTGAATCACTGCTCTTCGGTAGCGTCCTTTCAGACAATCTGTAATTCACGTCAGAAAACGTCTTCCTCGGGTCTTCGTTCCGCGTCTGGAAAAGCTTGGCTCCTGCAGTCTGTCATTATTTCCAATCTGTGGTCAGCATTTGGCTGATGGACCAGCTCTTCCTGGACAAAAAAGAAAAAAAAAAGACAAAATGGCATTCAGTGCCTTTTAACCATAAATGGCATAATCTCCAACTTCAGGGTCATCTGACAGCACAGTCGTGTGTAAGAGCGCATGTGAAGATGACTAGCGAATGTGAAATGCGAACAGAATTGAACCGAACTAGGAAATATTTCAAATGAATGTTTGTAGACTGTAAAGCAAAAAACGCCGTCATTAAAAACTCACATTTATGCGCACAAACTGTTGATGTTTCTGTTTCTGCAGTATAGCCTGGGGCATGTTGGGTAAAAACACGGCATAGCAGGTTATGCAAAACGACTGAATTCATTAAGGCTAAATCGTTATTTTAAAGTCAGAGACTAATTAGTTACTTTTGGGTAATGCAGCAGTTTATCCGAGGGCTAAAATGCCAAGCAATAAACACCGTGTGGATCTGATGGAGTTTATTGGTTAACAATACCAAACATATACATTTTACATGAGAAATACATTTTAAAAATCACTTTTTTACTGAAAGTGTACAGTATCCACCACATACTTGTTTTTCTTGTGAAAATAACAACCTTCATCAGAAAAGGACAAGATGCCATGCACGCAATCACTTTTTCCAATTTTGTTTCTGAAAAAAAAACTGGAATTATTATTATTTTTTTTTATAGGGCACATTGATTTGACAATATGACTTTTTTTTTTTTTCCCCTGGGAAGACAAAGACATGGTGTAATTATCGTACATACCTATATACTAAATACATGGCAAAAAGCCCTGTATATATATATATTTTTTTAAATTCATAAATCATTGTATAAAAATATTAGATATTCCTATTTGTTAAATTACTGCAATGGATAAGGAATAAAAGATGTGTGTTCAAGTCAAAGCTGGATTTTGATTATGCAGAATAACTCCCTTTATCTCTCTATATAATCCCCTGATACACTAATGCACTTATCCCAGTGTTTCACTAGTTTTCTCAGTACAGCAGAGCCGTGATCGGACCGCCTGCTCCACGTCTGAAACGCTGGGACTCCTTTAATGCCCAAACATGTGAAAATGGCTGGAGCGAGGTCAGGTCTGTGTGGGGGATGTTGCATAAACTCCCGGCTGAGTCCCTTTAATGTGAAAGTGCTGTTGGTAAATGACGGTGTGTACAGTTCCCACAGACAGATGCGCCTCTACTGCAATTTGGCGACAAGTTATCCGTCGATTTTCAGTGATCACACGTTCGTCTCGCCGAATGTTCATGGGGAAAAACGACTGCAGCGGGCTCTGAGCCTCCTCAGCCGGGAACATCATTTATGGACGCCCGGGCTTCTTTAAAGCGTTTGCACCATTCAGATGTTTTACTGCGGCTTAGAGTCTCATCACTGTATTGTGCATGAAATCGCGAGAAATCGTAGTATAGAAGTGATAACGTATCAGAATGAGAGTGTTTTTCTGAACTTGGGATTTGCCTTGCAGGCACAAAGAGAAATGTGGGTTAAGCAATTTAGCTCAACCTACATTTCTTTACGTTATTTTAAGTAATTTATGTCACAGATGTTGACATGGATAAGAGTAGACAGTTGATTTAAAATGAACGCTATTAGTAAAGTGAATTCTACAGAGGATCTGAAAAGACGAGAGTAAAAAACCATATATATATATATATATATATATATATATATATATATTTGCAGCTGTACCCCATCCACCTTACCCAAGGTTAAGCATGTGTGTGTTTTTCGAGATGCTTTTTCTTCTAACCTCCATTTGTCCATTCGAGTCACCGTAATGTCTTCCTGTCAGCTTCCTTTCATACATCTCTCATCACCTGCAGAACTTGTGTATAAACTCGAGAGACTGCTGTGTGTGAAAATCCCAAGAGATCAGCAGTTTGTGAAACCATTCACCCCGGCCCGTCTGGCACGAGCGTCCGTGCCAGATCACACTGAGATCACATTTTTTTCCCAGTTCTGATGCTCGACGTGAACATTGACTGAAGATCTCGACACTGCCGACACACGACTGGCTAAAAGGATTATTCTAGCCCGCAGCTGAGAACACCTCAAGCATACATTATATCTGAAAATCTCAGTTAAATCATCTTCATCTCCTGAAAGACGTTAATGAGGTTGTGGTGTAAAGCGTGGGTTTCTGTAATTTAATGAAATCCTGTCCAGTAAAAATCTTAAATATATACTTTCTGGAGTTTTTTTGAATGAGATGAGAGCACTTGTGTGTCTCTGTAGTAAACCCGTTAGCGCTTAGGTTAAATACAATCTGTGATAATTGGTGATAATATTACCAACAGTAGTACAGTACGTGTGAGACGCCTTCAGTTAGTTCATGTAGAGTTTTTTTTTCTGATATGCTGAGAGTTTGCATGCTACATTTTGCGCAGGCATAGATTACAGCACAACCAATCACACACGCACACACTTCTTTCATACACTTTGCCCATTTTTATCCTGGACGTCACCACATTGGATCATTAGCTGCACAAATCTGGCACAGGTTTAACGCTGGATCCTCTTTCTGTCACAAACCTTCCATTTTCTGACCAGGCTTGAGATCGGCACTGCATGCAATGGGTGGATTGTATGGCGTGTAGGGTTATGGGTCCTGCCCCAGAGACCCTACAGTTTCAATTCAATAAAAAATAAAAAAAATTTTAATGTAAAAATAATTATCCCCATGGGGCAGTTTAAGGCACGGAGAGTAGTTTTTAAAAAAATGCAGTCGAACCCCCGAGCCTTTGATCAGCAAACTTCAACGAGCTGAGCCATCACTACCCTTTACAAACACACACACACACACACAGTCGGGTAAAACGCTGATTTAAATGTATACATATAGTACAGAAAATGTGTGAGCCAAAGAAGCTACATCTGAAGTTTATGCAACATGGAAGTAACTCAAGTCAAGTCAATTTTATTTATATAGCGCTTTTAACAATTGACATTGTCGCAAAGCAGCTTTACACAATAAAAAGAAGTAAGTTTTATGCAATGTATATGAATCAAAATGACAAGATTGTCCCCGATGAGCAAGCCGAGGGCGACGGTGGCAAGGAAAAACTCCCTGAGATGGTAATAGGAAGAAACCTTGAGAGGAACCAGACTCAACAGGGAACCCATCCTCATCTGGGTGATAACGGATAGCAGGAATTGCTCAGCATAATAATGTGTAAGACTGGAAGTTCAGTATAACAAGAGATGTTTTAAAATTAAAAGGAGTCCAGTTTGTTCCCGGAGGCTCAGGTAGACTGTAGGGGATTCCGGTCCTGAGTTATCGAACAACTGAAGTCACAGGTCCCCAGAGCATCACTCGATGACAGGAGAGTCTTCATGGAAACCATCCCCAGCCACCATACGAATCCAGGCAGACCACACGGGGCATCCATGCGACGAGATCTCCAACCAGTAGCAGGACTCCAGGATGGGTTAGACGGCTCCAGAGGGCAGAGGGGTCTGGATCACTGGCAACTCAGGAGCGAAACATGTATAGCTCGACAGAGAGACAGAGAGAGGGAAAGAAGAGAGGGAGAGAGAGAGGAGAGAGCAGAAGAGGAGAGAACAGAAAATAAGGAGAGATGGCAGTTGGTTATGGTCACAGTCAACATGTATAAGGTCAATGTATATTTAGTGCAAAGTGCAAGCAGGGACTCCGGCAGGACTAACTATAACAGCATAACTAAAAGGGAGAGCCAGAAGGAAACACAGACATGAGGGCTCCCTGTGATGTAAAGCAACCAATCACCTCACCGTCAACAAACCTGAGTGATCAATGAGAGTGGGGAGGACAGCATCTAAACATACCAGTTCACCAGAATACTCTACGTCTATGAGTCCCCCAGATCTGCTCCTTTACCTAAGGTTAATCTATTTACAAAAATGCTTGGCTAAATAAATAGGTTTTTAGCCTAGACTTAAACACTGAGACTGTGTCTGAGTCCCGAACATTAATAGGAAGACTATTCCATAACTTTGGGGCTTTGTAAGAAAAAGCTCTGCCCCCTGCTGTAGTTTTAATAATACGTGGTACTGACAGGCAGCCTGCATTCTTTGATCGAAGTAGGCGTGGCGGATCGTAAGACACTAACAGTTCACTCAAATACTGTGGCGCGAGACCATTTAGTGCTTTAAATGTCAGAAGTAGTATCTTAAAATCGATGCGAAATTTCACAGGGAGCCAATGCAGTGTAGATAAGATAGGGGTGATGAGCTCGTATCTTCTGGTTCTAGTGAGGACTCTCGCTGCTGCATTCTGTACTAACTGAAGCTTGTTTATACACCTAATTGAACAACCAGACAGTAAGGCGTTACAATAGTTGCACTAACTAACACTAAGTTGCTAATTTTAGCCGTTTTAATAATTTGCTAATTATTAATATTTCTATACGAGTACTGATACTAAAAAAAAAAAGCTTTTACAAGAAAATAGGTGGAAAATTGTTGCTTAAATAAGGAATTAACAGTTTTGCATTTTAGAATCATAAAGTTTTTCAGGTTTATATCTTTTCATGTACAATCTGAATGACAATTAAGATCATTAAAAGGTTTGAATAAAAAAAAAAACGCTAGACACTACATGAAAGGGCGTGAAAATGTATTTAGCAAATGTGTTTTGTTTTATTTGATAAAAATATAAATGTGTATGCATAGTGTATTTACAAAAAAACGAAGGATGATAACCTAAGTGTTATGAAAAATGGTGTTATTTGATCCTATCTGAAAATTCACTTTTTCCTCTAGGCGAGACACTTTTTAGCAACGGTACCATGTTTTTGGCAGAGTATTATTATTATTATTTTGTAGAGAAATGCATCAGTACTAGAAGTGTATTCCATTTAAAAAAATATGCAAATAATAATAATAATAATAATAATAATAATAACATCCATGCAGGATTGTCTTCATTCTGCACACATTCTGCATTCGTGGCTGCATTCATCGCTATATTGTTACAGATGAATGGGCCTCA
The DNA here is from genome assembly GCA_030347435.1 of Clarias fuscus. NCBI lineage: Eukaryota > Metazoa > Chordata > Actinopteri > Siluriformes > Clariidae > Clarias > Clarias fuscus. The sequence goes on along the minus strand of CM059204.1, from coordinate 11,745,314 downwards.
TGCACCTAAACGGCGCTTTTAATTAACCGCGAGAAGCGAAAGTCGTAATTTATTCCGACACTGAGGAGCAGCTGTACCGCCATTCTGGGTTATAAAAATCCCCATGAAATCATAATTGATGTTTAGAGCATTTTTATGAGTCTCTTTGTGCTGTAGGTACAAGTGTACCAGAAAATGTCCATTTGGGTTTGTTTGTGGTTATTCACTGATTGCACAGCATTTCCTCAAGAAAATCATTTCAAACGAATCTCTATACAGAGTCTCTGGAAGTGTCACCCAGCACCTGGGATTAAGTCACATTTTGGGTGGTTTGAGTTATGCATTTTTATTTTTATTATTTTTTTTCCCAGATTCCCGGTTCAGTTCTATTTCGATAGCAGGTCTATTACTGTATCATGTTCGGTGGCTGAGATAGGGCCAGTGCCAAGAAGTTGAAATCTTATTTGTAGGAAATTGAAATGAGGCGACTGTGACAGTAAGGAAGAGGGAAACCTCAGCCTCATTTTGACACCAGGATTTTTCTGCTACCCCTAAAAATACCTTCACCAGCAGCACGGTTTATAGCGATAACCATGCTTTTCCATCACAACTGGAGTAAGCAGCTTGGATAGTGTTCATTAAAGTGCTTTAAACCGGTATTAAAACCAGGATTAAACCTTTCTCAATTCAGCTAAAGGATTAAAAAGAGAAGATATTTCTCAGCCACTTTCTGCCAAAATTAAAAACTTGATCAATTTCATCTACTGCACATTATCGCCCATAGCACAGAACTAACCTGTCCGTTGACATATGAGACAAACTGGTTTTACTGTAAACGTCCCACAGGAACATACAATGATCTGTCTATTTATCTTTAAATAATTAAAGTTTTCATGTCTATTTGTTTTTTCAGTTTTATGTTCTTAGTCTACTTTCCTTTTCTTCAGGTACAGTACAGAGCAAAAGTTTGGACACACCTTCTCATTCAGCAAGTTTTCTTTATTGTGTTCTTTATTGTGTTCTTTAGCCCAAACGCGTCTCTTCTGCTTGTTGCCTGTCCTTAGCAGTGGTTTCCTAGCAGATCTTCTACCATGAAGGCCTGATTCACACAGTCTCCTCTTAACAGTTGTTCTAGAGATGTGTCTGCTGCTAGAACTCTGTGTGGCATTGACCTGCTCTCTGATCTGAGCTGCTGTTAACCTGTGATTTCTGAGGCTGGTGACTCGGATGAACTTATCCTCCGCAGCAGAGGCGACTCTCGGTCTTCCTTTCCTGGGGCGGTCCGCCTGTGAGCCAGTTTCTTTGTAGCGCTTGATGGTTTTTGTGACTGCACTTGGGGACACTTTCAAAGTTTTCCCAATTTTTCCAACTGACTAACTGACCTTCATTTCTTAAAGTAATGATGGCCACTCGTTTTTTTTTTTGTTTTGTTTTGTTTTTTTTCCCTTGAGGTATTGTTACTGGCACTGATGCTGTTACCTTTATGTGTCTTTATATGTGCTCTGTATGTGTTCCGGGATTTATGTCCAGTTGGATACATTTAGTGTTATAATAAGTTATATTATAATAAATAAAAGACATTTATTTATAATATATTTAATAAAATATAAAATGTTTAATAAAATAAATGCAGTTTTACGTTATGACTTTAGCATCCTGAAAACGTACTGAACCTTGACTTTGAATCCAAGATACGGTATGTACCAAACTGTGACTGTCACACCCTTAAATTTGACGAGATCATTACTGCAACTGTACATCAAGAAAACAACGTACTGGTTTAGTAAAAACACTGTCCTATTGAATGAGAAAAAAGAAGAGGAAGGGTACTATACTGTGAAAAAGTATTTGCCCCTTTTCCGTTTTTTTTTTTTTCATATTTTTTATACTTAAATGATTGAGATCATCAAACTAATTTCAATATTTACTCAAAGATAACCAGAGTAAGTACAAAATGCAGTTTTGTATTTGTATTAATATTTTCATTTGTATTAAATCCATATTGAATAAATTTAAATAATTGAAAGTAATCATCAAGTACTTGGTTCGTCAATTACTTGTTTCTCCAAAAAGTGTGCTTTTAAATTTTTTTTAGATTCTTGTTACCTTTTGAGACCTTTTAGCATGCTCGACTCTGTTAGGAAGGTCCCATTTAATAAGTGATTTCTTGATTCAACAGGTCTGGCAGTAATCAGGCCTGGATGTGGAAATTTAACGCGGTTATCCAAAATTAACCATGCTTTAACAAGGGGCAATTACTTTTTCACATAGCACTCTTTCACGGAAATGTATGGAAAATGGAAAATAAATTCAGGATTTGAATTAAGTTTTATATTAGGTATAAGAGATGTATCCACATCCTGTATCTCCTCATACTGTGTTTGAACTGATAAATTCACAAAGAATAAATCTAATAAAATCAGTCCAAGAAAAGGAAAAGACTTTTCCTTACTCAAAGTTCAATCTCGATCTTTGCAATCTGTACAGGATCTGATCTCTTTTTAGTGGTATTGACCCGATATTGATATTGATACTGATACCGATCAGATCAGTGTAAGGTCTAGTACGCACACATACATGGAGTAGATTAGACTCGACTGAAGCCCATGAACACAGAGGATCCTAAAGCGGGGGTCACTCACCCCATTACAAGAAAATGTTCCAGAAGCAGGGTCTATTCTGCTTTCACAGCACTTTTTAGGTAGTATGCACACACACACACACACACACACACACATAATGATGGTGTCAGTTTTGTCACAATCTAGTTTAAAGGCACGTAATAAAAATTAATCGTCACATCTTACTGTGTGTGTGTGTGTGTGCGTGTGTGTGTTAGAGAGCGAGAAAGATGGAAGGCATTCTTTAGGGGCTAATCACAGAGGGAGGAATAAATTGATGAGATGTGCTGGATTTACACACACACACACACACGTGCTTGGGGCTACATTCACTTAATTTACTTTAGGGATTATGGTGCTCCTTAATTGTAAACACATTCATTTAGGCTTGTTAATAAGCGTTCATGCCGCTGGTGTGAGTGATGCAGAAGCTGCCTTTTCTCTTGTCCTCAGTGGTGGCGTATGTTTATCCACACACACACACACACACAGACGAGTAAGCGTCAGAGACCCGCCAAGCTGCAGAGACATAGCAGCACACACATCCTCTCAGCATCCACTGAGTGTATCTACATCCATCCATCCATCCATTAAATAAAAGCTGTAATTACAAGTTAGCGCAACATACACAACGGTGAGAAATTACCTTTTCCTACAACAAATTAAAACATGTAAATGCGTGCACACACACACAGTTCTTGCCTTTGTGCTAACTATGCTTTTTGGCTCTGTATTTGCCATGATGACATACACTGTGCAGAGTACACTGAGCGCGCACACACACACACACACTTGGTGGGATCCACACGTCCCTGCTTTGTTTGGAGTTAAAGAGAGAACTTGAGATCTGGTGGTGTTGTGCTCTGCAGCGAGATTGATGTCTGGCCACTGATGGTTTTTAGTGAAAAGGGGGTGAGAGTACGGAGTGTTCCAGTGTATTGCTTTCCAGCTTCATCTCTGTAAGATAATCAGTAAATCGAGAGGTGCGGCTGCCGTATAGCATCTCTTTTCCTGTTCAGTTTACAGAGAAGGTTTCCATGGTTACCTGTAAATAAACTCTGCCTAACTATGAGGGCTGCATTATAATAGGTGTGTGTGTGTAAGTAAAATACTTTGAAGTGTTCAATTCTGTAATTTTGAGCGAGGATGATGATGATGATGATGATGATGAAGGTGTAAATTCTGTTCAGTTTGCAGAAAGAGGAGGGTCAGATGAAATAGAAGGGAGCAGTTGCCATGCCAACATGCTGCATGCTCAAGCTGGTACACAGGGATGAGATGAGAACAAGTTTTAGCTTAAAAAAAAAATACATCGAAGTGGAAATGGTGTTTTAATCGGGCAATGTTTGTTACAAATGTGTTCCATTCTAAAACAGGCAGCATATTCACAGCACCGTATTAGAGTTACAGCGGTATCTCGGCATGCAAATTTAATCCATTCCAGAGGTGAGCTCTTAAGGCCACATCTCGTATTGCAGAATGCATTTTCCCATAGGAAAAATGTTAAAAAGACACAAAAAATGTAATGTAAACTCGCTTTGCTGGGCTTTTTTGAACTGCTCCTGAATATACACACAACTGTGGTGTAGTGGTTAGCACCTCCCCCCCACCCAGGGTCTGCGTGCCTAGGAGTTTGCATTTTCTCCCCGTGCATGGTGGTTTCCTTCCAGTTCAAAGACTTGTTAGGCTAATTGATGTTCCCATATCGCCCATAGTGTGTGAATGCTCCTGTATGTGCATGTGCTCTGCGATGTATTGGCACCTTTTGCCTGGGTCCCCTGGGACAGGCGCCAGACGCCCCGCCACCCTGTATAAAGTGGTATAGATGATGGGTCTCGTGCTCCAAATGAATGCAATCCTTTAGAATAAAATCTCTGATTGCTTTTTACAATATTTACTTGATTTTGATAAACAAAGGGAAGTATTTGATGCTGGCAAGAAATACACAGTAGGTTCTAACTGATTTTATAATTTTCATCAAGACACCAAATTTTCTCAGTTTCTCATTCACATAAAAAAGAAGAACGATGGGATGTTAAACACACGTTATTTATTGTGGTCGCCATTTTCTTTGTTGTTTCGTGGAAAAGAAAAATGCATAATTAAATTAAGTGACGAGAGGCATTCAAGTCAATCAGGGATTTGTGATGACGTTCTGGTAAAGGAAGACGTAAGCAAGGCACGGTTTCAACTTACCTCAATGCTGAGGTAAGTGCATTAGTGTAGCAGGAGATATTATGTATATACTGTAGACATAAAGGGATTTTTTTCTCTCATAACTGCGCTCTGTTATTTTGTACAATCAAACGTCCCTGTTTGACATGAACGGCCATCAAATTTTCTATTTCTCAAATGATGCGTTCACAGGGACAAGGTCAGTGCTTGACTGATCTTTAAACGCATTAATACATGAAGCTTAAAATGGGATTGGCGTGTCTTTGAAATCAGTTGTGCATTTACACACACTGGAAAACATAATAGCAAATACAGCATTCTGAATTTTCTAATTATAATTGGAATTCTTAAGCCTGAGCTCAGCCGAGAAGATCCAAACTCTTTAATGGTCGTCATTTGTCGTCGGCTTCATTATGGAAAAGCATCTCAGGATTCAATCATTTTAAATAACCTCATAGATGAAAGACAGGTGCGGTGTTTAATGTCCCGCTTCTAGGTAGCTAGCAGACGTCAGTGTCAGTGTCAGGAGGTGTGTCAGACCTTTGGTGTAAAGATAAGAAGCCTAACACCTGCTCTCGTGGCATGCTGCCTGTAGCTGAAGCGTGTCCTTGGCGTATTAGTGCGCTCACAGCCAGTTTGAGATGAGGAGACAGGAAATGTGCAGTTGCTCTGTCATAGTGAGGGAATATAATTAAATCAGACTGAGAAGTAATGAATATTAATTAAGTGATATGTGAGTGTGTGTAGTGTGGTGCTGCGATGACAACGTATCTCTGGCAGATTTTTTCAAAATTGCAGAGTAAATTCAGCACGTTTAACTCAAAATGTGACTTTTTAACTGAACTGACGCCGTCAGAATCCTGGTCTGATTTTTGTGTGGGCTGCAGCACTTCATGGGAATGAGCTCCACATCCAAGTTTAGCCTTTTGCTAATAGGGTAGGACAAACATGCTAATGGGAGCTGTTAGTCTGTCTTGTTAGTGTACACACAGCTGTGGTTCCTCTTTACCATGCTCCTGCCAGGACGGGTAATTAGAGTCAGGATGTAGACGCTGGATGATTTGGTAATACATTTGGTTTGTATAGGAATCAGTGTAGTCAACAAAATAGAAGACGGACACTACTGGGAATGAAGCAGACACAGACGCAGAGAATTAACTGTGCTTGTGATAACTGAACTTGTAAGAGCGGTGTCATGTCGCCTGTGCTTAATCTAACTGTGCTTGTGATCGAACTGCTTAATGTAACTGTGCTTGTGTTAACTGTGCCTGTGTTAACTGTGCTTACTCTAACTGTGCTTGTGACAGAACTGTGCCTGTGTTAACTGTGCTTGTGTTAACTGTGCTTACTCTAACTGTGCTTGTGACAGAACTGTGCTTGTGTTAACTGTGCTTACTCTAACTGTGCTTGTGTTAACTGTGCTTATTCTAACTGTGCTTATTCTAACTGTGCTTGTGATAGAACTGTTTGTGTTAACTGTGCTTGTGTTAACTGTGCTTACTCTAACTGTGCTTGTGATAGAACTGCTTAATGTAACAGTGCTTGTGTTAACAGTGCTTGTGTTAACAGCGCGTGTGTTATCCGTGCCTGTGTTAACTGTGCTTACATTAACTGTGCTTGTGATATAACTGCTTATTGTAACTGTGCTTGTGTTAACTCCGCTTATTGTGGCTACGCTTGCGGTGGCTGTGATTATGGTGACTGTACTTGGAGTAAGCATCCTGTGTTCTCTGTGTTAATGTTAACTGTGCCTATAGTGACTGTGCTCATGTGAATGGTGCTTATGGTAACTGTGCTTATTGTGGCTGTGCTTGTGGTGACTGTGCTTATGGTGACTTGGTAATGTTGACTGTACTAATGGGAACTGTACTTGTGTTATCTGTGCTTATTGTAACTGTGCTTAAGGTAACTGTGCTTAAAGTAATTGTAGTTGTGTTAACTCTGCTAATTGTAACTGTGCTTCTCTTAACAGTGGTTGTGTTAATTGTGCTTTTGGTAAACATGCCTGTGTTAGGGAGGAGCATGTTATACTAATAAGTAGGTTTCAATGGTTGGATGATTTGTTTGTGTGTCTGCATTAGACTGAAAACCTTTCAGTATGGAAGCTATGCAGTGGCAGACAGACGAGTCCAATTTTATCTGCTGCAGGTGTTGCAATAGACTACAGTTATAGCTAGATTTGTGTTTTAAGTTCCAAAAGTCTACTGTGCACAGTTCAGTGTGTAACCTTTATCAGCTTTTTTTCAAATCGAGTGTTTATCTCCCTTTTTTTTTAATCTGTACATTTTAAGTTTGGAGACACAAAGGGCACAACGGGAGTGAGAGGTAGTATTTAGGTATTTTAATAATGCTGGCACAATTACTTTAAGTGCTTCTCTCTCACTGTGCTGCTGGATTACTCTTGCTCATTATCAGCCTCCCATCATCCATGACATTGCCCTGCTGTGTGTGTAGCATTACCTACAGTGCTCTACAAAAGAGGTCACCTGACCCTAGCATTACCTACAGCATTAACTACACCATTACACCTCATCTGATGAGGGCAGCAGTTACCAAACCAGCCCTACTCCAACTATTCTTTCCAAAATAACATATTTGTCAACTCACTTTTGTAAATCTGTCTCTTCTTATGAATATTCTTCTGTTTACATTTTCTTATGATTTTTCACAAGTATTCTGTTTCTCCCAGCTCTTCTATTTTGTGCTTGAGAGAGCTGATAATTATCCGCACCTCTCCACCCGTGTGCCTCTATATTGGCATTAGAGCAGACATGGATCAAAGTTCACATCCATTTGAGGGATAATAGGCAGAGACCAAAGCTCTCATAATTACTGCTATCAATGTACACTTTCCCTTTCCATTATCTGAATTTCTCCACACACTGCGTCGTTTTAGTCCATGAGAAGTGGATTGGTTTTGTGTATGTTTTATGTGGCAACATGTTCAAATGGAGATAAAGTTCAGTGAAAGAACCTAAGTGGTAAGAAGTCATTCCTATTCCTAGACTTATCCAGAGTGACTTACAGAAGTGCTTTGAAGTTTCCATCATTCGATAGATCTCTACACTGGGTTACTAGGTTACTAACTAGAGTCACCCAGTTATTTCCCTTCATTTGAAGCACCTAGTACAGCGCTACCATCAGCCAGTAAAGCATCCTGAGACCATTCATTTGCGGGGTCGCTTGTCAGTTAAGGAACTGAGCTCACTCACACAATGTCACCTAAGAACGCGGTCATATAAAGAATGGTACAAAAACATCCAACGAGATAGAATCAGCTTCTCCCAATCATCCAAGAACAGTTTGGTGACGAACAATGTCTTTTCCAGCATTGTGGAGCAACTTGCCATAAGGCAAAAGTGATAAGTGGCTCGGGGAACAAAACATCTAATCTTAATCCAATTGAGAACTTCTGGTCAATCCTCAAAAGGCAGGTAAACAAACAAAAACCCTGCCAAACTCCAAGCACTGATTATGCAAGAATGGGCTGCCATCAGTCAGTGGGCCAGAAGTGGATTGACAGGAGGAATTGCAGAATTTGAAAAAGAAGAGTCAACACTGCAAATATTGACCCTTTGCATAAACTTAACGTAATTGTCAATAAAAGCCTTTGCGGACACCTGACCAGCTCGCTGATTTTATTTTGTGGTTTACACAACTGTATATAATATTTTTGGCTTCTGTTATACTACAATTGTCCTTCACTGGAACTAAATGGCTGAAACCTGTTCCAGCATGACGATGTGTACAGAAGGTCTACAAAGCCATTGTTTGAAAGAGGATAGTGAAAGAACTCCAGTATCACCTATTGACTGATTCTTGTACATAAAACTGTAGACCTTAATCACTTGGCCAGTAAAATATACTGTAATATATAATCTCCACTTGCTCCCACATCTGCACTAGTATCTCGGCCTTGACTAGGTATGGTATTTACAAAAAAAAAAAAAAAAATGCTTCTATAGATTCTATAGCTACAGTATAGTGCTATGTTTCTACAGTAGGTGATATTATCAAGGGGAAATCATACAGCAAAATACTTAACAGTCAAACAGTGCTGTGAGATATATTCCCTTTTCCCACTCTACTAGATGTCAGTGGATGTGTGAAAATAAACACCTTCCTAATGTGCGCTTTTCAACACCGTTATTTAAAGATGTTGCTTACTTACGTAACCTCAGTGCTCATGTGCTCTTCCTGCTCTGCCTCAGTAACATCCAAAGGGATGTGCTTGTATTTCCTGGGGCTTGTTTTTTGGTCAGAAGTGTTTATGTATTTAATTATCACCAGTATAATAAGGTCCTTAGTTTACACTCTTATTCTTTGTTGAACGCCCACCACAGCCATGGCACATGGCAATTAGCAGATGTTGTGTGAGTCAGAGAGCATGCAATAAAATCTCCTTTGAGCTTGAACATTGTTTTTTTTCTCTAACATTGTAACGTCCAGAGCAGTGTTACCATACTAGTAGTTCTAGAGAATATAATGATTTTAACCGCCGCCGTGCTGAAAGAGTATACGACCGCTGCTTGTCGTACTCAACACAGTTATTTTTACTTTTGTTGCAAAGAGTAATGACAGAAATGGTTGATGCCTGGTGCAAAAAGAGGTCTGACTAAAGGGCGATGACGCAGATAACTATGAGACAATGGATATGCACTAGAGTGAGCTGAAGCTCATGACCTTCACGTGGTGCCTGTTACCATCTTAGCAAGTCAAATATTTTGATCAAGTCAAATCAGTATCTAGTACTGTCTAAGATTATAAACCTCATTTAAATTTGTTAAGATTTTCTTATTCTATTGGCAGAAATAAATGTGTGCATCTTTCTAGAAATAAATAAAACAAAAAATGTGATTATCTAAATTAATTAACAAAAGAACAATATTAATTCGTGCTTGAAATTAGTTTTAAAATATAACATTTTTCATTTCTTCATGCAATTAAATGACATGATATAGGTTAAATTAAACATTTGTTCCCATTTCCTTTGGTGCGACAGGCTGAAAATGTCTAAAGATACAGTAAAAAAAATCAGTTGTTTATGTAACAGCCTCAGCAGCAGCCTCGTTTCCCCTCTCGTCTGTTCCGACCACTCAGCACTCAGCATCAACTAATCACCGGCCTGATCATCTGATCATCATCTGTTTCTCACTGGTTCATGCCTTAAGCTAGATATTTGAATGCTTGAATATTTCATAGTTAACAAACAAAAATCATTCCCCTGAAACTGTTCAGGTAAAAAAAAAAAAAAAGAAAAGAAACTCTCTCAAGACTATCCCAGGAGACTTAGGGCATGAAGCGAGGTACACACTGGACAGGGTGCCAATCCATCTCAGTGCATATCAACTGTATACCACTCCAGAGACCAAAAGAAGTACGGATGGTCCTTTCAGTTCTATGAATATACATGTATAAGGGTTTTTTTTCCCCAAAGCATGGGGTTTATCTATTATTCCTGTTCATTCTTCTTTTTACTGTCTGTTCTTCCATTGAAGTGACAATAAAACCTGGCTATTGTTGATCCTTAATTTACAGTAGGTGTGTGTTCTGCCTTTCTAGTATATATAACAATGTTTTTTTTTTTTTTTTTTTTTTTTATCACTTCCCTCCATATTATTAAAGGATCGTGTACATGTTAGAGGAAATGAGTGAAAATACATGGTGGGTGCTCGTGAATGTGACCTTGGGCTCAGGTGGAGTTTCTGTTTCACCAAATAGAGGATGGAGACGGAGGCAAAGGGAGGGAGTACCGAGAGAAAAAGCAAGCAGTATGAGGTAAATGGACCAACGCTGAGCTCAGCGGGTAAGGTGATACATCATCATCGGGCCCAGCAGGTCACCGGGTCAAAATCTGGACACGTTTTTGACCTTCATGTGGTATAACCACGTAGATCTTATGGATTTCTTAAGGAAATAAAAAACATACTTTATTGCTTTAAAGTTTATCCTAAATATTGACTGAAGAAGTAGAGCTTTACGAAAGGGCTTGTGTGGAGGTGGAAGCTCATAACCCTGTAGAGAGAGAGAGAGAGAGGCTTGAGAGGACAATGGGAAAGTGTTTGTCAAGCAAGAAAAAAGCATTCCAAGAACAGTATGTGTAGAAATAAGTCAAGCTTATTTAAGAAGTAGCAGATGTTATGAAGGAGAAATCATAAAGACAGCTGGTTAAGGTGAAATGATAAGGAAAGGTAGATCCCTCATCTAAAAATACCATACCAGGATTCTGGACTGTGTGACTGACGAGTGAAGCAAAACGGAACTCTGTACTCGTAGGAATGTAATTCACATTCGTCATACAAGGTTCATACAGAAACGGATGTCTGTATGAAAAAAGAGAAGAAACATTATATGCCATCAGTATAGCATGGCAGCAATAGGAAAAGCCATGAGACATGATTTGGATAGAAGGAAAACAATAGTAACGAAAGGAATGTCCCTGAAGGGACTCTAGAAGTGAAGCTGTGAGGTGATGAATCTAAAGCTCTATAAGCTATTTCTAGGAGTGATCATATGATTAGGACAGGGTTAGAGTGCAGGTCCCAGTCCCATTACTGGGATTACTACACTCTTGTACTTTTATATGGTGATCATTCATTGCACTAGTGTGTTTGAGTTGATGGATGATACCAAAAGTTGCCCTTATTTTCAACAGATAAAGCTCTGGGTTACTAACCAGCAGGTCAGGGGTACAAGCCCGAATCTGGCGAGCTGCCGCTACGTCCCTTAACCATATCTGCTCCTGAGATGCTACAGTTTATCATACCTGAGCCTGCGTCCTAACAAGCTCTGAAATGTGTGCTGTAACGCAAGTTGTGCATGTATGTAAGACGATCTAAAATTAAAATGAACTAAAAAGACTGAGATAAAAAATATATATATATAAAATGAACATAAATGTTTTTGAGACAAAGAATTTCTTCAAGTGCTTTGAGTAAAGTTCACATGCCAGGGGTTTACATGGAAATGTCCTTATGTCGATTGGACAGGTCAATGAGAATGAGAACAAAAGACATACAGTACAGTTCTCTCAAAGACTTATGAATACAAGGGTGGCCGTTTCTAAATGAAAATCCAATTGCCTTGCAATGGCTTGCACATGAGTTGGCAGAACTTTTCTAGATTTGAAGAATCCTTTGAGGAAGGTATATGCGGTAGTGCCAGCGGACAGATGTGGAAAAAATAACAACACTGGTGCACTGTAAACCCTGATGCTCAAAGTAATTAAACATATTGAGTACTGTTAACTTTAATTACAATTACTTCAAATTAATCGACCTTGATGAGTATTTAGAACTTTTTGGTATTTATGAGTTTGTAGAAATGACACTTTTCAAGTTCACTGAACAAATTTGATATTTGAAGTAATTGTAAGTCCTTAAGTAACAGTAACAGTCACCTTAAAGTTCCATCAACTTAAAATCTTTCAGACTAGCGACTTTGTGTCTGACATCATCAGGGCAGTAGTGCACTGGTGGCTCAGTGGGAGGTGTTTCGCCTGCCATGTGAAGGGCCCGGGTTCGATTCCCAACAACTGGATGAAGTGTCTGTCCCAAGCCCAGATAAAATGGGAGGGTTGCGTCGGGAAGGGCATCTGGTGTAAAACCTGTGCCAAACTTGTGTGTGGACCGGATTGTCTGTGTGGCGAGGCGTTACTGGGAGCAGCCGAAAAACCAGTAACAATTTATTTGATTTGCAACAACTAAAAAAAGTATAATTGCTATTAAATAGTGTGAGTTAGGCTACTCAACTATGCAAGTAAAGAACCATTAATATGATTATGCAACTGATTACCTCGAATTTTTTTAGTTTTGCCAACTTATTTGGGTTTACAGAAAAGAATGTGGGTGTGGACAGGTTTTAAAGGTTGGATTGAGAGTAAAAGAAGAAGCTGAGGTGGGCGAGTTGCTGAGGATCAGTCATGTCATTATAAATGGTCTGATGTGTGAAGAGGAGGTACCATGGTGGAGTTCTTAGTAAGATGGACTGAGATGGTCCTGAAGGTCATGGCGGTGATTGTCGATTCACATGCGTAATCGATATGAAGTTACATTTCCAGCATTGTGCAGACGCACTTATGTAATGAAGTCGACTTTGGGCGGAGCTGGAACTGGACCTTTTTGCCGAAAGGCATTTCACATTATATTATTATACATAGATGTGGATTTGAATGCAACTGCTCTGAAATTTTATTGAGACCAAATAAAATATTATGTTTGACAAAGCTCATACACAGCTTTACGAACAGTTTACTACAGTGAGTTTACTCCCATGCATCGCCAGTCAGTCATTCCATGCGCACGGTGAGGTGGAGAGAAATGCGCTATAGAGAGAAAGAATAAGAAAAAAGGGAAGAGAAGAGAAAAAAAAAGGAGCCGTCTAGATATTTGTGGCCCCAATCATTGAGCCTGATTTGGATTTCACAAGTCGGGGTGTGACATTGCAGCGATCTAGTCTTTGGTCACGACATTAATTTCAATACAGTTGCTTAGTCGCTGTTCCTATATACTGTATGTACTGTAGTGTACGTGCACACACACCCTGCTTCCTTGCCATATGGAACATTCACAGTCATTTGAAAAAGCAATTAGCACTAAAGCATGGCAAGAATGTCAGTTTCCTCTCTGTGTGCATGTGTATACTGTATATATCTGTGTGTGTGCATGTGTGTGCCACCCTCCCGACTTGATCACAGCTGTTTAACATTGCCAGTAAAATGTTTTCCTCGGTTCCCTCATGTACAGTACATATGCTGCAGTGTAAATTGTGAATGTTATTATTTACTCATAGATCAGATTCGACATTGCGTGCTGCTTGTAATCCGAATTCCACTTTTCATTCGTGACAGCGCTCATTCATTGCAGCGATCCAGAGACCCAGAGAACCCTTGTGAATTAATATGCATTTAAAGCAGTTTGAAGTTTTTAACTAAAGCTCCTGCTCTCCTTTATCGGCTTTCCCCGTTATTGATGGTTGTTGTTTTTTTCCTCTCCGTCTCTCCGTCCATCTGCCCTTGAGGACGCCGCGAGAGGCCCGCGGTAATAAATGTGTTCCTGACTGACCTACTTATGTTAATAAAACAGGAAGATGTGCTCGGGCCATTAGGATCTGCTCTGTAAATAACAGCCTCTAAATGGACATCCAGGCATGAACTCATTTGTTTATGAGATAAATAAAAGACAAACATGAACGTTAATGAAGATGCCAGGATTATATTATACTTTACTGTGGCTAAGCTGCAGAAACATACTACAGAGTGAACCTAATGAATAATTACTATATTTGACCTTCACTTTTGATGATGATGATGATGATGAGTGTATTGATATTCCTAGTACATAACAACGTGGGTCATAAGCCCCTTCCCAGTTCGTCATCTGTTGGAATTTTAGAATATCGTGCAGCTTGTTTTTTAAAGGCTGTTTTGGTTGATGGCTCATTTCAGCGTTATTAAATGGGCTGGTATAATTTAACGGTAATGGCCGTGTGCTGAGGATACCCTAGGGATTCTTTTCTTCTAAACGCAGTCGTTTTCTCATGCCTGGTGTACAAACAGCTTATAAATGCGTCATACTGCATTGCCCCAAACCTCAAATTTCCATAAGCTTTATGGTACGAAAAACAATTAGTCCAAGATGTAAGTAAATAAAAAGCAATAAATATTCCAAAACCTTTCGAATGTTTTTATTTAACGCGCTCACCAGAGACTTCATTAAGTGGGTTGGACCTCCTTTTGCCTTTAGAGCTGCCTTAATTCTTCATGGCGTAGATTCAACAAGGCACTGGAAGCATTCCTTACTCCATATTAATGTGATACCTGCAGCAGTTCTGTGATACTTTGTCGGCCGCACACGCGTGTTGTGAATCTGCCGTTTAACCGCACCCCAAATGTTCCCTATTGGACTGCGATCTGGTGGCTAAGCAGAGCGTTTGAGTACAGTGAAATCATTGTCATTTTCAAGAAACCAGTTTGAGATCATTTATCTTTGTGACATGGTGTGTCACATGGTGACATAAATGGAAGGACATGGTCAGCAACAATACTCGGGTAGGCTGTACCATAAAATGATGCTCAATTCATACCAAAGGACCCAGAGTGTGCCCAGAGAACTGCCACTCACTGAATATTTTCTCTTTTTTGGACCATTCTGTGCGAAACCTAGAGATGGTTGTGTGTGAAAATCCCAGTAGATGAGCAGTTTCGGCACCAAAAACTATGCCACAACCAAGTCACTTAAATCACATTTCTTTCCTATTGTGATGCTCGGTTTGGACTTCAGCAGATCATCTTGACCATGTACAGTATAATATATGGTTAAATGCATTGAGTTGCTGCCATGTGATTGGCTGATTAGATGGTTGCGTTAAAGCGCAGTTGAACATTAAAAAAAAAGAAAAAAGTGTGTATTCATAAGCGTAAACTAAGATATATTTCAGAAGAGTGAAAATGTTCCATAAACTTCCCCAGGTGGAACATAGCTCTTAGACTAAGAGAAGCCTTATCATGAAGAAGAAAAAGAAGCAGGTGAATATCATATAATAATGTTGGATAGCTAATTATTAATTGCTTTGTACTGTACTGTGTATTCTCATTAATAATACGTGCTTACCGTTCCCCGAGTTGAACACAGTGAGACTAGAAGCCTTAAGTTACAGTCTGATCTTTCTCGCAGCACATTGGCTTTGTGCCCTGTACCTGACCCTCAACACAAAACGATTTATCACAATGGCATGTGCTAATGATTTACTGCTTTCCATACTGTGCCTGCTGTGCGTACGGCCTTGCATAACATGTATGTTCAGTACATCCGGACAAAATCTGATGACACACACCCTTAAATTTGTCCCTGTCTCCCCAGTGATTGATGACGATCAATATTCAATTATCAGTTCCCATTGTTATTGGTTCCAGGCTCTGAGGGGAAAATCTAAAAGGAGAAGCTTTTCGGATATACAGTATATGGCCAATCCCGGCAGTCTAATCTTGTTTCGTTAGTCCTTTAGTTTTGGCGATTTTGATCTATTTGGTGTAAGACACAAAAATTTGCTAGAGAAGCTATGGTGCCAAAGATAATTTGTGTCTAATGTCTCTTTGGAACAAATGTTGTATCTGTAATATCATAAACAGAGTACACACATCCTGTCCTTGAGGAAAAGTAGAGATTCCCTAGGACAAATATGAATTAAGTAAAAGTAGAAGTCCTTCATTTACATGTGTACCTGAGTAAAAGTACAAAGGTACGCACATTAATACAAGCTCTTGTATTAACTCACAGTAACTTTTTCCATAGTAATAAAAAAAAATCTTTTTTTTTTTTCATCATTGTCTGCAACCAGCTCTGCTTCTGGTTTCGAACTCCTGGTACGTTATTGAGGCATGTCTCAAAGGAAAGGCCATGTGGGAGGCCCAGGTTCAAATCCTACCCAAGGCCCAAATAGTGCCAGTCCCAAGGCCGGATAAAATGGAAGGGTTTCTTCATGAAGGCCATCCAGAGTAACACCTGTGACACGTCGTGTACGGATCGGATGGTCCGTCATGGCAGGATGGGAGCAGCCCGAAAGTCCAACAACAACTGTGATTGTGTTACACAATACCATGCAGAAATGTAGTTAAGTAGAAGTATAGATATTTCTGGTAGGATTAAGTGGAGTAAAAATATCCTCTCATCAAACTACTCAAGGAAAGTACAGATATGTGAATTATGTAAATATACTTAGTTACCTCTCACCTCTGATCATAAAACAGAACAATGTAAAATATTTGTCGAAACTGTTCACTTAAAGATTTGAAGTTTAAAAAAATAAATCAACAGTAGAAATCAGTAAAAGTTAAAATAAGAATGTGATGAGACCTCACAGTATTGGGACACACAGCTACTGTACTGTATGTGGCCATAGTCTAAAAGGTCGTGTGATCTGATGAGTTCAGACTGACTCTATTCCAGAGTGGATGGGCGTGTCGGGGTAAGAAGGGAAGCGCATGAAGTGATGCACTCATTATGAATTGTGTCCACTGTACCAGCCTCTGGAGACAGTGTGATGATCTGGGGTTGCTTCAGTTGCTGAGGTCTAGACTCGGCAACGTTATGTGGCAATAAAATAATGTCATCTGCCGACCTGAATGTACTGAATGACCAGATTATCACATCTATGCAGTTTCTTCTGCCTTTCCAGGAGTCAATTTGTGAAAGAGTTGTTCTGAGAGCATGAGGAATCATTTTCACACATGAACTGGCCACCACATTGTGCGCCGTAATCAAAGCTAAGGGGGGGTTGAATGAAATATTAGAGTGTATGACTTTTTTTGTATGATAATCATGTAATGGATTTTTACTGACTGAGAAATTGAACATTCAGGTCATTACATACAATCAGGAAATCAGATTTTAATTTATTAGTAATGATTACGTGTTCACAAAAGGCGGGAGGTGATCACTGATCAATAGAGACATTAATCTCTTCCACGATAAAGCCCAGGAATCTCATTTATAAAAGATGTGAGTATAAGACTTAATACTAATGCGTTGTTTGTGTGGTTATTTCCTAAAAAAGTTCTAATGAACAATTAAGAAAACGTCCACATGTATGAAAACATGGTTCCCTATTGTTCTTTTTTTTTGTTTTGTTTTTTAATATCCTTGAAAATTGATTTCAGCGGTGACTAAGAATGTGAACTTTTAAACCAATATAGTTGCATTTCCATCCATATGACATATGGTCCATATTCAAGATGTATGTAAATGTGCTGATATTGATGTCGACCTTTTGAGTAGTTTTAATAAATGCTTAATTAGAATTTTTTCAGATGTCCTCCTTTCATCCTTCCTCATGCACAGTCGAGCCTAGAAAAGCAGAAAATGCACTCCAGAGTGAGTTCACACAAGTAAATGAAAACCACTGCTGCTTAACGGAGTTATGTTCTTGAGTTATATTCTTTCTGTGTCAAACCATAATTTCGCCAGTGTACTGGACTCCTGAGAGACTCTCCCCAATTAAACAATTGACCAATTAACCACCTGATCTCAATGTGGCATAAATTAGTATCTCAATTAACGTAATGCGACTGAGGCAAGTTCAAACAGAGTTCAGAAGCATTAACTGTACTCCAGCGTCCTTCACTCCAGCGTCCTTCAGGCATTCATGTGAATTTAAGCGGGCAGAGTCTTAGTGTGGTGTTTTATATTAATCGTTTAAGGTTTTTTTTAAGCACTGCTGAGAGACACTTTTGCATATGTTAACCATTGATATTGTAGTATCGATGACTGAAAGACGGTACTTATGTGTGCTTTTGGTGCATGAGAGAGATGTGTGGAGCCAAATAGGGCAGCACAGGCTCTGAAACAGCGCACGACATTGCCCAAGCTGAGTGCCAGAAACCAACACCAAGCAGACCACGTATAAATCCACATGAAGTAATTCTGCCCTGTTGGAGATGAGAAGGCGTCCATTAACCTTCTCGTTAATCTGGATGAAAAAAAATTATTCCTATTCTATGCAAAGCCCACAAAAAATTTAATTAAATTAAGATTCAGTTATTTGTAACATGTTGCTTAAAGTACAGAATTACATATATATATATATATATATTATAATGGGATATAAAATATTCCAGTTATGAGCTGGGGTCAGAGCGACCTTGGGGTTACAGAGTGGCTGTAGGGTCTTGGTCAAGGGCTCAATCAACAGTAGCAGTTTGGCAGTGCTGGGACTTGA
Organism: Clarias fuscus; assembly: GCA_030347435.1. Taxonomy (NCBI): domain Eukaryota; kingdom Metazoa; phylum Chordata; class Actinopteri; order Siluriformes; family Clariidae; genus Clarias; species Clarias fuscus. Next base: position 11,726,826 of record CM059204.1, on the reverse strand, counting down.
ACCCCCAACCTTCTGATCAGGCCTTCACTGCTCCCAAAATGTTATTAATAAACTTCCATACCAGGGTTGGTCCCTTACTGTATTATGATTACTGAACATCGAATAAGGCATGAAGGGGTTTCTTGCCAAAATCACAGATTTCAGTTTCTGGATTGTCTACTTACATTTGTCTTGCAAGCCATAGTGGTTGCTCAAAGAAATACAGTGTTAGTGAATTATTGTTATGTTTGGGGTTTGTTATATATTGTAGCATATGTGCATAGGTGTTGTTGGTTGTAACCGGTTGTCGCATAATGTTGTTCACTGAAGCAGATTGTTGCACGATTTGTTCGATTTTTGGTTGTAGAAGGTTGTAGCATAATTTTGTTGGGTTGTTGGTTATACAGTAGCAAGTTGGTACATTATGATGCTGGTTGTAGCATGTTGTAGCTAATTTTTGGTTGAAGCAATTGGTACATGATGATTTTGGTTGTAGCAGGTTGAAGCAAATATTTTGGTTGTAGCAGGCTATGGTATGATATTGGTTTTAGCTTTTGTTGTTGTTGTTGTAGTTGCGGCTAGGTTGTGGCATGGTGTTGGTTGCAGCAGGTTGTACAATATAGTAATTATATGGTTGTAGCAGTTTGTTGCATGATGAATGCTGGTTGTTGCAAGTAGTAGCAAATTTTTGGCTGTTGCAATTGGTTCTGTACATGCTTAAGGTTGTAGCAATTTGTTCAGGTTGTGGCATGATGTTGGTTATAGCAAGTAGCACAGTGCAAGTGTAGCATAATGTTAACACCACGATTTTCGAAATGCAGAAATCTGAAGCTGTAAATTCAATTAGTTTACGAAGCACACAAAGACACTGCTTCCTAAAAGCCCTACGGTTACCATGCTGCATTAACATATGACTCGCAGACCAAACTTGTTTGCGAAGAAAATGAGAAGTTTCATGAGTTTCAGGATTTTTTTTTTTTTTTTTTTTAAGGTTCTAATTAAAAATGTAGTGCATATTGATCTTGGTGGTAGAGGTGAACATGGTTAAATGCAAAAGGTTTCATTTGAATATGTTTTTGTGCGACATATGCTTGTGTTACAATGTTGATGTGAAATATGTAGAAGGTGCTGCAGACAAGTTGAACATCAAATAATGTATGATAGGAATGATAACAAATGCTTACTGTCCCAGTGCTCCTTTTTCACTTTCGCTCTCTCTCCCTCTCTCTCGACCACTCGCTCGCTTGCTCCGCTTTCCCTTTATAGGAATATATTGGGACACAGCTGTTTTCCTATATACCAGATGGCACACAAAGCTGACATACTCGTTTAGCCTAGCCAGTTAAGTTCATTGTCTTTTGATCGAAAATATTAAGAGCAATGGGGGACTCATGCATTCAGGGCACGGCCAGACTGTAATATAATTACCTGTACAGGCAAAAGGTAATATTCTGTACCTGTCCTCCCCTTCCAGTCTATCTAACAGATGGGGAGCTGACACGAGGCCAGCAATGATCTGGATGTGTGTATGTGTGCGTGCATGCTTTATTAGTCCCGCTCCATTAGTGCATCAGCCGAAATGTTTTTAGCATTCATGATACAAGAACCACAGCCGGTGATTTTCTTCCTTTCTCTTCCTTTATTTAGCACACTCGCTGTCACCTTCACACTAGTTGAATATCGTGTTCATGTCTGCATACTGTAGCTACCATGACCACACCCTAGTCACCTGCACTTTTCTTTGTAGCAATGGAGATAGCTTTGTCTTGTCCTGTTTGAGAGATGAGCACCATTACAGACCATTACTGAGGGGGAAAGGAGAGCAGAACGGAAGATCGGGGCTTTGATAAATTAGATCATCTGTAGTCATTAGCAGTCCTGTCGCAGCTCTCCTGTATCAGACACATTGATATGTTATCTGGGTTCCTCCTTTTAGTTTAGATTAAAAATAGCCCTACACATGTGGAGGAGGACAAAGGACCAGCGGCTGTCGAGTCTGCGGAATCAGGTGGTGCAAAGAAAGGAAAAAATAGTTTTGTGAAAAAAAAAAAAATGGGGGGGGATTAATACATTGTCATTGCTAATAAATTTTAGTAGAAAGAGATTCATAGATCTTTGAATAGTTGAAATATTATTTCCTAACCTCATTAGTGTGCCCGCTGCTTAAAGGTTCATCAGTTATTTAGGGAGAAGACTCCAATATTTTATTACTATTATATTATTCTGTAACAATATGGTTCAGTATATTAATACTAAAATTAATTATTTTTTATTTTTATAGCATTTTTAGCAATTAGACATTGTCATAAACCAGTGTACCAATTTTACATAAAATCTCTCCAAAAAAAAGGGGAAAAAAACATTATTCTGTACCAGACTCTAATAAATGCTTTAGATTTTTTACAGTAATTTTTTGTTAAAAATGGTTACAAATATAATTTCAATTAAAAAGAAAAACAACAACAGCAGCAACAGAAAAACGATAGATAGATAGATAGATAGATAGATAGATAGATAGATAGATAGATAGATATGTTATTTATTGGTAAAATATTTTATTAATTCTCATGGTATTCATACACATGGACAATTTATATTTAAGACATACTGTAAAAAGAATGATATGTTTTTACTTAAAAGGGTTATTTCCACATGAAATTTATGGATGAAAGACAGCAAATGACGAAACAACAACTAATTATTCTGGCATTTTAGCCCAGAAGTTAAGTAGATGAGATTAAAATAAGCACCAATTTTAGGACTTGCTTTATTTACCTGTTATAACGATTGAGGAATGTTCTGTCCTAAAAAAAAAAAAAAAAAGGGAAAACGTTTAGATCTTTTTAGACAAAGTGAGGTAGTACTGTAAGTCTGGAACATTGCTAACCTTCTCACCATTGTGAATTATCATCAACTGACTTAGACCTGTAAAAGCCACGAGAACAATTACCAACCAAACTTTACCTTGTGTTGGGTCTTAGTACATGTACAGAAGTATTCTTAGAGTATATCAATACCTTTTGTCTTTTGTAATATGTCAGACCCCACTGTCCTCATATGAGCACATCACATTTTCTCCAATTTAAAATGCATGTTTATCAAGCTTTTATAATATTGTGAGACATTATAATCTAATAAGGACATGTTTGTGCCCTGAGAGCAACTCCCTCAGTGTGCTACCCGATGTCTTATGTCCCTCCTTCTGTATCCTGTATCCAGACGAATATACTGTGGTTGGACAATGAAACTGAAACACTGGCCAATTTAGTGTTGGAGGTTTCCAATTTGACCAGCCTGGTGGCCAATCTTCATTGAGTGCACATTCCACCAGTAAGAACAGAGCGTGAACGTTTAAATAGCAGCGAGTAATAGCACAGTTTTGCTTAAAATATTGCAATGCACACATTACGGGTGACATATCAAAGTTCAAAAGAGGACAAATGTGAGCATCTCGCTGGCGCATCTGTGACTACGCATATCTGTAATGTCAGCATACCACCAAGAAGGACGGACCACATCCAACAACTGGATGTGTAGTAACTGTGGACGCGAGAGCAAGCTGTCTGAAAGGGATGTCCGGGTGCTAACACCGATCATATCCAAAAAACATAAAACCACAGCTGCCCAACTCACTGCAGAATTAAATGCGCACCTCAACTCTCCTGTTTCCATCAAAACTGTTCATCGGGAGCTCCACAGGGTCAATGTACATGGCCGGGCTGCTATAGACAAACCTTTGGTCACTCGTGTTTAAAAGGTGCCAGAAGCGAAAATCTTGGGCTGTGGACAATGTAAAGCATGTATTGTATTGTATTGTATTGTATTGTATTGTATTGTATTGATGAGTCCACCTTCACTGTCTTTTACACACCTGGGAGAGTTACGGTGTGGAGAAGCCCCAAAGAAGCATAACACCCAGACTGTTGCATGCCCAGAGTGAAGCATGGGGGTGGATCAGTGATGGTTTGGGCTGCAATATCATGGCATTCCCGAGGGCCAATACTTGTGCTAGATGGACGCGTCACTGCCAAGGACCACCAAACCATTCTGGAGGCCCATGTGCACACAATGGTTCAAACATTGTATCCTGAAGGTGGTGCCGTGTATCAGGATGCTAATGCACCAATACTCACAGTAAGACTGGTGACAGAGTGGTTTAATGAACATGAAAGTGAAGTTGAACATCTCCCATATGGCCTGCACAGTCACCAGATCTAAATATTATTGAGCCACTTTGGGGTGTTTTGGAGGAGCGAGTCAGGAAATGTTTTTTTCCACCAGCATCACATAGTGACCTGGGCACTATTCTGCAAGAAGAACGGCTCAAAATCCCTCTGGCCATTGTGCAGGACTTGTATCTGTCATTCCCAAGACGAATTGATGCTGTATTGGCCGCAAAAGGAGGCCCTACATCATACTAATGAATTATTGTGGTCTGAAACCAGGCATTTCAGTTTCGTTGTCCAACACGTGTACATCTAAATGGATATTGTCTGCTAGAACCCTGTTGTTTAATCGGGAGAATGCAAATGTATTTCCTCTCTGCCGTCTGTCGCCGGGTCTCTCTATGACTGACAGGTTAGTGACTGGTTCTTTTGATGTTCGGGACGCAGCACCTCTTTAAATGTGCTCTCTTTGCTGAGAAGATCTTCAGACATCATGTCTGCGTGTGTGTGTTTGTCTCTCCCGGCCGATCGGGCCCAGACCAATAAGTGTATCAATGTGCAGCGGACACAACAAGCAATAACTCTGAGGTTAAAACTTATATCAGACACACAACTTCTTCTTCTTTTAAAACTTAACAATTATGTGCAAAACCATTAATTGTTTCCAAACATACCTTAAAATACATTAAAGTAATAAATAAATATCACAGAAGAATATTTGCATGCCTGTAAAGAAAGCAACATACAGTATAACATGACATCAGATTTCAGTTTTTAAAATAAAATCTGGGTTTTGCATGAAAATTGAAAGGAGCAAGAGTGATAAAGTTACCAGTAGAACTCTGGCACATTCTCAAGCACACTAAGTAAAAAAAAATAATCCATCTTTTTTTTTTTTTTTTTTACCTATAAAACTGCACACATCTATATCCAAGTCTGATTATTACATCCAGCCCTGAAGCCATTTCCAAATGTTTACACTTTTAAGGGAGTTCCTGGGAGGCCAGTGTTTTAGACACGCCTACCTTGATGGTATTCAAGCGCTTGTGAAACCCTGGGATAAGTGATATCACATATTTATATGGCACTCCTCATCATATTATGCATCATGGGTGCATCGTGTATTGTAACACCTTTACTCTCTGTCTAACAGATAATTGCTGTAAGGTTGCACGAGCATCAGGAGGTTCCTGTGTTGCAGCAATGTAACGATAAGATGCTTCAGGTGCAGCTCTGCATTTTAAAGGCTTTTATTGTTGAGTATTGTTGTAACAATCATCGTCATCCGAATTTGAATTACTTGATTAAGATATAGTCCGGGTATATAATAGCATGTATTACATTTTCTACTCAGGGCTTAACACAAAAGCCAACATTTTAAAACGTAATGCTCAGATTTGCCGTAATGGTAGCTTTTTTATTTATTTATTTATTTTTTTTTTAGCAGCATATTGTAAATAATAATTCTTCACACTTCTACTAGAGAGACCGCTGTACCCATAGAAATGATACACTACTCAATTACATAGTACCCCGGGATTTATGCTAACCAGAAATTTTATTACACACATTTTAGATTCCCCCCCAACATTTCCTCTTTTCGCTTTGCTCCATCGAGTACAGATTAAACAGACCCTGTAGAGTTTTGATAGCTAAGGCATTAAGTGAACTATACCTGAGGACAAAATCAATAGCCACTGGAGGAGGCATTAAGATGTGATTTAAGTTTAATGGAGCGCTTCAAGAGGAAGCTAAGACAGATTACAGCCATCACCGTTGTCGTCGCCATCATCGTCATCATCGTCGAGTCTTTAGACCGAGCTCGTGATATGGACGCAGAACAGAATACATGAGGTGGTCTTTAAGGTCACCTTAACGCTAATTCAATCCTGTACACATAATCCCATCTCCAAGTCTTGTCATAATTAGCTTTTCCTTATCTATAGCTTTTCCATGACCTACATGAGATCCTGTATTATTTATTTTTGGCTATAATGACAATAACGGTGTCCTAAAGCATGATATTTATTACAGTACTGTGCTGTTTGGGATGATGGGTATTTTCCCCATGCAAAACTGACTATCATTAAATGCTGCTTATTGAAATACTGTACTTTTTGCTCCGTTTACACCTTCACATTCTTCCTCTTATTTTGTAGCTTTTTTTCGGAAGTCATAAAGTAGTAGTGTTTGACATGGCCGGGCTGACGTATACAAGAACAAACACATTTTCCCACCAATTTAATCTTCATTTATAAAATCTTGCAGCAAGTAGACATTAAACAAATGGATGCGGTACATATTCTCACAAGAGATAAAAAAAATAAAAAAAAAGGCGTTAAGAAGGTGGCACGATGGCTTAATGGTCAGCACTGTCGCCTTGCACCACCAGGGTCTGGGTTCGATTCCCGTCTCTAATCTGCGTGCATGGAGTGTGCATGTTCTCCCTGTGATTGGTGGGTTTCCTCCCACAGTCCAAAGACATTAGGCTAATTGGCGTTCCCAAATTTCTCGTTGTGTGTGAATGAGAATGTTTTGTCTGGTAGAGTCTCTGAAGGAGCTTGCTTTACCTGTGATCTCTTTCTCTCTCTCTATATATATATATATCTTATATCTTTCTATCTCTCTCGCTCTTATTATTGGCTGATTCCTAACTGTTATTCCACCTGTCTTGCGGTTTCATTTCATTTCAGCGATTGTGTTTGATGTGCAGAAAATCTGACCGTGGCTTGGATCCAGCATGCCAGCAGTAATTGCAGCTTGCTATGTGTATATTTTAATTAGATCAGTTGTAGGTCATGGGGCCATTGCTATTGCACAGCAGCAGTGTAGAGTGTGGAGTTGGCTTTGGAACGGAGCCCAGAGGCGTCCTATAGAGGTCCGACTCGTTCTTACCGGAGCGGTGAGTTCCGAATTCGGCATCCAGAACCGTCCTCACACTGCTGCCTTATTAACACAGATTAAACTGTTCCAGTCTGCATACAGAGCTCGGGGCAAGATACTGGATTCTATGTTCGGTCTATTTGTAGTGTTCACATATCGGTAAAGAGTTTGTGTGAGTTGTGTAATATTAGAGGTAACTCGAACAGAAGTTAAAGACGACATCGAAGGCATTTCTTATGAGTCAGTAAGTCCTATGACTTATGTACAGTACAACAAAAGATTTCTGTTTAAATTAGCTTGAGGTCTGAGTCATGGAATAAACTAGTGATGATATAATGAATGAAATAAGCGAAAGATAAAATAATAATTAATTAATAATATATTAATTAATAATTAATAATTAAATAAGAAAATAATTATGGCTTTGTTTATGTGCATTATTTCAACGTTTATCTTCTTCATCTTTCAGCTGCTCCCTTTAGGGGTCGCCACATTGAACCATCATCTAACTCCGTCTACCACATCTTCCTTTGTCCCTCCCTCACCACATCCATAAACCTCCTCTTGGGTCTTCCTCTTCTCTTCCTCCTGCCTGGCAGCTCCATCTCTAACATTCTCCTCCCGATATACCCCTCATCCCTCTTCCACATGTCCAAACCGTCTCAATCTGACCTCTCTAAATATGTCCCCCAAACCGTCCTCACTGCACCGTCCCTCTAATCTACGCATTCCTAATTTTGTCCATTCTTGTCACTCCCGGAGCAAACCCGCAGGATCTTCAGCTCCATTATGATAAGCCGCCTCCAAATCTGCGTCCGGTCATTTAGTCAGCAGCAGCGTCTCCAAACCGTACAACATTGCTGGTCTGGCTACCGTCCTGAAAACTTTCCCTTTCATTCTTTTGGATAGCTTTCTGTCACTGATCACTCATGCTTCTCATTTCCATCCATTCCACCCTGCCTGCATACTTTTCTTCACTTCTTTACCACACTCCCCATTGCTTTGGACAGTTGACCCTAAATATTTGAACTCCTACTGTACCTTCCCTACTGTACCTCTATTCCTCTGCCTTTCCCGCACTCTGTCTCTCTCATTATCATGCCACTGATTCTCTCTGATTTTTATGTCTTTATTTCTAATGTTTTTTTCTTTGCCTTTTGAAACAAATTAATAATAATCAGAAGAAGAAGAAAAAAATGAATGAATTATTTAATACATTTTTTCAAAGTGTAAATTTTACTTTAATGCTAATTTTATTTTTATAAAATTTTATTTTAGCAGGCTATTACTAAAATATATTCTTTTTTTTTTTGGTGGAGACAGATGCAAAAAGCATTTCATTACATATCATACTGTGAGTGTTTTTTTTTTTTTTGTGTGTCGAAATATGCACTGTGCTCTTATTACTTGGTAAAAGTCGTATGATTGTATATTTCATTATCTACAAACTCATCTTTGCAATGTTTTAAAGCCTTATGCGCAGTAACTTAAGTGACGTTCGAAGTTGTCCAAAAGCCATTTGAGAGACTTCACTAAACTTTAGTCATTGATGTTGCTGGTCCACTCTTGATATAAAAGCAGTAATAGGAATGCATTATGACTTTTAATTAGAAACCTGGCCGACCGTGATGGAGCGTGATGAAACGGGTCGTGCTGAAGGTCTCATGAATATTGATGAGTCGTGGTTGATCAATGGTGTTGAAACTTTTTTTTTTTTTTTTCTTTTTGAAGAGTAGGTGATGAAATCTGGGCCATTCGAATTCAGAATAGCCCTTGAATAAAATCTACGAAATATCCACAGACTGCTGCGACATCCAGCGGGGTTTTCCCCGAGAGGCTACGCATGTCTTGTTTTTCTCCCATGATTCTAATGGTTTGTGTTTTATAACCTGGGTTCCATTTTGTCTGTGGAAAAGTTCAAGAGTCTGATATTATCTGTGATCCGCGGTGAGCGTGCGGCTTAATAAGCAGCCAGGCTTGGACACAGGGAGACGATTCGTCTTCACCATAAGTCGTTTAATCCCCGCTTTTGTTGAGACGCATTCGCTCGCTCAGAACACTATGTCAGGAGATAGCCACGGAGCAGGACTTAATCGAACCACATGTGTAGGCTTGTCTGGTGAATACTGAGGATAGAAATGCAAATTATAGGGTGATGGTCAATTTTTTGCTACTGTGCAGAGATTCTTTGTGGACTTGCTCTGTGCTAGACAAGAACAAATATGTTCTGAAAGAAAAAGCATTACAATTTAGTGAGCTAATTAAAGATTTCTGCTTAACGTCCATAGATGGACAATTATACCGAATGTACAGTAATTACACAGTCATTTCCTTTTGCGATACAGTGTTCAGGTGAGGTCAGCACATATCTATTACCAGAAATATTTTCAACAGAACCATTCGGCATTGCACATTTATTCCCTACCGTTTACTAAGACTCAGTCGTGTTGTCTTGGAGACAGACTTTGTTAAATAAAGGCGCCTCGAAATGTTTGTGTGCACGAGTGCAAAAGACAGAAAGATCTTCAAGGCATTCACGTTTGTCTTTTAATCCATTTATCTAAGGATGTTTCACTCAGCTGTCAAGTCAAACATCTAACAGCATGTCACTGAAGTGTCCGCGCAGTCTGTCACGTTGAGGAGGGATTGATTCGTGAGAACTTGACAGTAAAGAGCCATCACTGTCAGAACGCTCAGTCTCATGTAAACGCCGTCTGCATGATGGCTGTTCATGAATAACGCAGACCTGACACTGACACACCTGACACGAGGTCCAGTGTCAGGAGATATACTGTATATAATGTCTCCTTATCAATGCTTAAGAAGCTTGAGATGTTTTTTTTTTACTATTATTTTTGTATGCTACACATCTCATTCCTATGGAGCCCCTAAAGGGATATGAAAGAGAAAAAAAAAGAAAAAAAAAAAACACATAAAGGTGGGAGGGGAGGGGATTTATTCGGGTCATTCTTCAATCAATACACAAGGATTTAACTACAGGAGCAAAATAATCCTCATCATTAACAACAATCTTCTTTCAAAAATAAAAATGTTCTAGATCTACACACTGAGATTTAATAATTAATAACTGTTAATTGTAAAGCGTTAGCTAAACTTTGCAAAACGATGCTAAAAACACATGATTTTAGTCCAGCCTTCATGCTCTAGGTTTCTAACCAATCACAGACCTGACTGAACTCTTCTAACCAATCATAAAACAGAAGGCGGGATTTCTTCACTTTACAGAAGCTGCTAACAGAAGCTTGCTAATTGTTTTGAAATCATTTAAATAATAGACTTCATTATTGTTGTTCTTGTTATTATTATAATTATTATCTATAAATCACTTAATTGTGTAGTTAAATGTTACATAATTGTTCTTAAATGTAGTTCAGGCTGACATTGAGATTAAATAAGGAACATATATTGTACTGAGCTGTGCTAAAAACACAACCATTTAAGTCCCACCTACAATCTAGGTTTTTAACCAATTACAGATGAGACTGAATTCTTATAACCAATCATAACACAGGGGGTGGGATTTGTTAGCCCAAACAAAAAGGGTCTATATCTGTTTAGCAGTTGCTAGCAATTACTCTTCTTACACTGACTAGTGATGGGAAGTTTGAATCATTTTAGTGACTCAGTACTTTGAATCGAATCGTCTTTTGAGTCGTATAGTTCATTTCAGTCTTTTGACCAGAAATAAAAAATGTTAAATTTTTAATAAACAGACCCCCAACACGTCTACATACACACATTTTGACAACAGTTTTAGTAATGAAAGTATTACAATGCAGGTAAGGACATATTATAAACAGAATGTGCAACTCATATCTTCTAGTCGGAGTCATTCGTTCTTTTGAATCTATTGCACTTCATAGCGTCTATGGGAGTCACGTGACAAATGAACGAACGACTCGGACTTGAAAGATTAATTGAGAACCGTTTAATTCTGTTTCCTGTACATATCCTACGTAGGTTTTGCGATAATTTGCGCATGCTCGCCCAGTAGAAAATGATCGAATCACTCTCCTCGTTTTTCTGAGTCATGTTAAAGATTTCAAAAAGAACGAATCGTTCATGAACGACCCATCACTAACACTGACCTGGATGTACTCTCACCCATAATAAATCCCTTTATCTCAATCTAAACAGAACGGCCATAATATTACAATGCAAAACATTATGCCCAATACTGTGTAGGTACTTCCTGTGCCATTGGGACAGCTCTGGCCCCTCAGTGGCTCCGCAGTGTCTCCGCAGGGCCTCTAGCGGCATATCCTTTGGGTGCTGTGGGTTGTGGGTTTGTCCTCTGTGGTAAAATTGGATTGGGACCTGGGGAGTTTGGAGGCCGGGTCGGTGGTCTTGGGCACTCTTCATGCCGGGCCGCGTGCATATCAGGCTGCGGTACACTGGGTGTTCTGGTACCTTTGGGTACGCCTTGGGTACTCATGATCCTGTCACCAGTTTAACCCAATTCCACAGCAACCTCAATCAATGTTAATGCTAATCCCTCTTACGTCCCTTTAGATCCCAAGCATATTTCCGTGCTTGATTTTACCACAGTTTAATACAAAGCTCAAATATATATCCAGCCATGTCATCAACACTTATATATACACCTTTATATACTGTATAGGATAACTAAAAACAAGGGACGCTGGATGTTTGAGTGCTATCATGCACTAAATGTAATGGTGGCATTGTATTTGAAGTTTAACTGTAGCTTACACATGATTATTATCATAAGACAAGGGGTGTTCCTTTATTTTAAAAAAATCCTTTAAAATTTTCCAAAGTCAGGTTTATTCATGTGGTGAAAGCTCATGCAGCTAATGTAGCAGTGACACTTTTAGTAAATGCTGTTCTTTGTTTAGTTATTAGCCATCTTCTTAGTGAAAACTCATTTCATTTAATTAGACTTTAATAGTAACTGTCGCACTGTCTCTGGAGCAAGATGAGAATGTTCGTTTACTGTATGCTTTCTCTTCTCTCTTCATTTCCTGTGCTTTTCCTGCTTCACAGTGAAGCATCTTGCACATTGACATAAACTGCCATTACTGCTGGCTTAAGCATTTCAGCAGTCCATTGAAAATGCCCAGGAGTTGCCATTCACAGCATCTGATTAAGAGCATTAACTCTTAGTCTGCATAAAACATGACCATTACTCCATAAAGTGGATTTTAATCAGCCAGTTGAGATGAGATTTACTACAATCGATTAATTTCCTAATCTTTTTATTTTCCCCTTTCCCACCCTCTCATCATATAAAACCTTAACCCGGAGTACATTCGAGGACTTTCCAGTGGTGTTGCTATGGAAACGGCTTGTCTATATGTAAAATGTGTGTGTATTCTGGCATTGCTTGAATGTTGGAGAGGTTAACTTTAAATGTCATATTAATATGCTTAATGCATGACGATATGACCAGGTCTTTCCTCAATGATTATTTAATGCAAGGCACTAATTACTATCTTAGAGCCTCCGTTGTGTAAATCAATGCACATCAATTATATTCTAAATACTAATATTATACATCTTGACTGACAGTTGGCGTGTCATGGGTGTTGCATTGTACAGTATGTGTGCCGAATTAGAGTTTACTCTTACTGTAGTAACACAACTTACTGTCAAAAAATAAATGGAAAAAAAAATCGATGATATGAGTCATTGGGTACCAGACAAGGAACATGAAGATTTTGAACAGCCAGTAACATGAGACACCTAGCTACATTTACAACAGAAGCCAACCAAAGAAACACTGAGACAAGTAACCACAGAAGCCCTCTCCCCTCCCACACCCACCACCCAGACACAAATCATTAGGAAGCAATGATATGTAAAATTTCAAAAGACAGAACATGTTGCATTTCCAAAACAACCGGTTTGAAGGATGTGGTCCCAGGCATCCAGTGCACTTCAGTTTGCCAGAAAGCGACTTTTCCCATTTTTTGCTCATACTCTTAGATAGATTTGTATGAGTTAATGGTTATTACTGTTTGTGATTGTCTGGTCCTAAGTAAAGGGGAACATGTTGTTGTGTATGTGTACAGTATGTGCGTGCATGCATGTGTGTGTGTGTGTGTGTGTGTGTGTCCATGTGTCTAGGCACGGGTGTTCCTTTCATCAATCCTCACTTAATCCCTGTAAAGCGTTTAGACTAATTAGCTTGCAGGGCACTCTGGTGTGTAATTAAGTTACTCGACTTGATCTTCTATATATGATGTTCAGGTGGTGTGTGCGTGGTGTAAGCAGTTTTGGGCCTGTTCTAATGGTGGAGCAGGTCAGCGGTAAGTGAACTGCAACAGCTTTTAATCAGAGGGAAGTGAGGAGGCCTGCAGGGAATAAATGAGTATTAAATCTGTCAGAAGCTTCTGCTGCTGCTGTACTCACCGTGGCTGTGTCCCAATCTTCCTCTCACTTCTTAGACCCTGTAAAGTGGTTTTACAGTAAATGCTGCATTTCGGTAGTGTTACTCAGAACGCTGGTGTTGTAAGGCAGCGGTGGAAAAAATCTGTCTTTATTGGTGCATACAGTATATAGCATACATTTTTTTTCCTATTAGCAATGTCCTTTTTTTGTTAAATTAAAAAAGAAATTGTGTGCATTTAGAAATGTTAAGGTTTTTGTATTTTTTTTTTTTGCCATGCATTATACTCCCAGAATAAATGTGCTCAAATAAGGCAAATAGGTCATTATGGTTAATGGTTTCTTTCTTCACTAATTATATGTGGTTTAAGTTAAAGGAGTTTGTCACAAGCAGCCGAACTACTATAGCTTCATATATATATTGTCAGAAAGACAGCTGACATTAATTTCGTTATGAATTATGAAATTATGCAGGAGATGTTCTCCGCATGCTTGGTGTGTTTCCTCTGGGTACTCCAGTTTCCTCAGTAGTCCAAAGCCAGGAACACTAGGCTCATTTAAGTTTCCAAATTGTGTATAGTGTATGATTAGGTGTGTGAGTGTGTGTGCTTATAGCCTGCGGTGGGCTGATAAAGTCAACGGGGCAGGCTCCAGGCCCAGATCTTGCACAGGATAAGTGGTGTACAGTACATGATGAATGGATGGGTGGATGGATGGATACTTTCATGCATGAAAATTTTTTATTCTTTTATTGTAACTTTCTTCATTTGTTTTTGTTGTTCTTGCATGTCTGAAAAAATAAATGAAAGGGGCATGGGAACAGAAATGAATGGAAAGTACAAAAGTGAATGAGTTTGTGAGAACGCCATGCTGTCTGTCACTCCAGGATGCGGACTGAGCGAAGGCAATCTGTTGAAAGGAGCCAAGTGAAACTGTTCCCCTAAATGTGCAGTTTAACTGATTAAAATCCAACATTCCTGAAACTGATTACTCATGGTTGACATTTAGTCATTTAGAATTGATTGACATTTACGGAAGACTTCAAGCACAAGCACAATACGGTGACTGCTGTTGTTCCCATGAACATTCAGCGAGTAGAATACCTGATCCTTAAAAATCAGGGGTAGTTCAGTGGTTAAGGCCTTGGACTATGGTTCGGAAGGTCTTAGGTTCAAATCCCACAACCACCAAGTTGTCCCTGTTGGCCCTTGATCAAGGCCCTTAACCCTCAACTGCTCAGATGTATAATGGGATAAAAACGTACGTCGCTCTGGATAAGGGCGTCTGCCAAATACCTAAAAGTAAGTAACTTGTCACCAACTTGCGGAAGAGACGCATCTAGGAACTGTAGTCTATAGGAACTGTACACACAATCATTCACCAAGCCATTTCCACATGTTTGGGCGATTATAGGAGTTCCTGGGAGGCCGGCGATCATATCTTCGTGCACTGAGGTACTTTTATATCTTGATGGTATCCAAGCACTAGAGAAACGTGCATTAGTACATTAGCAGTGGATTATACACTATAGAGAAATGAAGGGAGTTTTTATCCTCATCAGCAACTACATTACTTCGCCCGCATTTTTTCCATGAAAACCTGTTAAAAATAAACCAGAGAGAAAACAGCCTGTTCTTGCAGGCTGAATTAATGTACCATGAAGAGCTACAGAGCATCACCTCATATTCACATACAGTACATGCTATAAACAAATGTAAAACACTACAGGGGGAAAAGAAACCTGACAAGGAAACTCGCTCGCTCGTGCTGTGTGTAGTCTCAGTCACAGAGTCGCCGTGGAGACCATCCCGAGGAAATAACACTGCAGGATTCGCATTATTCAACAATTTCTCTATCAGTCATTTTTGCAGCGACAAAATACATATTCATCTTTTTTTTAATGGACCACATTGATTGTTTTTCTATAACAGCACTCCGTCATGTTTCAGTCCGTAGTTCAAATACTTCGACCTGATTGCTCAGGGGGCGGCTGTTATTACTATGTACAGTAACACCACGGCTCAGATGATATTCCCAGCTGTAACGTGAGTGACGGGTTAATATTAATGTTCCACAATGCTGTTGTTTCTATAGTAACAGCTCTCACACAGGGACATCTTGGACTCTCCACATAAAAGAATAATGGGAAAATGTGCTGCTGTTTAACACCTTGTTTGCTCTTTTGTTTAATTGTTTGTATGTGTAAAGAGAAGATGCTGATGAGGGAACAACTGTAATGTAAGTGTTGAGGAAGAAAGGAATGTGTGTGTTTCAATATGGTGTGTGGGGGGGGCGGGGCTTATACTGCAGCGATTCGGAAACAATGACATTTAAAAATGAACAATTTTGTCAGACATTTTAATGAGACATTTAATTAGTTATATATAAAATGTCACGGAGCACTGAAGAAATGAGTGAGGGCCGGTGCTAGTTTCTCTCTCTCTCACTCTCTCTCTCTTGATTTCAAACACCTGCTTCATGATTAAGTATTTCACAGAGGGAAGGCAAATCATCCAATTATGCATAATTCTCAGCAGGTGCTGATATTACCGCTTCAAATACTGTACTACACACTACTGTGGTTATATACCGCAACACCGTGTAGAAATGGAGTGAAGTAGAAAGTACAGATATTTGGTGTAGGATGTAATGAAGTAAAACTAAAATGTAAAATGCATGAAAAATGGACTTAAATACAGTAATAATGTAAATGTACTCTAGTTACAGTACCTTCCACCTCTGAGCACGGCTAAACATTTTTAAAGACCAATTGCTATTAGCCTTAGATCATGTAAAGTCGATATAAATGAGCTGTTGCCATAGAAACAATGGTAACCTTAAACCTGGTGGTGTTGTATAAACATAATGCCCACCTTCTGACTACTCAGGTTAGAACGTTCATCAGACCTGCGGTAGGATAGGAAATGAAACTGATGTTCCGCAACATTATATGCGAGTATAAAGCGTCAAAGGGCGTCTGAACACACTCAAGATCATGCTGTTATAGATAAATGATCCAAAGTCACTCTGGGGTACATTGTTTGCTTGTAATAGCACTCCCTGTTGTCTGCTCTCTAAAGAAACCCTAAAACACACTCATGCACACACACATGGTCACAGAAATATCAGTAGTGGGAAAAACACTCCTGTTTATCATTTCTCAGAAAGAAATACTGCAACATACAGTATCATCCCAGTCCACAGCTGCTCCTCTAGCAAGCTGCCTGCGGTGTCTAAAATGAACGTCGTTGCAGAAACGCTGACTAAACAGAGCGTAATTACAGTACGGAGCGAGTCCTTGAACGCAGCGCTGTCATGCAACTCAACCATGTCTTCATTCCACATGTCTAGATGTTAAGCGAAAAACAAACATTAGCCTGAGTTTAATATCATCATCTACCCGTCGTAAAACAGACAGAACGATGTGGTACTGTATCACAGACCTTTTTCTAGTTGTTTCTTTTTCGTGTTATCCAAATTATTTGGACGGTGTAGCTCAGTGGTTAATACAGTACGTTGGACTAAGGATCAGAAGGTGACGGATTTAAACGCAGCAGCCACTGTTGGACCGTTGAGCAAGTCCCTCAACCCTAACTGCTCAGATATATAATTAGAGAAATGTAAGTTACCCTGGATAAGGGCGTCTGCCAAATGCCGTAAATGTAAAAGTTTACCTTAGTGCAATGTGCTACCCTTTGTGAGGTTTTGTAACAATACATGTCCACATACGTCTGCCCACACTCTGTAAAGCTCTGTATAAATAAACCTGAATTAAATAGATTTTTTATAGAGCTTTTAACAATTGTCATTGTTGCAAAGCAGCTTCACACAATCAAAAGAAAATTATGGAAATTTGTATGAAATGTGAAAAATATGTACGAATCAAAATTACCAGATCGTCCCTGATGAGCAAGCCGAGGGCGACGGTGGCAAGGAGAAACTATCCTGAGACGACAATAGGAAGAAACCTTGAGAGGAACCAGACTCAACAGGGAACCCATCCTCATATGGGTGAAAATAGATAACAGGGATTGTAGTGCGGTCATACTGTGTGTTACGAGGCTGGAAGTTTAATATAACAGTTGATGTGTTAAGTTAATATGGAGTCCAGTACATTATTGGAGGCTCATGTACTGAGTTTTGACGTGTTAAAGCATCCTCCCAACAGTCCTGATCACACTCCATCAGACTTCATCATTACCCGTTTGGTCTCCTGAAAGCAGTCCTATGAGCAGCCTCACTTTTGTTGAAGAAATGAAGACGCTGGCGCATTCGTGGCTCACAGTTCAGTCTAAAACATTTTTAATGAGTGAATACGAAAGCTTGTGGACAAATGGACAAAGTGTATTAAAAAGCAAGGAGATTATGTCGGAAAATGATGTAGTTTTCTTTTCGAAAAGTTTATTAAATTCTACTGCCAGAGTGCGGATAATTATTGTCTCACCCTCGTATTTTGACATGAGACTGTACTCACCCAACTTTTTGTTGTAGTATTGAAAAGGAACAAATTTATTGTTGTACAGTCTGCTACAAGAAGGGCAAGGTGAAAAACAAAAGGTGATTCGTAGTTATGTGCTGCACGCATACCGCTTTTTTTCTGTCTTTGTGAGATAATTGGTTTGGACAAGAACAGTAATCCAATCAGAGGCAGAGTAGGGTGGGACAGAACATTTGATGACCAAATACCGTTTGCAACCAACTACCTGACTGTCTATTAGGACACACTAAAACATTGCATCCTGTGGAAAATGAAAATAAATTACATTAACTGGGATGATGAAGCCAACTAGCCAAACAAAACAAAAAAAAAATTAGCTTTTTGAACAGATGACCTCGCGATGCTTCATGAGTGCTGCTATCTACAGTAGCAGCAGCTCAGATAACCTCAGTCCACCACCCGCACCCTCTCACTCTCCAACCCAGGTCGGAGAGGATGGGGGGATAAATGTATGATATACGCACTTCTCTAGTCACCGCTAAACCACAGTCAAAGGATACCTTTAATGGGTACTGCGAGTGGGTTTGTGGGTTTTCTTAAGGAATAAAATACGCCAGTGAAATTATGTGTGAACTCTACTGGTTTATGTTGAGGAAAAAAAATACAATGAAAGAACAGAAAGAGCCTTAACCCACACACGAGTGAGAAAGAGAAGGGGGGGCGGGGGGGGGGGGTGACAGTTTGATAGATTAGATCATCTCTAGTCCCTAGCTCTCCACTCTGCGGAGACATATGAACGTGTCGTCCAGAGGTTTCCATATGGTTTGCATTCGGAGCCAAAGGCTAGACGATGAAAAAGAGGTGATCAGTTACTTTCAGCAAGTCATATATAAAACATTAGCACCTTTCCAGAGAACATATCCAGTGTCATGTTGCCCACTGATGTCCTCACGCGCCTGAATCTCAGACATATTTCTACTAATATTTGGATAATAATAATAATAATAATAATATGTTGAACCATGGAGATCCACGGAACTGGCGCTCATGGAGAAATACAGAGCCTTAGCTTTTAAACAGAGAGATTGTGGATGTGGACTTGAATGTGGTCTTAAAAGGAGTAAAGTAAAGCCTGTGGACACTTGCCATGACTGCTAGATCGTCAGTCTCTAACAGATCTTGAACGCTAACTGATGTGTTATCTCCAAACTGGCCTCATTAGTGCATGTCTACTGCTTAATTATTGATCAGCGATTTAGAGATACACCACTCCAAGGAGGTAGGAAGCATTTGCGTCTGCGCTTGTAACACATCACGCTCCGCGTTAACTCTGAAGTGGCTAATCGATGTCTCTTGGCATTCACAGACACATGCCATACACCGGAGATTAGGAGACAGTTCCAGGAAAATAGAAATGAGCGTATGTTTTTGTATCTCTGGAGTGGATCAGGAAGATGAAATTCAAATTCAAACCTGATAAGTGAACAATCTCCTCAAATGCACTTTTATTATGATAATTGAAACTGGGTTACCAGTGTCACTTAGCAAATCTTCATGTATACACTGAGCCTTATCAACCAATGTGATGTTATTAATGATTGCCTGAGCATTGATTTTTTTTTTCTCCTCTTTTTTCTCCCCTGCAGGTAAGTGCGCTTGAACTTTTGGGAACTTTTGCTGACAGCGGGTGAGTGAACGGAAACAGTCTGGTCATATGGCGTGTTTTTGAATTCGAGTTTTCTGGGCTCAGCATCTGTTCTGCCTTTAGTTACTGTAGGCTCTGAACTTTTACATTCTTCATCTGCACATTAGTCAAGACTTTGATCACAGCTTCATCCTTGATGTTTCACACTTATCTTTGTATTGTGAATCTGTTCTTTGCTCCTTTTTGTCAGTATGCACATAGCTAACGATCTCATACGCATAGATTCCCATGAAGCAGGAAAATGCTAATACTTCAAATACAGTGGAACCTTGGATTATGAGCATACTAACGGAATCACTGCTGTAAAGTAAAAAATAACAAATGAACCAGCACCGTACCTTTGAAAAGAATCGCGCCAGAGCTGAGTTTTCTATGTAAATAAAGCGCGTGTGTAAAGTGCCGGGAGATCTGTGTGTGTGTGTGTGTGTCGGGGTGTGTGGGGCACAGTGTCAAATTACGCGCATGCACACAGAAGAGAGAGGGAGATGTTGATTATAAGAGAAGAGCACTAAGACACAGCAGGGGACTCTTATTTTGACACAGGGGACGCAGCAGGGGAGACGATTACCCATAATTCCTGCAGCGCAAGAGAGAGAAAAATCATTGGCTCAGTTGTGATCAATTGCCGCTCGGTGTCAAAATAAGAGTCGCATGCGTGAGGAATGATACTCGGCGCTCGTAAACTAATACTTGCTCGGTTTCCGATAAAAAATTTATTAAAAATCTTTGCTCGGTTTGCGGAACACTCGTAAACCACGTTACTCGCGATCCGAGGTTTCACTGTATAGGGTAGAACTTGCTACATTGTTAAAGCAGCAGTCTTCCACTTTTCAGTCTAGTCCCTTTGTTATGAGCTAAAAGTGTGTAACTTTTACCAAACGTACTCCAAGCTGGAGTACTGTACATCTCAAAACCACAGAAAAAAAATGAAGCTAGTTGGCTAACATTCAGGCACTGGAAAAGAGAAACATTTTCTTCTCTTTCTCAGCCTTTGCACGATCTTCAGACATGTATCCGCTCCATAATAACCCATTTCCTTAGCCAGTATTCACGAAACGTCTTCCACAAAAAAGGATCTGTACATCATAGACGCACTGTCTGCACTTAAACACCCTGTCATTAACTTTCAGTCCTTCTCCAGTCACGGGGCAGCGTGAGTCCTGCTCCAATTGGCTTCAATTAGCGCTTGTTGTAGTTTTGACTCAAGCAGTAATAACGTCCCAGGACAGCAAGATCAAAACTTACTTCTGCTCCAGAGGAGAAGTTACTTCAGAATCACCAATTAACAACCAGCACCGCAGATTGGAGCCGTTATGAAGGATTTGCAGCAATTAGAGTACTACATGGTCCTGTTTAAGCTAAGAAACCAGTTTGAAATTATTCCAGCTTTCTGACATGGCACATAGTCCTGTGATCATAATTTTCTATTGTCAATTAGGGTGAGCCCGGGCAAATTGTAGATATGGTCTTCTTCTGCTGTACCCATCTGTTTCAAGATTTGATATGTTGTGCATTCAGAGATGCTCTTCGGCGTACCTGAGTTCTACCGACATGCTATTTGAGTTACTGTTGCCTTACTGTGCCTCTAACCAGTCTGGCCATTCTTCTCTGACCTCTGGCATCAACAAGCTATTTTTGCCCAAAACTGCCACTCACTGGTTTTTTTTTTTTCTTTCTCAGAACATTTTCTGTAAATCCTGGAGATGGTTGCATATGAAAATCCCAGTAAATCAGCAGTTTCAGAAATACTCAAACCAGCCCGTCTGGCACCAATAATCCCATGTCGCGCTCACAGTCACGTTAATCAAATTTCTTAGCCATTCTGATGCTCGTTATGGACTTCAGCAGATCATGTTGACCATGTCTACATGCCTAAATCACATGGAGCTGCTTCCATGTGATTTCAATCTGATTAGATATTTGCTTTAACGAGTTGTTGAACAGGTGTACCCAAAGTATAAAGTGTATGTGTATACTGTATATACCATATGAACAAAAGTATTTGGCCTGCTAATTATTGATTCCAGGTGTTTCATTTCGGGTCCTCATCCCCAGTGAAGGGCAATCTTAATGCTTAAAGCATATCATGATATCTTGGACGATACTATTTGTCCAACTGTTTCGTCCAACAGTTTGGGGAAGACCCTTTTATATTCCAACATGACTATAAAGGACTATAAGACATGGTCTGATGAGTTTGGTGTGGAAGAACTTGACTGGACCACACAGAGACCTGACCTCAACCCCATCGAGCACCTTTGGGATGAAGTGGAATGGAGATTGTGAGCCAGGCCTTCTCGTCCAACATCCGTGCCTGACCTCATAAATGCTCTACAGAATGAATGGGCATGAATTGCACTGCAACATCTTGTGGACAGCCTTCCAAGATGAGTGGGAGCTGCTATAGGTGCAAAAAGGGGACCAACTCCATACTGAAATATGTGTTTGGATACAATGTCATTGCAGATTTGGCCAAAGTACATATTTTGTCAATTGGAATTGGAGAATCAATCAGGTGGGAGATTTCATTTGATAATGAATTGACGCTGAGTAAATGTGTACTAACGATACACAAAAGAGAGTTGCTTAAGGACAGGAGTTGGTCCTTTATAAGGGGCATGTCTATATTACCAGAGTTTATTAAGTTTCTTGAAGCAAAGTGTTTACACACGCTCTCACACACACACAGTGTTTGAAATCAAATAAGACATCCTTGTCTCTATGAGCTGCCGTCTTCATGTTGTACAAGGCACCTCAGGGCTTCACCCTGCATCTCAGATAAACACAAATGTTCACCAGCCTCATTACATCATAGAGATTATTCATTACAGATGCTTCATTATTAATGAGTGCATCTGTGTTTGAAGATGTTGACCCTCAGGGACTCCTTCATGCTGATAAGAGGCTAATGCACTCAAGGTGTTTGATTTTGGCAGCTCTACATTTTGCAGTCTACGTGAGACGTGAGATAGAGACCGGAGCGACCAAATTATTTAGTCTTCTCGACCTGTACAGTACATGCGTGTCTGTTTTTTCTAAATGTCACGCAATGTTTAGTCTTCTTGATTGTAGAGCAAGGTGGGCATTTTTAGTTTTTGAAAACATTCGAGGCTTAGCATGAAGCTTGTCACGGCTGAAATACTTTGTATTACTCTGTCCAGTATAAAATGCATCTCACTACTACTTTTGCTTTCTTTTTTTAATAAAAATGCATGGGAACAAATTTTTACTTTATGTTTGAATATTGGATTTACTTCCTAAACCTTACCCAGTCATAATGATGAACCTGTCATGCATAAGGCAACCCATCCTCATTTGGGTGATACCATATAGTGCGAACATAAATAAATCCCTTCTGTAACTGTGTGTTCTAAGGTCGAGAGTACAATTGTATAACAGCAAATGTGTGTTATTTAACATGAAGCCCACTTTGTCGAGGTCACCAGCTGTTCACTATTCGAACGAGTGCAGTCGTAAGGCAGCGCTGTCCAAAGCCATCTCCATGAATATAAAGCGGAACCGTCCTCAGTCATCATGTGCAGCTATAAGCAGACCATCTGGGGTCCTCTTCATCAGCAACAACTGTTCTCCATGTGATGAGAACTCCATCCAGATGTAGGGCATATCTGTATGGATCAGTCCTGAATTCACCGTCATTATGTTTTTTGAATGGCTCCTGATAATGAATAACATTTTATACCATGCAGGTGCAAATAAGGCACCGTTGCTTCATGGACCTTCACGAAACAGCAGTGTAGCCACCGGATTCAGTCCTACACATCTGCTGAAACGCAGGAACTTCGGCTTCTTCCTGAAAGACGGTGTCATCCAGCTTACTGCACCATGTGCGATGATGATGTGTAGACTTTCAAACATTCTCCGTGCTCACATTTATCAGTTTTCATTGTAAAAGACAGGACCACCTTTTCAGCGCCAAGATGACTTAGCAGCATGTAGTAAGTGAGACGTGCGCGTCTCGACTCGGCTCGGCTCTGCCTCCCACAAACACAATAGGATCATCAGAACGAGCAAATGACATTCAGAGCTGAACAAAAGCTTCTTTATTGGAAAACTCACTTCGAGTGCTTGTTGGAATGAATAGATTAAGTAGAAAAGATATTTTATTGTGTCTCAGGATTTGAGCAGAAGTGTGAAGGACAGTGAAGGTTGCATGTGTTTTTCGTGTACTTGTTCATTTCTAGAGCTTCAGCAGAAAGGCTGCAATAAAGCCCCAGGGAACCGAAATCCATGAATGCTTTCTAATTAGGTTATTGCTGATCTTGTGGGCAAATAATGTGCACATACAGAGTATGAATACACATGCGGTTTTCCCTTTTCTTTTTTTCTTTTTTTTAACCCTTTCAGTGGTATTAAAGCCTTTGAAAAGCTTCACTTTCACCAGTCACAAAGCTGATGTCATGCTTGAATGGGGTCTTCGAGAGTGCATGACTTACCAGGGACAAGTGAACCCAGCAAGGATAATCCACTGTCTGAATTCTTTCTATAATTAAGTACATTTATGTAAAAACAAAAAAAAATTATAAAGTGATGTAATTTTTTTATTTATCTTGTACCATAGGAATTTGCTTATACTGTGTACATATATAAACTATTTTTAATTTCACATATTTTACATATCAATTTTGATGTTCGAGATGCTTTTCTCTTCACCAAAAAAATGTGTAAAAATTATTTTGAAGGAAGAAGCTATGGCGAAGGAGAAAAAGAATCTGATGAAGTAAAAAAAAAAAAATCCTGAGGAGAAAAAAATGGGACATGGGACACAAAAAAAAATGTTGTGAGGGGGAAAAAAAGGCATATAGGAAGAAAAATAAAATCGAGACCATGTGACTCGAGGTGCGGTACATGCATTGACATACTTGCCCTTTCCATATTTTGGCTCTGACCCAGAGTCAATATTTTTTCTTCCTTTTATGTCCTTTTTTTTCCTCCAGAATTTCTTTTCCTTTACCCATTACTTCTTTTCTTCAATAGAATTTTGTTTTGTTGTTCCTCGCCCATGTCCCTTTAGAGGCTCCGGACCATGTAGCCAAAAGGTCGAGGAGAATAAACCATGGAAGTGGTGGACAGACCTGTAAATCTCAAAAATCTCTATTTATTTATTGTGCTTTAGAATAGTCTCAGCTAACTAACTCTTTCGAGGGGGAGAAATGGTATTCCAGGGTTGAATCTCAACTACCGATAAATGGAAAGCTTGTATACTGTGTGTAGAAGACCTTGTTCCACACATCAGATGGTGCCCTCAGATGTTGGAGAAGGATTTGGGAGTCAGCCTTGTGTTAGAAGTTAGTTAGGGGCCAAGACTATAGGGTGCGCAGGACCCTCGTTGTCCTAAGGATTTCTTTTCTGCACTTTTGGGCTTTTGGGGGGGATTTAACATGCTCAAAAACTCATGAAAATTCGCAGATAGGTTGGAATCTGCTGTCATTAGGATGCCTGAGAGTCTGGTAGCCCTCAGGGGCCCTCACAAGAGATTTTGCTGCATAGCTCATACACACTTGCACGTATGCACACAAAACTCGGTACACATTTAGAGGTCTTTACTGCATGTCCTGGGCTCAAATCAACAGGGAGTCAGTTATTTTGGGTCATTTGCCAAAACACACCCGATGTATTTTGATATACTCCTCCTAGGAAATGTATACGATCGCCAACAAACCGGGTTGCTGTGATCTAAAGGCATTGAGGATGCAAAATTGCGAAGGGATTTTTGATATCTCAAATGGGTTAGCTGTGACGATGTCCTAAACTTAATAGATTAATAACTTTCTGTGTGGCATTATATTGAGTGACATTATATTGAGTGACATGTTCAGTAACATCATAGTGTGAGGCTTATTTTCCAGCATCTGTGACCTATTGTACACACGTACACATCACAAATGTTAGCACTCGAGAGGTAACTACTCGTTTCTGTTTTCTGTACATAACCTACGGAGGTTTTGTGATGCTTTGCGCATGCAAGTCACTTTAACGACTCGTCAAAAAAAAATGAATCGTTCATGAATGACCCATCACAACTAGCATTAATCAAAGATCAGAAAACAACACGGACTGTTCAACACATGTTTTCCAAATTCAATGTGAATTGCTGAAATGTGTCACCACACACACTCAAGTTGACTCCATGTAGAAGATTGAAAAGTTGTCATGATCTCATATTGTGTGTAATGACAATTCAGTCATGCAGAGTTAAATGTCACACACACACACACACACACACACACACACACACACAGTATAACCTGGCACTGTGTAATGAACTTGGAATTGAGAACGCATGTGGAAATTCCGATCTTTCTGATGTTTTACATTAATAAAGCCTACACGTCTGCTGAACTGTCAGACACCACGAAATATATTCAAATCTATTTCTAGTTGATGCTAATCAGAAAAGGTGCTATCGTTTCTAGCGTTTGTGGCTACGTGTCTGACATTTTAGACAGCAATGAATGTTGATTTTGTGTCTTCCAAACAACCCTTAACCCCAAAATGTTGATATTTTCGAAAGGCCAGCGAAGGGGTGAGAACAAGACAGAATACTGATGAAGATAAAGAGAAAACCAGGCAGTGGGAGAGATACAAAGACGAGGAGGCAAAACGGCATGCAGGTTAATGCAAGAGAAAGAAGAAGAACCACTCGAAACGTAGTTAAAAGCTGTGATAGATTTTTTATTATTATTATTATTAAAGATTGTGCATATAGTAAAAAGAAAAAAAAAATATATATATATATATATATATATATATATATATAGTTGCAAGCAACGATGACGGGCCCATGCGCACGTGCACTTAAAGGGGAATGCCTAAAGGACAGACGTGCATGGACACATTAGGACTTTCCACTTGTTGGATATAAGTATCTTATTTTTCCATAAAATGATACCTTGCCATAGCAACACTGTTCAACGCATCGAAAAGTCCTTAACACTTTCTCATCAGCCATGTCTTCAAATTAGTGTGGCTGATTTAGAAGCCAATTAGCTGAAAATTAGTCACAAAATATTTGAATTTTTAAAAGTAGACACTTTCTGCTGCCTGTTGGTGGCGATATGACTGAGACTCATGGGACCCAGGCCAATGTCAGCAGGTTTCTTTGCTTAACCTACAGCTGAGGTTTGATGAACGTCACTCAATTTAGACAGAAGTTATTAGCCACTTCCTGTTTCCTATTATTCGCCGTAGGTTTAACGGCTCGCCACGGCTGACCCGTTTAAGATATCAACCAGCCCTTCACAATGTTAGATCCTCAATGTCTTGAGATTATATTAGATCCTGTTTGGTCAAAAACATATGAATCCTGTAAGAGTAGTAGATCACATTCCAATGGGTGCGGTTTTCAAACAACGCTAAATAACTGACTTCCTGTTCAGCGGATTCCATGACATGGGCTATGCAAGTTGTTCACCTCAATGAGATCTAAATTTATCCTGGGTCTCATTCATATATGTGAAAGTGGATATGAGTTATGTAGCTAAAATTTTGCAAAAGTTCCATGGGGCGCTGTAAAGGCCCTGTGCCACACCCGGGGTCCAGGCACTCAGGCGTTCTTCATAATCAGTTTCAGTCTACACCCATAAAAGTTTGGGACCGTAGGTCTTTCCATTCGTACGATATGAGAAGATTCATTTTTTTGCACTTCATTTTCATGTTTTTTCTTTAGTTAAATCATCGCCATAGCAAGACGATTCAAATTAGAAAAAAATCCTTCATGGTGTCAAATCACCCATGTGTTTTCATTACTCTGGCTGATTTTGAAGCAAATCAGGTGAAAGTAAAGGACAAA
Source organism: Clarias fuscus (assembly GCA_030347435.1). NCBI lineage: Eukaryota > Metazoa > Chordata > Actinopteri > Siluriformes > Clariidae > Clarias > Clarias fuscus. Next base: position 11,699,473 of record CM059204.1, on the reverse strand, counting down.
ATATTAGTGATTTCCAAAAGTGACACACTTCCTGCTGCCAGTTGGTGGCGCTATGACATAGACTCATGATTGTCATATGATGTGATCAGCTTCCTACCCTTAACATACCTGTAAAATTTCATGTACATAACTTAATGTAGACAGAAGTTATTAGCCACTTCCTATTCATTTTTATTCGCCATGATTTTAAAGCATCGCCACGGCCGAACCGTTCGAGATATCAAAAATCCCTCCGCAAGTTTGCATCAGCAACTTGTTTAGATCATATTTGCCTGGTTTGGTGCTAATTGTATTAATTCCCTAGGAGGAGTATTTCAAATTTCATTGGGTGCGTTTGTCCAATCTGGCTGCAAATTTTTTTGAGTATGTTAAGACCCCCAAAAGTACCAAAAGTGTGGGACAAAAAACAAAAAAACAATCCTAACGAAAACAACAGGGCCGTGCGTACTACAGTGCTTGGGCCCTAAATACACCTTGTCGAATCCAGTTGCCAGGTGTAAGGGAAAAATGATATGTAAGTATATACTATATTATACTGTGCTCTACTGTATTGAATCACTTCAAACCAGATTTAGTCATGCACTTAAATCTCTTTCTGAATTATTATTTGTTTAAAGATGTCTTGAATTACGACACTGTCTCTTGTTCCATTTAATCTTATTTTAATCACTTATTACTCATCTGTAAGGGAAAATTGCTGACATCCATGGTCTCTTGGTTATTCGTGATATTTTCTGTTGGACGGGACACTCTGTCACAATGCCCATTTTCCGTTAACATTTTTGGTTGTGATCAGGTGCCCCCTACAGGTGGCAAAATTATTATTATACTTTTTTGATCTTTATTAGCATTGTGTTTGTTTATTTACAAGTTCATCTGTGATCGGTGATTTTTAAAAGAAATGTTTCAATCTTAAATGTCACTCCCTTAATTGGTTCTTAATTGGACAGAACTTAGAAAGTTCCATCTGCGTCAAAACTAACTGCTCTGTGATTGAAAATAAATGAGCTAATAAATTGCATTAAATTGTGTGGTGTAGAATTTGATATTTGTAAACATGACAATTAATTATATATATATATATATATATATATTTTTTTTACTGACATGAAAAAATAACAGTTACAGATGCAGCTACAGATAGATTTATGTTATAAAGCAATTTGGTAATTACTTAAAGTTTGAATATGACACTTATTACTGCATATACAGTACTGTGCAAATGCTTAGACCCCCCCATCATTTCTTCATATTTTGCTTCCGAAGAACCAAATTTTCTTGTATTTTGGGACTCTCATACTTTTTCGGCATGTTCTTTTGCTCTGATTTTCAGTCCTCAGTTTCAGAAGAATGCTTTTGTTTGTTAAGCTGCACAGGGACATAAGAATCATTCAAGCATCAAAGAATTAACTTAAGGCATGAATCAGTGAGAAACACATGCAGATGACGGCAGATAATCGACAAGTGTTACGCAAAGCGGTGACATGATGGATCCCAGAGAGATTTTTTTTGTAGTACATCTTTAGTCTTTTATGCCCTCAGCTTTATTTCAGATTGATGAATAACCCCAAAAAACACAGCAGACGTACTGTATGTGACCTCAAATAAAACTCAGGCGGTCGTTTTGTTCATGAAAAAAAGAAAGAAAGAAATGACTTATGTTCTGATAAAAATAATATTTGAACACCTTTTGTTTTAGCATTGTGGGATTACTTTAAGTAAAAAGCACATCTCCAGCATTCTGTCTGACTTGACACGGAATGACCTATACACAAAGTTTATTTTCGTACCTTTTTTTTGTTTTTTGTTTTTTAATAGAGAAACATTACCACCTCCGTACTGCTCCAGGGTTCCCGGTTCGATCCTGAGCCTGGGTTTCTCTCTGCTAGGAGTCTGGCATGTTCTCCCCATGTCAGTGTGGGTTTTCTACAGGAATAGATTTTTTTTTTTTTTACTTAAAAAAGGCCCTAAATACTAGTTGAAACAGAAACAAGTATAACACACATAGTCTCATAAACTGTGGCAAGATCTTTTAGAGCCCTGAAACCAGCGGATTTCATTATAAAAGTGAACTAAATTTAGCCAGGATAACAGTTTTAAAGGAAAGAATGATCATGTTTAAAATTGATTTGGTTGAAGTTTACAGCTTTTAATGCTTAATTTTAACATGTAGAAAGACTTTTGTTTTTAATTTATAGACTTTTGTTTATAGACTCTCGACGGATGTCCAAGCAAACCATTCTCAAGCAAGCCAAATAAATTTTACTACTATGACTTCATATAAGACAGGCCCTTCCCTCAGCTTGTTGCTCAGCACTGATATTCTCAGTTTTGTCCAGGCTGGTTTTGCTTGTTTTATAAAACGCTTCTTTTGAACCACTATTCAAAATCAATGCTTGATTTTTATTAGTTATTCTTAAGTATTTTTTTTTTTTTTATCATTACTTTAGTCAGTTTCGCGTTATTTCAGTGACCAATGTGGGTTTTGCTAGTGGTTTGGTGTGTGTGGGTTTGGGTATGTGAGGGGGTGTGAGTTATGCAAGTACAACTCAATGAAATCATCAAAAAGTTGATTTATTTCATTAATTCAATGTAAAAAATGAAACTTATATTATATTGATTCATTACACGCACACTGATATATTTAAAGTGTTTATTTATGTTAATATTGATGATTATGGCTTACAGCTAATGAAAACCCAAAATTCAGTATCTCAGAAAATTACAATATTACTTAAGACCAATAAATAAATAAATAAAAAAGATTTTTAACATCGAAATTTTGGACTACTGAAAAGTATGAACATGTTCAGCACTCAATACTTGGTCAGGCCTCCTTTACTGCAGCAGTGCAGTGTGTCATGGAGGTGATCGGTCTGTAGCACTGCTGAGGTATTGTGGAAGCAAGGTTAGCAACATTCAGCTCTTCTGGGTTGTTGGGTCTGGTGTCTCGCATCTTCCTGTTCACAATAGCCCATAGATCTCTATGGTGTTTGGGTCGGGTGAGTTTGCTAGTCCATCAAGCACAGGGATACGTACCATGGTTCTTAAAACAGGTATTAGTCTTTTGGCAGTGTGGGCCGGTGCCCAGTCCTACTAAAAAATGAAATCAGCATCTCCATGAAGCTGGTCAGCAGAGGGAAGCATGAAGTGCTCTAAAACTTCCTGGAAAACGACTGCGCTGACCTTGGACCAACACCAGCAGATGACATGGCTCCAAAAACCACCACTGACTTCATACTTTACACTGGATCTCAAGCAACTTGGATTCTGTGCCTCTCCTCTCTTCCTCCAGACACTGGGGCGTTGATTACCAAATAAAATGCTAAATTTACTTTGATCTGAGAGTCCTTTTTGTCCTTAACCCAGGTAAGACGCCTCTGATGTTGTCTCAGGTACAAGAGTGGCTTGACACAAGTGATGTGACAGTTGTAGCCCATGTCCTGGATACGTCTGTGTGTGGTGGCTCTTGAAACACTGACTCCAGCTGCAGTCCACGTGTTGTGTATCTGCCCCAAATTCTCTGTTTTACAATCCTCTCAAGGCTGCGGTTATCCCTGTTGCTTGTGCACCTTTTTCTACAACATGTTTTCCTTCCATTCAAGTTTCCATTAATGTAAATAGCCAGCTTCAGCAATGTCGATTATCAGCAGTCTTCCCCCATGATTGTGTAGCCTACTGAAACAGACTGAGAGACCATTTAAAGGCTCAGGAAACCTTTGCAGGTGTTGAGTTAATTAGCTGATTAGAGTGGGACACCATGAGTCTCCAATATTGAACTTTTTCACAATATGCAAATTTTCTGAGATACTGAATTATGGGTTTTCATTAGCTGTAAGTCATGATCATCAAAGTAAATAAACACTTCAAATATATCAGTCTGTGTGTAATAAATCTATATAATATAGGAGTTTCACTTTTGGAATTGAATGACTGAAATGAATCTGCATTATTTTCTTATATCTGTTATCACCAGATATAAGTGATATCTGGTGATGGGTGTAACATTACAAAGTACACACGTGGACAAAATTGTTGGTACCCTTCAGTCAATGAAAGAAAAACTCACAATGGTCACAGAAATAACTTTAATCTGACAAAAGTAATAATAAATAAGAATTCTATGAATGTTAACCAATGAAAGTCAGACATTGCTTTTCAACCATGCTTCAACGGAATTATTTAAAAAAAAAAGAACTCATGGAACAGGCCTGGACAAAACTGATGGTACCCCTAACTTAATAGTTTGTTGCACAACCTTTTGAGGCAATCACTGCAATCAAACGATTCCTGTAACTGTCAATGAGACTTCTGCACCTCTCTGCAGGTATTTTGGCCCACTCCTCATGAGCAAGCTGCTCCAGTTGTTTCCGGTTTGAAGGGTGCCTTTTCCAGACGGGATGTTTCAGCTCCTTCCAAAGATGCTCAATAGGATTGAGGTTAGGGCTCATAGAAGGCCACTTTAGAATAGTCCAATGTTTTCCTCTTAGCCATTCTTGGGTGTTTTTAGCTGTGTGTTTTGGGTCATTGTCCTGTTGCAAGACCCATGACCTGCGACTGAGACCCAGCTTTCTGACACTGGCCAGCACATTTCTCTCTAGAATCCCTTGATAGTCTTGAGATTTCATTGTACCCTGCACAGATTCAAGACACCCTGTGCCAGATGCAGCAAAGCAGCCCCAGAACATAACAGAGCCTCCTCCATGTTTCACAGTAGGGACAGTGTTCTTTTCTTGATATGCTTCATTTTTCCATCTGTGAACATAGAGCTGATTTGCCTTGGCAAAAAGTTCCAATTTTGTCTCATCTGTCCATAGGACATTCTCCCAGAAGCTTTGTGGCTTGTCAACATGTAGTTTGCCATATTCCAGTCTGGCTTTTTTATGATTTGTTTTCAACAATGGTGTCCTCCTTGGTCGTCTCCCATGTAGTCCACTTTGGCTCAAACAACGATGGATGGTGCGATCTGACACTGATGTTCCTTGAGCATGAAGTTCACCTTGGATCTCTTTAGAAGTCTTTCTGGGCTCTTTTGGTACCATTCGGATTATCCGTCTCTTTGATTTGTCATCAATTTTCCTCCTGCGGCCACGTCCAGGGAGGTTGGCTACAGTCCCATGGATCTTAAATTTCTGAATAATATGTGCAACTGTAGTCACAGGAACATCTAGCTGCTTGGAAATGGTCTTATAGCCTTTACCTTTAACATGCTTGTCTATAATTTTCTTTCGAATCTCCTGAGACAACTCTTTCCTTCGCTTCCTCTGGTCCATGTTGAGTGTGGTACATACCATGTCACCAAACAACACAGTGACTACCTGGAGCCCTATATATTGGCCCACTGACTGATTACAAGACTGTAGACACCTGTGATGCTAATTAGTGGACACACCTTGAATTAACATGTCCCTTTGGTCACATTATTTTCAGTATTTTCTAGGGGTACCATCATTTTTGTCCAGGCCTGTTCCATGAGTTTATTTTTTAAAATAATTCTGTTGAAGCATGGTTGAAAAGCAATGTCTGACTTTCATTGGTTAACATTCATAGAATTTTTTTTAATTATTACTTTTGTCAGAAGTTATTTCTGTGACCATTGTGAGTTTTTCTTTAATTGACTGAAAGGGTACCAACAATTTTGTCCACGTGTGTATGTGTGTGTGAAAGTCGTCCTACAAGCCCCGTCCCCAAAAACCCGCTCCCCTCTGTTATTCCTGCTGTTAGTAGTTAACAGATTATGTGCCAAACTTCATGAGGAGTCACAAAGGAGTTTTTATTTTTCTGCAATGGAAACGTACTCGAACTAGTTACTTTTATCAGAAGGTAATGCTGTAATTTCACTGATTACTTTTTAATGACAGTCATTTTGTAATGTAATTAGTTACTTTAAAAAGTAACGTCCCCAACACTAATTTTCACCCAAATCCGGATCGGTTCCTTGTTGAGTCTGGTTCCTATAATAAACGTTTCTTCCTGTTGTAATCTCAGGGAGTTTTACAGCCACTCCTCCTTATAGTCTATTTTCTCTCAAATGTTCTAATTTATTTTCATACATTTTTAATTTTGCAAAGCTGCTTTGCAAAAATTATTAATATTAAAAACACAATAAAACTAAAATTGAATTGAATTGTGTGTTGCCCTGTCCAGGGTGTATTGCTTCCTCCTTCCTGGCATACAGTAGGCTCTGGATCCTGCTCAGAATAAACTGGCAACTAAAAATAAATGAGTTTTTTTTTTTTCCCCACATATTTCTGGAAGACTATATCCAACTCTCCAGGCTCCAATCTCACATCGCTAATAAACAGTTTCACTATTTTCAAAAAAGCCCATTAACCTAACACCTTACAAGTCTACCATTCAAGAAAATCCATGGTAATAAATGCTGTCAGTGATCCTAAGGAGAAACACCCAAAGCCCAAATAATACAGTAGTCCTCGGGTGTTAATCTTGTTACAGCGTGACCCACAGGATGTACTGATGGTAACTTGCACTTCTTTAACCTTTCATTGTGTATTCTATTCCTTACCTGTGTCTTAAAGAATGTGCATGTGTTAATGTATTTGTATTTCTGACTTTTTGACAGTTTGTCACTCATTTGATGTCACTCATCATATAATTGTATAATCATTATTAAACCCAAGAGCATTGTTGAATAAGAATCGTCTCTCTGTACATTTCCCCAAAGTATGCCGTAGTATCGCGGCTTAGTGGTTAGCAATATCACCTTGCACCTGCAGGGTCCGAGTTCGATTCCCACCTCGGGTCTGTGTGCATCGAGTTTGCATGTTCTCCCCATGCTTGGTGGGTTTCCTCCCTCAGTCCAAAAACATGCAGGTTAGGCTAATTGGTGTTCCCCAGATTGCCTGTAGTGTGTGAATGACAATCGGTCATCAAGCTGGCAACCCGACTACTTGCAGTAAGTAACTGCCACAGAAATAACGGATATGTCTCCAGGGTAGGGAGCATCCGTCGCCCCGATGTGACATGTGGACCAAAAAAAAATAATTTAATTACAGAATATATTAATTCAGCATTGATTTCTAAGTAAAAAGTGCTTTGGAGCATTTTATTAAAAATACCCATGAAACAAGTTCCGTTATTTGTAAATAAGTGTCAATAAACACAAAGAACCTTTTTATTATACATGCATTCAGAATTGTATGCAATAAACATTGCATTGCTGTCCTCATGCAAGGCCCGGGATCACCATATATGGTAAGCAACCCACTTTTAAAAAGGTGATTTTTCGAAGAGAAAAAAAAGAAAAAATGATTTGGTTTGTATGTCTACATGAGCAATCTATTGCCCAAACTACATCTATCCTTCCATTGGATATGTGTGATTGCGGGGAGCCTGGAGCACAAGGCGGAGCACACCCTGGATGGGGCACCAACTCAGCACGGGGAGCACACACACACACACACACACACACTCACTCACACACCCAGTCATATGCTGTGTGCATGTTTTTGGACTGTGGGTGAAAACCAAAGTACCTGAAGAAAAGCCACCAATCATGGGGAGAACATGCAAACTCAACACACACACACACACCGACTGAAGGTGAGATTCAAACCCCCAACCTGAATATGCAACATGCTAACCATAACATCCTTATAATCAATTACAAAAACTGAAATATGCAAACTTTTTCAACATAATCTGTATTTTAAAAAAAACAAAAAAAAAAACAGTAAATTCGTACTGTAGCACATTTTGTGATTTAAAGCTGATCAGTCGAGGTTTACATTAGTCATGTGTAAATGTGCACGCAACCAGGAGCATGAGTAATTTTTTTTTAAATGGCAGTAGATTCATGAATACCACATTTCTTGTGTAAATGCTCTTATGAATGATTTATAAAGAAATAAGTGTGTATCCAGTTTGATAGATGATGCCCAATGTCTAAATCAGCAAAATATACGTAGTTAGTGCCGGAGCAGGACAGTTGAAATGACTCTGGCACGTTGAGGCTTCATGAGCTTTGCAGTTTGTTTTGCAGACTTCAGTGGCTGTGGAGCGCCACAAGCACCAAGAGCTTTAGGGCTTTCTGCTAGCACGGCTTAATCCTCGTGCCATGCTTGCACAATGAATAATGTATGAGTGTGTGTGTGTGTGTGCGTGTGTGTGTTTGTGTGCATTGAAGCAACACACACGATTTGCCATAGTCCTGTCACTTTCTGCCTTTCTGCCTCAGTGTGCCATTCACTTGCTTTTATGTTTGTTGCTGTGTGTGTGTGTGTGTGTGTGTGTGTGTGTGTGTGTGTGTGTGTGTGTGTGTCATCTTTGCCAAAAATGTATATTGCCGGATATTTGAGATCCCCTTGAATGTTTTCCTTTTTTTGTCCTTTCTGTATTACAAACAATCGACTATTGGTATCAAGTGGGGCGTTCAATTCAAACCGGGACTTATGATGAACTTTCCCATGAATGAATTCATAAAACCGGTTGATATTTGCAGAAGTCTACGGTGATGAAACTCTTAGCCACAGTGCAAGAGACACATCTGGCCTGATCCTTGAAACTCCACAAAAAACTTGTTGCAAACTTGCGGAAGAGACGCATCTGGCTGTGGGAACTGTACACACAATCATTCACCAGCACCAGTTGCACATTACAGTAACTCGGCTGGGAGTTATCGCCACATCCCCCAATGTACCGTCCTGACCTCGCTCCAAGGCATTTCCAGATGTTTGTCCCATTAAAGGAGTTCTTGTATTTTAGACATGAAGTAGGAAGTCCAATCATGGCTCTAGCATCCTGCGAAAACTTTCTACCTTGATGGCATCCAAGCACTAGTGAAACGCTCGGATAAATCCATTAGAGTAGCAGAGGATTTTATATACAAATAAAGGTAGTTTTGGGTTTCATTTGAGTATTTAAGCACAAATTCTGTGTTGGATGACCGTTCCATTGTACAGTACTTGCCCATGTTGGAGGTGTTTTTTTTTTCTTCACACATTGCAGCATCAGAACCAGCTCCTGAGACGTCCTCATCAGTGGCGTTTTAGTGTTGCTACAGTACGACTTCATTCCAGTTCAAAGTTTTGCCAGATTTTGGGATTTTTGTTTTGATTTTGTGACAAAAATGTCACTGCTGTGATGCCTGCCTTTTTGTGCTTGAAAAAATAGTTTCACACTTTTCTTAACACTGCAATGGTGTCCTCATGCTGAACTGATGATAAGCTTCTTGTAAATTGTGGACGTCTACATTAAAAAAAATACCATTTGAGTACATTACAGTTGCCAAATATGGACAAGCACACAACTTCTTTATATAAGCTTGAATAATATATATACACAGTATGTGTTCGGAAGATGCCCCAGAGGTCATCTGTTCTCCTGACCACTAGCGTCCCACACATGACCCTGTCCACATCCTGAAAAACCTCCCACTTGCCGGGAGTCAGAAAGACAAAGTTTATTTATCATTGCAATAATATAGTTATTTAAATGCATGAATGTAATATGGCACTGCAGGCTTCGTGTCAGTTCCTTATTGACGAGAGGTTGTCCCGTTAAGGACCTAGGTCTTAAATATGTATTACATTTCTGTCCCTTGTTCTTTTTCCACATACACAAGCAATGAAGTAATGACCCCTGGGATGGCCCTGGCATGATGCATGGTCTACTGAGGGCTGAAATTCTCTCATGAGTTTGTGTGGGCAGAAGAACCACAGAATGAGCCTGAGAAATAAATTCTTTCCAAATGACAGAATGTCTACATTCCGCCACAAGCAACAGTTAGAGAAAATAGCTAATAAATATTGAGCTGAGAAGGGCACCAAACAATTATGGAAGACCTACCGTAGGTGCTACATTTCATACATGTAAGAAATCAAAGTAGATGATGTAAAAAATATTACCAGGATTTTATCTGTGCTCCCGACAGGGCTCTTAACACAAATGTGCTCCTATAGAACATCACTTGCCTTTCCTTTTGAGTTCGGTTCTAAGTCGGGGTGTATGGGGAGATTTGAGGGACATCATGATCTTGTAGAAATTAATAATTACACATCACATGTTGTGTTATAAGATACACATGTAAAATTGACCCATCAGATGCACTTGACATAGCAATTTTTAAAGCTGCACCAACTGCCAGAATGCTGAATTGGTAATGAATAGGAAAGGGAATATTATAATGTATGGTTAAATAATGGCTATGGGAATATCAGATGGGTAATGAATAGGAATATTGAATGGGTAATGAAAGGGAATGGAAATGTTGGGTGGTTAAAAAATTGGAATGGGAATTCTGGGTGGTTAAAATATGGGAATGGGAATATTGGGTGATTAAAGAATGGGAACTTTTAGTGGTTAAAGAATGTACATTAGAATATTGGGTTGTTAAAGAATGGAAATGGCAATACTGGATATACTGTATAATAAATGGGTATGGGAATATTGGGTCATTAATGTATGGGAATGGAAATATTGGATGGGTAATAAATGGGAATATTGGATGGGTAATAAATGGGAATATTGGATGGATAATAAATGGGAATATCGGATGGATAATAAATGGGAATATCGGATGGGTAATAAATGGGAATATCGGATGGGTAATAAATGGGAATATTGAATGGGTAATAAATGGGAATATTGGATGGATAATAAATGGGAATATTGGATGGGTAATAAATGGGAATATTGAATGTATAATGAATGGGAATATTGGATGGGTAATAAATGGGAATATTGGATGGGTAATAAATGGGAATTTTGGATGGGTAATAAATGGGAATATTGGATGGGTAATAAATGGGAATATTGAATGGGTAATAAATGGGAATTTTGGGTGGATAATGGATGGGAATATTGGATGGGTAATAAATGGTTATGGGAATATAGGGTGTTTAATGTTTGAGAATGGGAATATTGAATGGGTAATAAATGGGAAAATTGGATGGATAATAAATGGGAATATTGGATGGGTAATAAATGGGAATATTGAATGTATAATGAATGGGAATATTGGATGGGTAATAAATGGGAATATTGGATGGGTAATAAATGGAAATATTGGATGGGTAATAAATGGGAATATTGGATGGGTAATAAATGGGAATATTGGATGGGTAATAAATGGGAGTATTGGATGGATAATAAATGGGAGTATTGTATGGGTAATAAATGGGAATATTGGATGGATAATAAATGGGAGTATTGGATGGGTAATAAATGGGAATATTGAATGGGTAATAAATGGGAATATTGGATGGGTAATAAATGGGAATATTGAATGGGTAATAAATGTGAATATTGGATGGATAATGAATGGGAATATTGGATGGGTAATAAATGGGAATATCGAATGGGTAATAAATGGGAATATTGAATGGATAATGAATGGGAATATTGGATGGGTAATAAATGGGAATATTGGATGGGTAATAAATGGGAATATTGGATGGATAATAAATGGGAGTATTGTATGGGTAATAAATGGGAATATTGAATGGGTAATAAATGGGAATATTGGATGGGTAATAAATGGGAATATTGAATGGATAATGAATGGGAATATTGGATGGGTAATAAATGGTTATGGGAATATTGTGTGTTTAATGTTTGGGAATGGGAATATTGAATGCGTAATGAATGGAAATATTGGATGGGTAATGAATGGGAATATCGGATGGATAATAAATGGGAGTATTGTATGGGTAATAAATGGGAATATTGAATGGGTAATAAATGGGAATATTGGATGGGTAATAAATGGGAATATTGAATGGATAATGAATGGGAATATTGGATGGGTAATAAACGGTTATGGGAATATTGTGTGTTTAATGTTTGGGAATGGGAATATTGAATGCGTAATGAATGGAAATATTGGATGGGTAATGAATGTATTCATTGCTGTGATGTACTGTACAGTTAATGGTTGATTAAAATACAGTATAACATGGGCATGTCAGTATTTGCTTGGTATTTCATATGGGCCAGTTTCTCAAAGGTCTGATTACTGGTATTATGTAACAAAAATGGGATGTATGGGTTTTATTCATTTATTATTTAACTCGTTCCACAGCACAGTTAAGAATGAATAGAAATAAATAATAATAATTTTTAAAAATCTGTTTTGTTTTTATTGAAATGTTCTTTTTTTCACACAAGTTTCTTAGATACACTCTCCCTCTCCTTATTCCTGGGTGAAATATTTCATCATTGTTGCTTATGAACGCCACCTAGGAATTATAGGGTTTGAGGGAAGCTAGATGAAGTAATTTCCTCCTTTTTATATGGTATATACTGTAAATAGTGCACAGAGTGCATGGGGCAAAAAATGTAGGAGGGCTTTAGAATTATCCTGTTCTGCTCAGAGACTATATTTTGGCATGACATTTCAGCTTCCATTGATCCCCCCCCCCCCCCACCAAACCCGTTAGGTCTAAAATGCTCTCATGAGCAATACGGTGAAGTAGAGGATTTCCTGAATCAGGAACTCTATATTTATAGCATTGGTTAAATTCATAGGAGGTTATGAACAACAGTGCAGCCTGTGCAGTGAAATGTTTCAGCTTGACAAGCACAGCAAAGGTTGATGGTTGACTTTTACCTGATGAGGTCCAGGTGAAAAAACATCTAACTAGGTGACCTTTAAAAAGCCCTAAATTCAAGCCATGGGTCACTGTGAAAAAAGGCCATGTTTAATCAGTTTCCTTACGTCCCATATATTCTCAATTTAGAGGTTCACTGGGGTGTGAAGCAGCGACGGCTGCAAAGACTAAACGGTGACTGCTGTGGATTGTTTCATTCTGAAATTACTGCACAAGACAATAACAAGGATAATTTATTCATATTTATTTATTGCATGAGATTCATTTATTCATAGGGTGTAGTTATCTCAGTTTGCAAGCAAGAAAAATGATGATGATGGAAGACATTTCATACACAGTATGTCTAGCATAAAAAACAATGTCATAATTCAGAATCTGCTTTTTTGCTTAATGTCTACAAAATTTCATTATTTCACACAGAGCTTGGGTAGAACATCTAATTCATTGTATTGCCTAGAGCTCAGTTATATGATGCATAGCTCTGAAGTTGAGAAATCAATAACGTGTCTGATTGCAGGTGTCAGATCCATGTGTTTCTCTTAATTCAATAATCTTATATTGTGTCAGTCATCTGTCAGAGCTGTGCACCTCTACCAGTCGGACTATAATGGATTAGAGGGGAGGCATCGGGGAAGAGAAATCACTGTCAGAGTCAACACATGACACAATATATAAGCGTTAAATGTACCTCCGGGTGTGTGTTTATATCCAGCGATGGAGAAGCTGCCGAGAAGCTAAAATTTTAATTTAGATACTCTTATTCAAGTAGAGGCGCGGGGTCCTCAAATCTTTTAAGAATGTACTGGAGATGCTGTGTCTGGCCCTGTTCCATTGCAGAATTAAATTATTCTAGCAAATCAGAATGCAGTTGCCAGAAAAGGCTTTTAGGATTTTTTTTTATCCAACCAGAATTTCTGACAAACAAGTAAAAAAAAGTAGTCACTAACTGACCCAGCCTCAGCTCTTAAGGATCAGACAAACTGTTCTAACTAAACTGTTTTAACAGTCACTAAACAGGTTAAAGGCAGCACGATGGCTTGGTGGTTACAGTAGTATTGTCGTTCTGCACCTCCAGGATCCGGATTCGATTCCCACCTCAGGTCCGTCAGCATGGAGTTTGCATGTTCTCCTCGTGCTTGGTGGGTTTCTTCCGGGTACTCAGTTTTTCTCCTACTGTCCAAAGATTAGGCTAATTGCCATTCCCAAATTGCCGGTAATGTGTGAATGAGCGTGTACATATGTGTGTGTGTCCCACAATGGATTGGCACCCCATCCAGGGTACAGTAGGCTCCAGGCCCCACACGACCCTGCATACAGGATTAAGCGGTATAAAAGTTGAGTGAGTGAGTAAATTGAAGTTGAAATTGGGTTGAAATTGAAGATAATATCATTATAATTATATAACACTCTTATTTCTATACACAATGGATCTTATGCTACTAAACCCCCATGAAACTGGCTTAAAAAATTTCACACTGAATCTCTGGTGCATTATCTCTTCTTTTCAAAATGACTATGCTGAAGTTTTATCCTGCTTCAGCATGCAGTACAAGCTAGGGTTAGCAACGTTAGATTCACAGAGTACTTAAACAACTTCAAAATAGTTACTATTACAGATTGAGGATCTGAAGGTGTGTCACAGATAGTGTAAGTGCATCCACACTTCAGTGTATATATATATATATATATATATATATATATATATATATATATATATATAAAGTTCCAGTTCTTTTTTTAAAGCCACAGCTACATGCAGTGCTCAAGATAGCTAAATATAAAAGAGGATAGATACTTTTACTATAGGAACTCAAGGAAACATTATCTTATATGAGGCTTTGTGTATACTGAATGATTGTCCTGAGGTAGAGCGACGTTGATCACTGCAGTGCGGTGCTTCAAACACAAATAGGAGGATCCAGGACTAAATGCATAACGAGCTCAGCACAGCTGACTAATCTGCATTCATTTCATTTCATTTATTTATTCTGGTAAAAATCTCATGGAGATTAAAATCTTTTTCACCAGCGAAACGTGGCGCAGCAGATTAAACAACAAATTCAAATAGCATGAGCACTGTCACACACTGAGAGTCTCATCACTGCATTGTGTTTGAAGTGTTCTCTTAATGTCAAATGTTGTTTTACGCCTTCATCATAAATCCCGGTTTGACTTGAACGGCACTCGTATAATGAGGTTCCAGTACGGATGTTCAATTTCAAAGACTTAAGTACAGTGAACCTCGAATTGCGAGTAACGTGGTTTACGAGTGTTCCGCAAACCGAGCAAAGATTTTTAATACATTTTTATCCGGAAACCGAGCAAGTATTAGTTTACGAGCGCCGAGTATCATTCATCACGCATGCGACTCTTATTTTGACACCGAGCGGCAAGTGATCACAACTGAGCAAATAATTTTTCTCTCTCTTGCGCTGCGGGAATTATGGGTAATCGTCTCCCCTGCTGCGTCCCCTGTTTCAAAATAAGAGTCCCCTGCTGCTTCTTAGTGCTCGTCTCTTATCAACATCTTCCTCTCTCTTCTGTTTGCGCGCACGTAATTTGACACTGTGCCCCACACACACCGACACACACACACACACACATTTACTTTGTGTGCGCGCGCGCGCGTAATTTGACACAGACACACACACACAAACACAGATCTCCCCGGCGCTTTACAAACAGAAAACTCAGCTCTGTCGCGATTTACAAACAGAAAACTCTTTTCAAAGGGAAGGTGCTGGTTCATTTGTTATTTGTTATTTTTTACTTTACAGCAGTGATTCCGTTAGTAATTACGCGAGTATCATTAGAGAGATTTCTTTTTTTTCCCCATTAAAACAGTGTTTGCATTGTGTTTGTTAGTTGTGAAACTTAAAAAGCGAGGTGTGGGAGGGAGAAGGAGTTTTACTGTTTAAGCGAGGGGCTAATTCTACAAACACACACGCATACAAGTAAACGGAAACACTTAACTGTCTGGATTTATTTTTACTTTTTTTTAAATGTTAAGTGTTTTATTTATTAAGTGTTATTAATTATTTTTATGTATTTATTGTTTTGGGCTGTAGAATGAATAATTTGGGTTTTCATTATTTCTTATGGGAAAAGTCTATTTGGTTTACGAGTGTTTTTGGAATACGAGCCCGCTTCCGGAACGAATTATGCTCGTAATCCAAGGTTCCACTGTATTATTTTCACACAATTATACGTAGGTATAGGAATGAATATTAACATCATCAATAAACAATTATTAATGCCTGAACTGCCTGCCACCCAACACACAGTATGAATGCAGATCAATTCCTGCTTTCTGTTTCACCCAAATGAGGATGGGTTCCCTGTTGAGTCCGGTTCCTCTCCAGGTTTCTTCCTACTGCCATCTCAGGGAGTTTTTCCTTGCCACTGTCACCCTCGGCTTGCTCATCAGGGACAATCTGATTATTTTTTTATTCATACACATTCACATTTCTAACAAACGTAAATAATTCTTTTGATTGTGTAAAGCTGCTTTGCGACGATGAAAATTGTTAAAAGCGCTCTACAAATAAAAATTGAATTGAATTGAATTGAATTGAAGATCTGAACAATTCCTTTAGTATTTACTTTCTACAGCTTGGACAGAACGCCAGCGTCTGGGGGGTTACTTACTGTATATTGAGGGTAGGGGGAGGATTTCGGTGAAGCATAGCATTAATTACCTGCATTCATAATATTGTCAGTGAAAGGTCCTCAGAGGTATAGCAAGACAAGCGTGTTTGTGTGTGTTTGTGTGTGTGTGTGTGTGTGTGTGTGTGTGTGTGTGTGGGTGAGAGAGAGAGAGAGAGAGAGACAGAACAATAGCAGTGCTTTCCACAGGGAACAGCGTATCACATAGATCTGAATCAGATCGATATGCCACAGTGGCCACAGTGAGCGCTCCACTGAGTCCTATTAAGGGACAGAACTCTGTGTGTGTGTGTGTGTGTGTGTGTGTGTGTGTGTGTGTGTGTGTGTGTGTGTGTGTGTGTGTGTGTGTTTTCTTTTTTCCTAAGGAAGAGTGTTAACATGAATTGCAGGCAACGTTTACACACTGTCACATTCAGACACATCCAGTTACAGATGAACTGACCACACACACCTCAGAGACACTGTTATTTTATCAGCAAAGACAAGAAGAGGCGGTGAGGAGGATTCATACGGGACAGCTTTTTGATTTTCCGTACAGTAGCGCCGTTACAGGAGATGCCACAAGAATCACATCGCACTGCTTTGATCTCGCCATTTCCATAAATTCCTTTCTTAGTGCGTCAGTATTCACGCGCGTACTCACTTGTTTCATGTGAATGTTGTAGTACACTGCTGTGTAAACTGCACTGAAGCACGCAGGCATGAAAGCATCCTAAAGCTGAGGTCAAGCACCCCATTATAGGGACAATGAACCCGAAGGAGGATTTATTAGCCTTTCATTGTAGAGATCAGTGCTTTAGACGCTCAGGTAACACATAGACGCTCACACACACTCAGAGTGAGTGAGAGAGAGAACGCCGTCCTATCTCTGTTGTGAAATCACATTGGCAGCGACAGTTCTGTCAAAATCCAATTTCAGGCCAAGTGATAAAAATGAATTCCATCATATAAGTGTGTGTGTGTGTGTGTGTGTGTGTGTGTGTGTGTGTGTGTGTGTGTGTGTGTGTGTGAGGTACATTGAGAGCATAAAAGGCATCATTTCAGATGTATTTTTTAATGGATAAGTTTAATTACAGAATAAGATATGCCAGAGTTTGCATGTTCTCCCCGTGCTTGGCGGGTTTCCTCCTGGTACTCCAGTGAGATGATGCAGGAAGTTGTACTAAACTTTAGAATGAGGCAGCACAGTCATCTCACACCTCCACAGTTGGGGGTTCCAATCTCGTTTCTGGTCTGTGTGTGGACTTTGCATTATCTCACCATGCTTGGTGGGTTTTTTCTGGGTACTCCGGTTTCCTCTCAGAGACATGCACAGTAGGTTGATTGGCATTTCGAAATTGCCCCTATTGTGTGATTGTGTGTGTGTGTTCATGTGTGTGGTTGGCACCCATCCTAGGGTGTAGCCCAAACACAAACACAGGACACCAATGCCTAATTCGTGTAGTACAAAAGCACTATAAAGTAGATTTGCAAATTGAATTATATTTATAGACCTCAAACTTTATTACACGACATTATAGCATCTCAGTGGCCTGTTAAATCCTTATTACTGATCTCTCTCTCTCTCTCTCTCTCTCTCTCTCTCTCTCTCTATGCCTGGCCCATCCCTGTCGCCTTACAGCCCTGTAGAGTCTCCTCTTTTATTCCTCACCTGGCTCATGTCCTTTCCTCCCATTTTCCTTTCTGCCTCCAGAGAGTCCTGCCTTGTTCTCTCATTCTGTATCAGTAAAGGCAGAGAGGTGATTTTTCTCCAGTGTGTTCCACCCTTATCCTTTCTCTGTACCCGTCTCTTTTTCTTCTCTCTTTCTTTTTTTTGGGCCGGGTTAATGTGTTCACATCACACTGCACTGGACTCTCAGCCCTGAGTCTCAGCTGGGGAGGAGTCAGACTGCAGCTTGTAACATTAACACCTATCTATTTCAGTAACGAACATATTCACTTATCATCTCTGTCTATCATTTCACTCTGTTTACTTCTCTATCCTGTCTCACTCTGTTTATCTCTCTATCCACTCTCTCTTTATCTCTCTATCCTGTCTCACTCTGTTTATCTCTCTATCCACTCTCTCTTTATCTCTCTATCTTGTCTCACTCTGTTTATCTCTGTCACGTCTCACTCTGTTTACCTCTCCATCTCTATCATCTCACTCTGTTTACCTCTCTATCCTGTCTCACTCTGTTTACTTCTCTATCACGTCTCACTCTGTTTACCTCTCTATCCTGTCTCACTCTGTTTACCTCTCTATCCTGTCTCACTCTGTTTATCTCTCTGTTTACCTCTTCATCTCTGTCTATCATCTCACTCTGTTTACTTCTCTATCTTTTCCCACTCTGTTTACTTCTCTATCGCGTCTCACTCTGTTTATCTCTCTGTCATGTCTCACTCTGTTTATCTCTCTGTCACGTCTCACTCTGTTTATCTCTCTATCCTTTCTCTCTCTTTTTATCCCTCTATCCTGTCCCACTCTGTTTACTTCTCTATCGCGTCTCACTCTGTTTATCTCTCTCTCCTATCTCACTCTGTTTATCTGACTATCCTGTCTCACAGTTTATCTCAGTCTATCCCGTCTCCTTCGGTTTATCTCTATCCTGTCTCACTCTGTTTATCTGTCTATCATGCCTCACTTTGTTTTTCTCTCTATCCCATCTCACTTTGTTTATCTCTCTATCCTGACTCTCTCTCTGTTTATCTTATATTATCCTTTTCAAATCTGTTTATCTCTCTCTGTTTTACTCTGTCTGTCTTTGTCTATCCTGTCTCACTCTCTTTATCTCTTTATCCCATTTCACTCTGTTTATCTCTCTCCATCCTGTCTCACTTTGTTTTACTGTTGATTCTCTCACTCTGTTTGTCCCGGTCTATCCAATCTCACTCTTTATCTCTTTCTGTTTATCTTTCTTTATCGTTTTTCACTCTGTTTATCTCTTTATCCTGTCTTACTCTGTTTATCTGTCTTTATCCTGTCTCATTTTGTTTAACTCGCTCTATCCTATCTCACTTTGCTATCTCTCTCTACCCTGTCTCCCTCTGTATACCCCTCTCTATCATTTCACTCTGTTTATGTATCGCTCTTTACCCTGTCTCTCTTTGTATATCTCACTCTATCCTGTCTCTCTATCTGCTGTCTTCCATGTCATTATATGAGGATTGAATTCATGAGGCTTAAGCCTGTAGTTGCAGCTGTCATGCTGGAGCCAAATGTCCAGATAAATGTTTAGTCCTGAGAAAAAGAGACAGAGAGAGACAGATGAAGTGAGAGATGATGTGTTTAAAGCAAAGAGGCCTGGCAAAGAACAGTTAGTGGCCTTGGAGGAAGGTGTGTTGCAGAGAATTGTGTGCGCGCGCGTGTATGGGTGCGTGCTTGCGTTTTATATTAAACACGCTCTCACAAAACATTGCTGCCATCTACTGGCTCCTTTTGAACTAGTTTTGTCTGCGTCCTGCGCTCGCATCCCTTCTGTCTCAAACAAATATTCTCTTCTCATTAAAGACTAAAAAAAAAGAAAGAAAGAAATGGAAATGACCAAGCATATTCAGACAATGTGCTCTAAAGCACGCATACACACACTTACACGAAGGAATAAACACACACTCATTTACATTTAAATTGCTGGAACCAGAGCCGAATTCCTCGACAGCGGCTTGTTTTTATTCATGAGAGCTTTTGTTGAAACAAGGAGTGAAAGAAAGTGGGGTTTCATTATTACGATATTTCACATCAAGGCTTTCAGGTGTGTACAGTATGTGTGTGTCTATGTGTGTGTGTGTGTTGCAGCATGTCTGTTCATGTTTGTATGTGTCTGAATAGGCAGATGGTATGGAAGCCCCAGGACCTTATCATGTATGGCTTTTTCGTAATGAATCATGTGTATTCCCTGCTGTGTGTGTGTGTGCGTGTGCGTGTGTGTGTGTGTGAGACAGAAATCATGTCCTGCTGGTGAATAGGTCATGTTCCCTCCTTTTGGGGCGTCCACGCACGTGAGAAAATCAGACCCCCGTTTAAAGAATGCAATCTCTCACTGAACCTGATCGTCGATGCGATTTAAACAAATGTCACAGAGAGCGAGAAGAAGCACAACGCTGACCCATGATGGGTTTTGTTGTTGTTTTTGTTTTTGTTTTCATTACAGAAAAGGCCTTGCTGTCACAGCGAGAGAGAAAAAAAAAGAACAAGTGATAAATTACATGTACACATTTCCATTCCTGCACTTACCCTAATGCCAGTCTGTCTCTCTCTGTCTCTGTCTGGTGTGTGTGTGTGTGTGTGTGTGTGTGAGATTAATTAGCCTGGCTTGTTTTTCATGCATGAGAGATGACAGATTAAAATACCGAGTGCTGAAACAGCAAGCTGCGGGGAACAGAAAAACATACTGCGCATGAGTGATCACAGTTTGATGGATTCACATCTATTTCTAGATGTGTTACTATAGTGTGTACATGTACTGTATATACACATATATACAGTACCGGTCAAAACATTATTATTTACATTCTTGGAGCTTTTTTTAAAACTATGAAATAACATACAAGAATCACCAGCATTATGTAGGATTTACTGATCATAAACGTAGACGTGTCTGAATATCACCTGTTTAAAGGAGATCCTTCCTTTCCTTTTCTTTTCATCTTTACTTCCTTTATCTGTATCCATTTGTCTTATTTTTTTTCCTGACTTTTTTCTTAATTTTGTTTATTTTTCATTCCGTTCCTTCGTGTCTTCCTTTTTCCTTTCTATTTATTACATATCTTCCATCTTCATCTTCTTTATTTTTACATTTCTTTCTTTCTTTCGCTGTCGTTTTAAAATGTATTCATGTTTCATTCTGTGTCTGTATTCATTTATCTTTCTTCTTTCTTTTCGCATTTCTTTCTTTCTTTTTCTTTACTTAATTTTTTATTTGTCTCCTTTATCTGTATTTCTTTGACTTTATATTTCTGTTGGTCTGTGTTCTTTCTTTCTTTCTTTCTTCATTTTTTGTTTCTTTGTGTCTTTCTTTCTTCCTCCTTTATTCATCTTTCCTACCATCTTTGTCTTTCCTTTTTCTCTATTTTTTTTACTCCATCTTATATTGTCTTTCTTTGTTTCTTTTTTATTTATTTATTTATCTTTTTGTTTATGTTGGTCTGCCTTTTTTTCTTCCTACATAGTTTTATTTTTTTTTATTTCAATCTTTATTTTTTATTTATTTATGTTTTTGTACCTTTCATTGTCTGTTTGTCTTCCTTCCTTTGTTTCTTTTTTTTTCTTTTTTGTCTCTCTTTTTTTTCTTGTCTGTTTTTCTGTCTGTCTGTTTTTTGTTTTGTTTGTTTGTTCTTTGCTTCTTTCTGTTTTTCTTTTCCGTATTTTTTTCTGGGATTATCTTTTCTTTCATTCTCTTAGTCATATTATTATTATTTTTTTATTTTTTTTACAGTTTTTACAATCTCTTTCTCTCTCTCTTAAATATGAACAGAAGTCTTCAGGTCATGTTTTCTTTCCCTTAATTGTGGTGAAATGTAAAGTGAAGTGAAAGCACTGGTGTAACCCTGCAGGGAAGCGCTGTGTCAGTCTCAGAGTAATCTTTAACCAGCTGCTCAGAAACACCACTAGTGCAGGTGTGTAACGCGTCTCTAAACACACCGCTTTCCCTGTGTACATGTTGATGTCATTTTTGGATTTAAGCCGAGCGTAACTTAAATATTTCTGTGCGAGTGTGTGTGTGATGATGTGAAGCTGTTTTGTTATTGTAATGGTCATGAGGCTGTGCTCACAGCTGTGCGCTCTAACTCAAGAGGATGAGGGATATGAGTTAAGGAGCTGACCACCAACTGGATTTAAACTCTTTAGACCTCCTGTGTGTGTATGCATGCGTGCGTGCGTGCGTGTGTGTGTGTGTGTGTGTGTGTGTGTGTCTGAACGTAGTATGTGTGTACATACTGTGTGTTTGCATAGTGTGTGTGTGTTCATAAAGACATTATGTAGATACTGCAATGTACATAGTTTTGAGCCAGGAAGCATCATAGAGAGTGTCAGAATATTATACATGATGTTGTTGTTGTTGTTGTTTACATCGATGAGAAATTGACCTGCTGTGGTTTTCGCATCTGGTGCATTGTGGGTATTGAGTGCTTTCAGTACCACCACCTGTGACTGAGAGCTCATTCAGAACCAACAACTAACTGGCATCAGCTTTAACAGAGCTGTTCCAAGCCTGTCTGTCTGTCTCCTCATCTGTCTCTCTGCCTGTCTGTCTGCCTCATCTGTCTCTCTGTCTGTCTGTCTGCCTCATCTGTCTCTCTGTCTGTCTGTCTGCCTCATCTGTCTCTCTGTCTGTCTGTCTCCTTCATCTGTCTGTCTGTCTGTCTCCTTCATCTGTCTCTCTGTCTGTCTCTCTGCCTGTCTGTCTGTCTGTCTCCTCATCTGTCTCTGCCTGTCTGTCTGGCTCCTCATCTGTCTCTCTGTCTGTCTGTCTGTCTCCTTATCTGTCTCTCTCTCTGTCTGTCTATCTCCTCATCTGTCTCTCTGCCTGTCTGTCTGTCTGTCTGTCTCCTCATCTGTCTCTGTCTGTCTCTCCACCTGTCTCTCTGTCTGTCTGTCTCCTCATCTGTCTCTCAGTCTGTATGTCGGTCTCCTCATCTGTCTCTCTGTCTGTCTGTCTGTCTGTCTGTCTGTCTGTCTGTCTGTCTGTCTGTCTCCTTCTCTGTCTCTCTGCCTGTCTGTCTGTCTCCTCATCTGTCTCTCTGCCTGTCTGTCTGTCTCCTCATCTGTCTCTCTGTCTGTCTGTCTGTCTCTCTGTCTGTCTGTCTGTCTGTCTGTCTGTCTGTCTGTCTGTCTCCTTATCTGTCTCTCTGTCTGTCTGTCTGTCTCCTTATCTGTCTCTCTGCCTGTCTGTCTGTCTCCTTATATGTCTCTCTGTCTGTCTGTCTGTCTCTCTGTCTGTCTGTCTGTCTCTCCATCTGTCTCTCTGTCTGTCTGTCTCCTTATCTGTTTCTCAGTCTGTATGTCGGTCTCCTCATCTGTCTCTCTGTCTGTCTGTCTGTCTCCTCATCTGCCTCCCTCTGCGTGTCTGTTTTCTCATCTGTTCTTCTGCCTGTCTGTCTCCTCATCTGTCTCTCTGCCTGTCTGTCTGTCTCCTCATTTGTCTCTCTCTGCGTGTCTGTTTTCTCATCTGTTCTTCTGCCTGTCTGTCTCCTCATCTGTCTCTCTGCCTGTCTGTCTGTCTCCTCATCTGTCTGTCTGTCTGTCTCCTCATCTGTCTCTCTGCCTGTCTGTCTGTCTGTCTGTCTCCTCATCTGTCTCTGTCTGTCTCTCCACCTGTCTCTCTGTCTGTCTGTCTCCTCATCTGTCTCTCAGTCTGTATGTCGGTCTCCTCATCTGTCTCTCTGTCTGTCTGTCTGTCTGTCTGTCTGTCTGTCTGTCTCCTTCTCTGTCTCTCTGCCTGTCTGTCTGTCTCCTCATCTGTCTCTCTGCCTGTCTGTCTGTCTCCTCATCTGTCTCTCTGTCTGTCTGTCTGTCTCTCTGTCTGTCTGTCTGTCTGTCTGTCTCCTTATCTGTCTCTCTGTCTGTCTGTCTGTCTCCTTATCTGTCTCTCTGCCTGTCTGTCTGTCTCCTTATATGTCTCTCTGTCTGTCTGTCTGTCTCTCTGTCTGTCTGTCTGTCTCTCCATCTGTCTCTCTGTCTGTCTGTCTCCTTATCTGTTTCTCAGTCTGTATGTCGGTCTCCTCATCTGTCTCTCTGTCTGTCTGTCTGTCTCCTCATCTGCCTCCCTCTGCGTGTCTGTTTTCTCATCTGTTCTTCTGCCTGTCTGTCTCCTCATCTGTCTCTCTGCCTGTCTGTCTGTCTCCTCATTTGTCTCTCTCTGCGTGTCTGTTTTCTCATCTGTTCTTCTGCCTGTCTGTCTCCTCATCTGTCTCTCTGCCTGTCTGTCTGTCTCCTCATCTGTCTGTCTGTCTGTCTCCTTATCTGTCTCGCTGCCTGTCTGTCTGTCTCCTCATCTGTCTCTCTGTCTGTATGTCTGTCTCCTCATCTGTCTCTCTGTCTGTCTGTCTGTCTCCTTATCTGTCTTTCTGTATGTCTGTCTTCTTA